>VWZP01006907.1:420867-456961 GCA_013396995.1 Dicaeum eximium
TTGGGGGTGGTGCTGTGCAGGGCCAGGAGTTGGACTCTATGATCCTTGTGGGTCCCTTCCAACTCAACTTATTCTGGTATTCTATGACTTCTAACATGGAAGCTTACCTCCAAGTTTACCATTCCCTCTGGGTACAAGTTAGTAACAGGATACTGACTGGAATGGATTTTGATTTACGGGAAAATAGAAAAAGCCTTCAAAAAAATCTCAAAGCAAATGCTTAATCAATTTAAAGTCTGCAACAGCTTCACAGTCTATATTCTTCTACCACTATTCAGAAATAGCTTTAGCATAAGACTATAACGATGGTCAAATTCCTGCTACTTAAAGGGAAAATTAAATTAATGGTTTTAAGTATTAGAATTGAGTACCTCAGTCACAAGCATGGGAGTGTAGAGCACAGTCTGAGGTGGACAGCTTTACCCAGCAGTAAGTACTGTCTTTCTTGAAAGAATAGTCCCAAGAGACACAGAACTTATCAACTAAGATCAATTAGAATGACATGCTTCTGGAACAGCTTCCTCAGAAGTATTGCAGCATTATAAAATTACTCAGTCTTCACAAAACAGGTAAAGTATAAACTTACATGACAGTAAAAGCTCAAGGCTTCAAATTAAGTAATAGATAGTGCTCTTCTTAATTAACATAAGTACTAACAATGGAAACTTAACTGACAACCAGCAATGGTTCTGAAAGGTCCATTAGAGCTGATGTCATACCCATCAAACATTCACTCACATTTAAGTATCATTAAAAATGACATTAATGTTAAAAATCATATTTAAACATTTGCATTGAGACACAGATCAAAAGGGAAAGAAAACTGAAGTTACAGCTACAGATTTAGAGGTTTGAGAATACATAAATACCCTTACTAATAACAGAGGGAAAAAAAATCAAGACACCAACCCTAGTGAGAACTAAATCAAATGAAAGACAACTTTTGAAGAAACCACATAGAAGAAAGAACTAAGCACAAAAAAAATTAGTAAGGATGGGAATGCTGAAGAAAAGGCATTAAAAAAAATCTACCTTAATGTTTATTCCTGTTTCTGCTAACTGTAGCATAATTTGCAGATAGATTTGACCCCATTTAATATGGGGATCAAATATAGCAGGGATTTTCAAATATATGAAGATAAAAAAAAAATTAATAAAACCTGAATACTTAATTCTGCTGAATCAAAGAAGAAGCAGATTTATGCACTTCAAGTTTCAACAACAGGTGTTAACAGTAATTAGCAATGCCCTAAGGAAAAAAAACAATTTTAGCTATTGTAATTGTTTAAAGTGATAAATGCCGCAGTAATGGCTTTTTTTTTTCAAATCATACCACAGTAGAGTACTAGACACAAGTAATACAGTGATTAATACTGATGATATTTCTTCCACATTTTGAATCACAAGCATCTAATTTCTAAATAAAGTATAGAAAGCATACTATACCTGCAGAAACTGTTAACGGATTCTGCATTATGCCCTTTAACAGTTACGACAATGTTCCTAGAAAGAAATACAGATACTTAGAAGCTCTGATAATTTCTTACAAAGTAACAAAAAAATGAACAGGACAATGGCAATAGTTTGCAGACTTGTATTTCAGAATGGATCCCAATATGTCCATAGCTCTCAAGAACACACCACCAGAGATTTAAACCAAGGGTTTCTTTGGACCCCTCTATGTGCTCTCCGTATTTCAACACTGTGTACTCCTAACTTAGGCTTCTTGTGATTAAACAACCCTCTTAAAGCCAGGAAAGAGGACAGTCATAGATCCCAACGTGACAATACATTCTGAAGAATGACAGACAATATAGGGTTAAGCAGTCATTTCCCTTCAAACATGTGGACCTCTTGGGGAAGATCCAGAGGTTGATCACAGGGCTAAAGCATTTCTTTATGAAATAGAGCTGGGGCTGATCAGCTTGAAGAATAGATGGCTCCAAGGAGACCTTCTAGCACCCTCCATTACCTAAAGACAACCAACAGGAAAGCTGGGGAGGACTTTTTACAAGTGCATCTACAGATAGGACAAGGGGTATAGGCATTAAACTGAAAGAGGATAGGTTTTATATTAGATACTAGGAAGGAATTCTTTGCTGTAAGGGTGGTGAGGTACTGGAACAGTTTCCCTAGAGAAGCTGTGAATGCCTCATCAAGGCCAGGCTTGATGCAGCTTTGAGCAATGTGACCTAGTGCAAGGTTACCCACCCAGGCAGGGTTTTTGGGACGAGGTGGGGCCTTTAAGGTTCCTTCCAACCCGAACCATTGTGATTCTGTGTGACTACATGGATCCCATATAACTGTCTGATCAGCAGAATCTTCCATGGATGCTACAATGAAGATATTAGCTTGCTCTTGTGAACCAAACATTACAGTGCCATGTGTCCTGAATGTGCTGTTGGTATTTACAACAAGATGTGACACACTACATTTGACAAAACGGCTTTACATCAAATGGCTACCAGTAAATTAAGAGTTGGCTACTTCTTTCCAGTGCAGTTGAGTGTGCTGGTCAAGCTCTGGTGAAGTGGGACTCAACAGTCAAGGAAGAAAGACACAGGACAATATAATGACAATATAAAACTGTTGTTATCCACTTAGATTTATTTTTCATAAAATGGCCTAGCTTTTGGAATGGCTGCATAATAGTTTGGTTCAACTGAACTCCACTAACATGCTGGATATCACATAGGGTATAAAGCTCTTGTTCTCCTGATGCAGCTGGAGGTGTTGGGAAGGTAACAGAAAAGTCCACTGACTGACACAGATGGAACTAAAACTTCTTGGGGATTTACTCAGATCTAGGTTTTCATACCAATGCACATCTACAACACTCCCAGGAACAAAGCCAGCTGCACAGATGTGGAGATTTCTGACTTTCCTGACCAATTTAACAGCCAGGAGAATCTTACATCAAGAACATGGCAGACACGCACTCAAGACACATCTTCTGAGCACGTGAAGTACCAAAGATGAGTTTTGGTTAAATACAGAAATGCATAGGACAAATACTGATGTAAATACCAAACAAAAGCCTCGAACACATGTCTTTACTACCATGCAATTGACTCTCAAAGAGCAATGGTGAGGTTCTGGAAGAAGATGGTTCTGTAGGTAGCAGTAAAGTCAAAAGAAAACCAATTCCCTTTTCAGGAAGTTCAACATCAAAGCATAGAAGAACTTTGAGTGTGGCTGCTGTGAGGAGACCTCTCACACAGCAAACAGGTGAAGCTTTTTGGTACCTGTACCTTCTGTTCTGGGCCATACCCAACATGCAGATGTGGTACATCAAGCAGCACCTCCTGGCTGTGGCTTGCTGATGCCCATCAGCAGAACCCCGATGCCTCAAAGAGCCTCTGTCCGTGGTGCTTACGCAGCCAAGCCCTGAGCTCTCAGACCCAGCACCCAAACACACATTTGCTCATCTAAACGCAGTTTGATGTCATGGGAACATACAGGCAACTCCCTCTGTGCATCCAAGAATGGAACAGGCCACACCGATGTAATTTCGGAATGGCGAGGCACTTCTAGAAATCAGTGTGGGTTTCCAGCTTCTCTGTCACCCACACTGTAAGACATGCTTCTTTAAGGCCATACTGATCAATAACAGCTTTTCAGAGAATCCAAGTCTGAAGTTTTCCTTCGCCCCAAAATATTTCCAGCACTTTAAAACATACTGAAACATTTAAAGCAACATATATTCTTGTAAAAACAATTTCAGAAATTATACTCAAATAAAGCTTCTCAAAATTATTATTTCAAAGTCACATTTTTTTAGGTTTCTATGGTCTTTCCCTGTGTATGGGAGCATTAAATCATCTTAAGAGGGTGCCCCATCTATAGTTGCTTTCTATTTTTAGAATTAAAACAAACCAGACTTCAGGATACAGATCAACAATTCTTAGAATACCATGTGGAAGTAGAAGCTCTAAACATTTTTCCAATGTTCTTCCCAGACATAATCAAACCTAACACTACAAGACAAAATTGGATCATATAAATCCAAACATTTTGTAGAGGCATCTCTGATTTGAATTCAACTTCAACTGCAACAAGGTAATGGTATTAACCTAGAAAATCCAGTGCTTATTTGACAAAGACATTGATCACCTGTTCTTAACAATAATCATAATAATTTTAAAATAGTATAATGTCTCCAATTAACATTGCTAATTTCTTTTGGCAATTTATGACTAATATTTTTATTATTGTTATATGAAAGAACCTCTCACCACACTTTATATCTGGAGATATTTAATCAAATAACCTCCCTTTTTGGAAAAACTGAAGAGCTCAAGATTCTGAGAGCAGGACAATTCTTATCATCCCTTCAAATTTTTCTAGCCATCCTCATATGTATGGCTGTGTTAAAGCACATTTTCTTTGACTATATATACAGTTTACAGAGCAAACCATAAACATCGTGCATTTGTGCTGTCTGTGTTTTACACTGTTTTCAAATACATCAACGGAGATCCTGTCTTTTTGATCCTTTCTCTGACAGTTTCTGACACTTTTCCGCTAGGCTGTCACATGCTTAAAAGGTATTTATTATCTACACACATTTTATGCACATCCTAAACATAAAATATAGTCTTATCAAAAAGTTCTGTACAGTACATTGATTCAAACTTCTAGAATTTGAAGATTATAACACCCACAAAACTACTTACACCTGCCCTGAGCAGTTTGTTTTTGTTTTTTTTCCATTTCACTATAAATATGGCTTGGTATGACTACTTCCCATTAAAAAAAAAACAAACATGCTGCTGTTGAAAAAAAGCTAAGCTTAGAACTAAAATCACTCATTAAATTTTGTATCTCTTTTACATTCTTATATCCAGAAAAAATTTTAGGCTGGTCACCAACTAATAATTCAGTATGTCTTGATGTTTTCACTGAATACCAAAGAGGCAAATGTTCTTTCACTCTTCCCTGGTTACATTTGAGTCCAATACTGGCTTTTTCCAAATATGAGAGATGATACAGATTATTTCTATCTGCCAATATCATAAATTCTTCTCCACCTGAGAATTTATCAAAATGATAAAAAATTCAAAATTCTATATAATCTTAACATTTGTTTTGCTCAGTTTATAACTCTACCATAAAACACTATATAAAATCATTCAAATCACAGTATTCCAGAGCCCAAATTAGTTTTCTAGAAATCTGCTGCTGACTACTCAGAGATGAAAAGAAATCTATTACAAGAATTTCAAGTGAAGTGGAGTTGAAGCTGGACAGAATTAGAAAGTAAAATCGCTCTTAATGCCATAAAATAAGCTCTATCATGCCCGTACTATTCCTTACGTTACCAGAGAATGAAAGGATAAATTTCATTATCCCTAAGAGGCAAAAATAGCAAGCAAACTGGAAAAAAATCCCACACTGTAACTCAGTCTTTAACAACCAAAGGAAGCAGAGCATATACATGTAATAATTTAAAAGCAATTTTCACAGGAAGATACCCACAGGTCTTTTATATGAAACAGGTGTCCTGATAGACACACTGAATATGAATATCAGTTGAACCCAATTAACCTAACTCGATGCTTGTCCATACTAAGACATTTATCTTAGATGTTACACAAAATCCTTTAGGATATTACAGAGAAAGCGATAAATAGGCTGCAAAGGTTATGACATTAATTTTACTGTCATCCTCATGCTTTAAGCAGACATCAAAACTAAAAACCTCATCCTCTGGGAAGGAAGAACTACCTGAAAGTAATTATAGGACTTATTATCATAACAGTATTAAACTAGACCACTATGACCCTAACCAAATTTATTTTTGGTACCTTTTGTTAAAAGAACAAAGCTTCTCAATGACAACTGCGCTTTCTAACGCAGTGAACATTAGTTCAGGCACTAGAAGAAAGCATTAAATCAAATCTTGTAGTTTCAAATTAAGCTTAATTATGAATTTTATTTTAAAACTAAGATGTAAAGAAGTGTTAGTCAAATATTATGTAATTTAATTTCAGAAGGAAAATATCCAGCTAAAAAGAAAAACAAAATACTTACTATAGTTTAGAAAGGAGATTCTCCTGACAAAAGCCCATGAAATGCCCATTTGTGTTTCAAAAGCAATTTTATTCACTTCATCTTTCACACCTGTTCTTTCACATACCATGCCATCTTGTAAATGAGTGCCATGCAAACAGTATTTCCCACAATTTACAAACTTTTCAACTGAAACCAAGTTCCCGAAGAAGCCTGAATGTATTGAATCAGCACAGCTTCCATGAAAGTTGGCAAAATCCATTGTTATATAAAGGCCAAGTTAGCCTTGAAATAAAAGATTAAAACATTGAAGCTATGAAAAAACAGAGGAAGATAAAAATGACAGACACAATGACTGACTAGTGTAACACACAAAAGCATTTGTTCAAGCAAGTGTATTTGCCAAAAGCCTGCAGTGCTTGGCTACTTTATAAAATCAAGCACAAGGCATTAAGCCAATTTGTTTAAAAAATAAAAACCTCTCCAAAATCCTAAATCCCAATAACCAAGCAATAGTTAATTTGCATTTCTGAAAACCTGAAAAAATATTCTGCATTTCACTATTCCCATCTTCAGTCTCAAATGTCTGATTTACTCCATGTTTTCTATTTTACATATTTTTACATCAGGAGTTAATCCTGTATCAGATCCTAGTCTTCCTATTCCATATCCAAAGAGATATGCATGTAGCCACAAACAACAGTGTGTGAAATTGCTCACTGCTTATGTTTCCATACTTAGATAATTCATCACGGAGGGAGAAATGCATGTCCATGGCAGAATTCTTTTGGCTGAGCCCATACGATGACTTCAGCAGAACCACAAAAAGAAACAGAACAGTACAAACCCAGCAGAACCTAAAACCCAGGCTATTTTTAAACTTTTGGTCATCCTGTGAGATGGACCAGTCCGAGCGCATTTCCTGAACTTCAAGCCTCACATGCACTGAATGCCACAGTGGCGATCCTGGACAAAAATGCTTCCCTTCATCCTCTGCTGGGTGATGTGGGGAATGGTTGGCTGGCAAGCCCACACTCTGCCCATCTGTCAGAGTGGAACTGTGCCTACTCGACAGGTTCTATGCCACTTTCAGTAACATGTTACTGAGAATAAAAGCTTATTTATGAAACAACATAGGGCAACATCAGTGTTCGGCTTAAAATAGCAGGCAAATGAAAAATGATTGCTTTTCTTGAAGAGATAAGTCTTTTGAAATCAGCTTGAAGGTTTTTCACTTGTATGAATAAAGCACATACACTGCAAGACAGGAGGCTGTTTCACACATTTTCTACTATTGTAGACAAATTAGCATACAGTCTCACTAATTATTATTTTACAACTACAACTATCTCCAAAAAAGACCTGAGAAAAAATGTATAAAAGTGAAATTTCTCAAAAAGACACTGGAAGAAGAGAAGGCTAAAGAAGGTGCAATATTGATTCTTCATTTTATGAAATGTATATATATTAAAATAAAGTGTACTTGAACATTTTTATGACTATAAATAACCCCATCTATTTTCCATTTGAGAAAACAACTCCATCCTGAAAAAATATTCAAAACAGTGTGGTCACTATTATGCCTAATATTAGCCAATTCATTGAATGTCAAAAAATAATATCTTTTTTTCCAAATTTCTAATTTAAGAAGACAGATTGTCATATTACACTTTCCTTAGTAAATCCCTTCTTGGTAGCAGTGCTCCGAATGCCACAAACTGGAGACCCACGTAAGTTCCAGGTCTGGCTTAGGCATCTTTGCCATTACTTTGTATTAAAAGGCCAAAGCTTCTGATTTAAAATACAGTCTTGGTTATTACTGGTGTGAAAGTAACTGTGAAATGATGAATCAATACAAATTGATAGATTTTGTTCTTGACTCTTAGGACAGCTAAAAGCAATAGTTCTGGAAAATATAAATTTCATTTTTATAACATACTACATGGAATCTATGCTGTCCATAGTTCTTACAATTTAAATTCAAACTAGCTTAGTATTTAAAACAAAACAAGAAACAGAAACATGTACATTCTTAGTGGGTAGTGACTAATCTTGAATAAATTTTAAAATTCAAACAGCACAGTTCCTTCTACTCCTGTTCTTCTCCTCCATCACATTATCCTGGTTCTTAATTAAGCATTCATTTATTGCTTGGGTCCAAACTGCTTAGAAGCTTTGCTGGGATTCACAACAATGCAGTTTCATAAGACACAATCTATGTATCTTACACTTCTGTAAGCAATATGTTACGACATTCATAGTGGAACTGCAGCACACCACTATGGTTTCCAGTTATACCTGATTAAATTTTAAGGCTTTTTGACTTTTGTTCATAATTAATTATCGTTTTGAACTGATAAGACCAGACTACATATTTTATCTCTCACTGTGTACCTGCTGCTGTACATTAGCTTTCTTTTCAGATAAACAATATCACAAATGCTAAACAGCAATTTCAGTGGAGTTACAGTAAAACTTCACAGAACCAGACAAACATCTGTGATTGTGTACACAGCTACTCACAAAATCATTCAGGTTGGCAGAAACTGCACAAGGTCATTCCGTCCAACTTCCCTGCTTAAAACAGGGTCAACACTGGCCTTACAGCTTTGTGTGGATGAGTCTTGAAAACATCAACAACTGCCTTTCAAAATCAAATTTTATTTACTAACTGACAGCAAAGGGTAGCCTGAAAATGACAGTCATATTTGGTCTACATACATAGAACAGATTGTTCCATCAATTCCTATGGCAATGCTCTTACCATACTTCAAAATTACCTAAGCCTCCCATATTTCATATTTAATCCATCAATTATGCTGATGGATTAAAGAGAACTTCAGTGATTGGCAGAGAATACAGATATTTTGTAATAAAATGCCATATATACTTATTATTTACCTAATGAATAGCCTGTTTTTACACTACAGAAGACCAGATTATTTCAAAGAGCAGAACAAGGTTAACACACAAAGGTATCAACCAAAATAACTAAAGAGGACTAAAGGAAAGACCAAAAAAAACCCATTAGTTGTATTTTACTTGGGTTGTTTTTACCTTGCTCAACTTTAACATTTGAAGAATAAGCTATTACTAGTAGTGTTACAACTCCAGTGAAAGCTTTAGGATTCTGTTCATTTTAGACTACAGAGAGCCAGGTCTGCAACGCTGATAGGAGAGCAAGTCCTGTTTAATTTGGTAGTCCTAACATATTTTGGAGCTACTTGATACCTCAAAATATAACCACACATACAAAAAATTTATTTGAATGTGTCAGAAAACACAGTCCTAAAAATTCCAGTAATATTTAGAGGATTAAGAGCTACATTCACCCGCACAATTTTTACTGATTTAAGTTTGAAATGTGATGCTGAATTCTTCACAGAATCACAGATGGCCCTTAAGCTTTGTAGAGACTAAGCAAGAAATAGTCAATCACTTCTATTTGGACTGAAGTATTTTGGGTTTCTTCAACACTAATCTGCATCTCTCTGATAAAACTTCCTGTGTCATTCAGGAAGGATTTTGTACAGGGCTTCATTATTTTCATATAGTCTGGGTATGTTGTTAATGTTCTACTTAGAAGAAAAACCAACAGCTGACAAAAAGCAAAAAAACACTCCAGGCTTTGCAAGATGAATTGCTTTTGCAATTCTGACTAAAATAATAGAATTATTTCTGATTTTACAGCTGCAAACTTGAACACAGTACTCAATTTTGCCATGGTACCAAATAAGAGCATAATCTACAGCTGTTTCTATAAGAATTTCCATTACAAGTTTCTTAAAAGACCAAGAAAACTACATTGTTGCATTTATAAAGTTTGTATAACAATATCCTCTATACTTTATAAAATGCAGAGAATATCCTCTATACTTTATAAAATGCAGAGTGTGTTTTTTAAGTTCAATGTATCGTATTCACAGACCCAAACAAAACAAGCATTCAAGAACTAACAAATAAAAATTAAATTTTTAAAAAAGTTTAAAAATAAAAAAAAAATAAAAAACTTATTCGTTTACTATGGCTGTGCCCAATCAAGCAATAAATTACTTAGGCCAAGATGGGATGTACTTTCAAGAAGTTAAAATTCAAACTGCCTAGTAATTGATGACTTTCTGTTTAAATTCACTCTCAAAAGGGCTCACCTCTAACATGCATTCAAACTCCTAAGACAGAAGTTAAAGAAACAAAGAACAGAAAAATGGTATTAGTGCCAAAAAACCTAAAACTACCACATACCTAAGACCATTAAAGCAAACTAAATTCTAAGGCCTAATTCCTCTCAAACAAAAAAAAGCTTAATTTGAATTATACACGGAACTATTTAGTGACTTATGTTGAAGGAAAAAGCCTGTTTTCTTCAGCTGAACTCGAAAATAACTTTTAAGTTCTACTGAAGAAGTAGAATTCATTTCAGCATGTGTAACTGTTGTGAGGCACAGCTGGTCCTTGCAGATAGCCCTGTAGTAAAAAATATTCCAGGTAATGAATCAGATGTTGTACTAAGAACTGCTTCAACTGTTTTGGTGCTACACTGATTCTGCCCCCAAACTCTGCCTCTAACACTGCTAGCCCAGACTGTTTCAGGGCTAAGGATGGGTTTTTTCTGCACAGTTGAGTGTCCAGTACGCTTCAAGAACACAAACGCTTTTAAAACCAGAGATGTAAATACAATAGTTGGATTTTTTTAAAATACCCAACATTAAAAACATTGCTCAACTATGGGTTGTATCTTACGTTTCCCAAATATGATCCTACTAACCAGAAAGGAGTATGTGTTTAACAGGTGAGACCTAAAAAACCTGTAAAAATCTCATGACTAGCATAAGCAACTTCCATCTTAAGCAGCTTCCACCTTTACTGCCTCCCAAGCATCTAATAAACTGTTCTACACTGGAAGAATCATCAGACAGTAAGTTGACAAATTAGAACATAATTTCACTGAATCACCCTCATAAAACCCAGAGTTCCAAATTAAATGCAAAAAATAAAAGGTCACATTTTATATAAGTTCTGTCACTGTAGGTGCCTTAAGTGTTAAAGAATATTGCATAAATTTTATACTTGTAGATAAAAAGAATTCCCAACATGCAACCAATGCAGTCAAAATTATCTTGCATAATTAAGGGCAGTTCAACATCCACAGCTGAAGATGTGAACTACAGCTCTGGAAGCCTCGTGAGAGCTGCAGCCAGGGAAGTGACAGCCCAGCTGAGAGCTGAGCACAGGCAGCAGAGGCAGCATCTGCCCTCCCTGCTGCTGCTGTGCCCAGACTAATTCATACACACCCCAGCAGAGGAGTTCAGCTGTTTGCCTGCATTCTTTGCTCGGTCACATCCCTCTCATTTTCTGGGAAAGAACCGCCACCACTTTGATGGATTCTCCTGCTTGGGGTGTCCCAGTTCCCTGGCTGGGAGTTCCCAGAGCTCTGACCCAACTGAAAAAGCAACTGCCGGGCTGAAGTGACTAATGTGTCATTTATTTTAAGAACAATCAGAACATAACAGAGTGTATTTTCTAGTCAACTGGTATATATACATTTTTAAATACAAATAGTAGAATTTAAATAGACACAAATATTCCACAGACATAGCTAGTTTTGGTGACACGTTTTATTGACCAGCACCAAGAAGCACATAAAATATCAGCTGTTGCTCAAATTGGTACACCAGTCCTAGAAAATATCCAGGACATCATATTCTATGATTATTTAAATTATTCTCTTTCTTGCAGTCTGTTATGGTCTATCAGTCACTATGTTACTGATGAACCATACTTACTAAAAAAACTTTCACACAATTAAAAATACAAAAAAGAATAAAACAAAATCCAACCTGTCCTAGTTTACTGCCTTCACTCACTTAGCTTGTGTTGTTCTCATTGTGCAAATAGTCCTTGCCAAAATAATTTTCATTTTTGTATCCACCACCCTGTTTGTTGTTTGAAAAATGTTAAAGGCAGAGAGCTTCAAAGACTATCCGACATTTTTAATGAAGTGTCCTTAAAACATGTTCACGGAGAAAAAATGTGAAATAAACATGTCAAAATTATTCCTGGATGCTGTCCAGCAACCAGCTGTGGTGTGCAGTCTATGCTAACCCTGGGAACATTCTTCTTTCTCTATGGGCCTCCAGCTTTGTCTTCTGTTCTACGGATATTTGTATTCCAAATGCATTCAGTTAAATCTCAAACTAAGCAAGACCAAACTGAATTAGTACTTCAAGAGGAAAACAATTAAGCATGACCAAGCTTTTAAAGCAACTAGGTTTTTTTGGTTTGACACACAGTATCTTTTCATTAATTCACCATAAAAGCCATGCTGTGGGACACCTACACTGCTTGAGTCATGTCAAGCCTTCAAATTCTAACACTGAAGTTCTGCTCACTTAGGGTAATTAAATAACCAAACATCTATTTTTTGAATAGCAGCACTAATTCCCACTTTATGTCCAAATCCAAACTTTGCTAGTCATGTTCAGTGTCTGTAGATTACAGCAACGTTCTAATTATTTAAGACACTGCTCAAGCATGCACATATAGAGTGAAGAAAGGAAAAGGTCACAAAAGAAAGGCTAAGGAAGAAGTGGGCCTAATGCTTAGCAGAGAAGGTGAACGAAGCCATGGAAGAGGCTGAGGCACTGATATAACATTACCAACAGCAGATGAAGACGCAGTTGTACAAATCCACAGGATCAGAAGGATGCATTCAGTAGTGCTGAGAGAGGTGATCAGTGTCACCCCAAGGATGCACTTTATCTTTTAAAAGTCATGACATCCAGGGAGATTCCCAAAGGCTGGAAAAAGGCACACAGCCATCTTCAAGAAGGGCAATAGAGAGGATCTGGGGAACTACAGGCCAGTCAGTCTAATATCAATTTACAGAAAGAAGTAACCCCATGCAGCAGTACAGTGTAGGTCTGACTTGCCCATTCTCATCAGCATTAACTATGCAATTCTCCTTTAAATCTTCACTGACAGCATACTACTATTGGCCTTTTCAAGGTGCACTTATTATACTTTCTAAATTTGGGCACATTAGTTCCCCTTCACCTCCAGCCTTCTAAAATTTCTCCACTGTTCCATGATTTGTTAAAACTCAAAATGAATAATTCATACAGCTTCTAAGCTTTTTTTTTTTTTTTAGTATCTGTAGGTGTCAGCGCAGCAGATTTTAAAACATTTAACATTAACAGTTGCTGGTACAGTGATAATACATTCTTCCCATCACTAATGATGGAGGTGGTGAGATGTAAAAGCATCATACAGCCCCTTTCTGAATACAGAACAAAATATTTATTGAATATTTATGCCTTTCTCTGTACAGCAGAAATTTATCATCCTTGCCCAGTATTGGACTTCTATCATTACTAAGCTTTTGTACCCTTCAAGAACATCCTCTATATTTAAAGAGTTCCATTGTACTCTACTGCCCACAGATTTTTATTAATAACTTTACCTCCTTAATCTCCTGTCTCCAAGCCATACAGTACTTGCCATCATCAGCTCCCCATTCTTTAAAATTGTATTGCTTCACTCCCTTCCTTACCTTGTTTCAACCAAACAAATCATGTTTCTTAAGAGTGGAATTGTTCTGGGAGTAACTAAATGAACAAGTAGGTGTCAAGCAAGTCACATTTTTATGCTCAGGTACTCCCTGTTATTTAAGTCTGCTCTTCTTTTAAAGATTAAAGTTGGAGATATGTGCATGCAGAACTTGTTCTTGGCTCCCAACTTGCAAAATAAGATCACAGCTCCTAACACACCTGCTCTATTTATTCTACATACCTCAGAAAGAAAAACCTGTACAGAAGACAACAGAGTGGCTTTTATTTGTTCGAAAACTGTCAGATAGACATAAAGAAGTATTTACCAAGCTTCAGAAATTGATTCGTGGCCAAGTGATTTATCAGCACAAGCTCCCAATACTTGCAACAAGCAGAATTCTCATAATTTTTCTTTACTGAATACAGAATGACTTTTAAGAAACTGCTCATCTTCCTAGGATCTGAATTACATTGATAAAAAGTCTCCAATATATTTTTTAGATAAAAAACACTGGCACAGTACTACTCTACTTGTCTTCTGAATGGTGAAAAGTGTTCAAGCAGACAACAGAACATTTAATATACGAGTCCACAGAAAAGTCTGTAAGGTTTTGGTGTGACATTTCACTTTTTAGAGGTTCTCTAGTAAACACTCATTAAACATGTTTTAACACACACAAATTATTTCACTTTGCTATAGTTTTCTTTACACAGCTGTGATTTGGTTTTTTAATCCATCGTTTCACTTTATCTCAAGAACATGCACTAAATAGCAAAATATACAAGCCTGGACAAAGAACACTGTATCCTTTAAGATTTAGATAAGGGTTTTAATATGGAAAGAACATTACCAAACATATTTCTGTAAAAACAAAAATCAATGCTTCCCTTGCAGCAAGGCAGAAAACCTTGCATATTACTTCTCTCACATTCACTTCTGCTCTTCAAAGTCATTCACCTTTCACTAGCAGTGAAATAATGCAAGAGCTGTGTTGTAAACTTTGTAGTTTTGAGATGTGCACTGGGTGCATGCCAACAACCTGCATCATCCTCTGTATCAAACATTGATTCATCCAGCTCAACTACTTCTTTTTAGGGCACTGGAAGGGAAGAGGGGAGATTAAAAATAATGGTGAGAACTGCCAAAGACGGTTTGCACTTTTCTTCTAAGCTATTTCTGTTCTATATGAATTCACTTGCTGCATGCAGGCCTCATAGCCCATACCATGTAAATGTCAATGATCATGCCACAAGTTAGAAATGAATTAACCTTAAAAATGAAACACAAAATTGCAGTGACAAAGAGTTCCCTTCAAACCCACAGTCCTGTGATGAATCTAAAAAAATTAGTATTTCTATTGATGACAGTTATCTTCAAAGATAAATAAGTTTTTTTTCTCCAGTATTTCTGGCTATATACATATTTAATTTGCAAGTATTTTTTTAAAAGTGCTGACTGCAATTGCTGTAGCACCTACAGTAAGTATCATGAAAATTCAGATTGGAAGAGATTGGAAGCCAAATTTATTTTATATAGATGGAAGAATTGAGCTTAGGTTTCTGAAATGTGAAGTTTTGGATAGGAATTTTAGAAGAAGCCTCCAACAAGTAAAAAATTTAGACAATATATATACACTCAGCAGATGACAAAACAAAATTACTTCAAGCATCAGAGCAGATAACAAGAACAGAACTCTTTCTATACAGGAGAAACACATGTATAATAAGGATACAGCCTATTCTGTTTTGTAACATCTTTCAAATTGCTAAATACTGTGTAAGGTTCTCTGCTTTCATGACTGTTCATCTAAACCATAAAATTAAAAAGCCTTAAAAATACAGAATACCAGAGTAAGTTGAGTTGGAAGGGACCCACAAGGATCATAGAGTCCAACTCCTGGCCCTGCACAGCACCACCCCCAAAAGTCACACCATGTGCATGAGAGCATTGTTCAAACACTTGAATTCCACTGGGCTTGGTATTGTGACCACTGCCCTGGGGAGCCTGTCCCAGTGCCCAGCCACCCTCTGGGTGAAGAGCCTTTTTCCAGATATCCAGCCTAAACCTCCCCTGACACAACTTGAGGCCATTCCCTCATGTCCTGTCACTGGTCACCACAGAGATCAGTGCCTGTCCCTCCTCTTCCCCTCACAAGACTGCAGGGAGGTCTCCCCTCAGTCTCTTCTCCCCCAGGCTGAACAGACCAAATGATCTCAGCTGCTCTCTCAGGGCTTCCCCTCAAGGCCCTTCAGCATCTCTGTGGCTCTCCTTTTATGCTTTCTAACAGTTTTGTGTCTTTCTTACACTGTGGCACCCAGAACTGCCCCCAGCACTCGAGGTGAGGCTGCCTCAGGGCAGAGCAGAGCAGGACAGGACAATCCCCTCCCTTGCCTGGCTGGCCATGCTGTACCCGATGCCCCCCAGGACAGGGTTGGCCCTCCTGGCTGCCAGGGCACTGCTGGCTCAGGTTCAACTTGCCATGGACCAGCACCCCCAGGTCCCTTTCCATGGCACTGCTCAGCAACCTCTCATTGCCCAGTCTCTACATCCAGGGTTGCCCTGTCCCAGGGGCAAAATCCAGCCCTTTGCTTTGTTGAACTTCATGTGCCTGGTGATTGCCCAGACCTCTGATCTGTCAAGATCTCTCTGCAGGGCCTCCCTGGGGTCATCAGGCACAGCACGGCCAGCTGGGCAAGGGAGGGGATTGTCCTGCTCTGCTCTGCACAGACACAGCCTCTTCCTGATGCCTGTGTGCAGTTTTGGGCACCATAATGTAAGAATGATAGAAAGCTGCTAGAAAGTGTAAAAAGGAAAGCCACCAAAATGGTGAAGGGTCTTGAGAGAAAGCCGTGTGAGGAGTGGCTGAGGTCACTTGGTCTGGAGGAGATTGAAGGGAGACCTCATTGCAGTCTACAGCTGCCTCGTGAGGATAAGAGAAGGGGCAGATACTGATTCCTCCTCTCTGGTGACCAGTAACAGGACAAGAGGGAATGGTTTAGGTTGAATATTAGAAAAGGTTCTTCACCCAGAGGGTGGTTGGGCACTGGAACAGGCTCTCCAGGGAAGTTGTCCCAGCACTGAGCCTGACAGAGTTCAAGAAGTGTTTGGACAATGCTCTCAGGCACAGGGTGTGACACTTGGGGCTGCCCTGTGAAGGCCCAGGAGCTGGACTTTGATGATCCTTGTGGGTCCCTTCCAACCCAAGATATTCTATGATTCTTTCTGCGCAGAAATGGCAAACAACAGAATTCATAAACATTTTAGCAGTACTTAAGTCTCTATCCCATACCGTTCAAGTCAAGAAAGCCAAGGAGATAAAAACTGCCCTTAAAAATCTAGTCAAGAGGCACTCTGTGACTAAACAGCTTGTGAACACTGAAAGTGAGAAACCACTGCATTTGAAAACAAAGCGCCTTCAGTTCTACCAAATGTGCTATTACACTGAATGGGTGTTAAATTTGTTTACATGTTACTTTTTATAGCCAGTTTCAAACTGAGGCACTTAATCTATCCTTAGGTAACTAAAATGAATTAATTGCTATCAAATCCTAGACACACGTATCCATTTTGTCACAACAGTAATTTACATGTCCTCCCTAAGAGAGAACAACTCTGAATATAAAAATACAGTTGACTACATTGTCTGAAAGCTTAAAAGCTCCCCTAATTCAAATCATTCCTTATTTCTATAGCAGCTTGTTAAAACCAGAGTTTCTTTCTCTGCACTAAATACACTTAAGGTTAGGTCCAATTCTTCCCTGCATCACAGCTGTATGCATCACCTTGTCCCTAGTACATTACAGACACCTAAGTCCACAGGAGTTTTAAGTTAAATCACTAGATCAGCACGCACACACACACAGAGGATAAACAGAACCAGCTTACATCCTGTAACACAACTTCGATACAAAAAAGCAAGAGGCAATTTACATATAATTCTGAAACCACATATTTTTCATGAAAGAAAATTCATTACCACTCAGGGTACTTTCAACCACAAAGGTGCAATTCCTAATAGAGAGTCTGGTTGGTTACATTCTAAGTATTTTACAAAATAAATTCAAAACAGGTTACCTTTAATTACAAAATAGCGAGTAATTCTTCTCTGCCTTCATCTAAGCAGAAGCAAAACTAAACAGGTAAAGAGAATGGCAAGATGAACTATACATCCTGTTAGATGGAAAACAGGCTTCAAGAGAGTTTGCCTCTCTAAATTCACTAACTAACTCTAAATTCATCTGTGTTTTCATAATATATAGTCAAAAGTGAGCTGTTTTGGGAAAAAAAAAAGCCTTAACCAAAGTGTTACCCTGCTGCACAGGAAGCCTATCATGTTTGCAACATGTTTAACACAAACCCAAGTGGACATGCAAAGGTAAACCTCTTCATACAAAGTTTCCTAACAAATCTCGAGCATCTGAAGATGACAAGCAGGCCACAATAAAATGACTGTGTAATTGGAAATTACAAGCAGCAGTAATCCTCACCTAGTGCTTCATGGCTTTTTTCACATAGCTACTGTATAAATACTTTATGCCAGGACTAGATTTCTCTGTGTTGAATAATACCCCATAAGAACATCTGGGTTCAACAACAAAACCAGACAGATCTGACAGCCATGTTCCCAGTTACATGATGGAGTATGCAATTAAGAACTGGGCAGCCTACTGACTGCATTCCAATTATAGCTAAGGCATCAAATTCAATACTTCCTGAAAAGATTAAAGACATTTTCATTAAAATGTATTCTTCCTATCATTCACTAGCATAGCAGCACAGTCAACAACAAACATGCAAACTGTTTTAATTTCTATCTATATGTAGTAAAGCAAAGGCATTGGAGTCCCTGAGAATTAAATTAAGAAAAGGGCTCAAACTGATACAATTTATTACCTACAAACCATTTTCTTCCAGGTATAATCATATAATCCCATTGAGTTCACAGTTACACATTCACAAGACTTCCATCAGTTACTGGGAAGACTTCTGAGTATCTGTGTTGCAAGTACAATAATACAGCTAAACAAAATTTCTATTTTATTTGTTACATATTTCTGTTTTGTATATATTATAAATATATTTTGTTAATATTTTGTTAAATATTGTATATACATTTTGTGTATAAATATTTGTTAAATATTGTTGTTAGTTTTATTTTACTTGCAGCACAAAGCAGCCAATTAAATGCTCAAGTTAATAAGACTAGGATTATGACAAAAAAGTTACCTATAACAGAATAATAAGATAAGACAATGAGATTGCTCTTAACTCAAGTACCAAAATTCAGGCTACTTCTTGAACCAACAGAGCACAGAACCTGCAACTACTTTCTCTGGCATTGTCAGTAAAAAAAACCAAATCAAACCAAACCAAACCAAAAAAACAACCCAACCCAACACTCACCAGTGTCAATGTATCAGCACACTACAACTCCTCACACCCTAAAAAACCCCTGCCATCACAACCTTTCATCTTTCTTGGCATTGTGAGAAAACAGCATAAAGCTCATGGAAAACAAACTTCACTCACATTATTACAGGTGTCTCCTCCACATTAAAGCTGAAGAGCAGCACAGAAAACCTTTTGGTGCCTTTGCAGAACAGAACACTTCAGTTCCCAC
Organism: Dicaeum eximium; assembly: GCA_013396995.1. NCBI lineage: Eukaryota > Metazoa > Chordata > Aves > Passeriformes > Dicaeidae > Dicaeum > Dicaeum eximium. Next base: position 440,048 of record VWZP01006907.1, read on the forward strand.
ACCTCTGAAGGCAACATTTTTCAGTAGTATACAGTCACTTCTATTGAAAAACAAAATAATACCTTGGGTTTACTGTTTATATACTAAAATTGAAAATCAGAAGAAATACAGGATAACTGAACTGTGTAAGAAAGACAGAATTGAGTAAGATTCTGGTTGGTCTTTTTTTTTTTTTTTTTCCTTTTAGATATGCAGCTACTGCAAAGAACTTAAAAGAAAAAAGAATCCTGAAGGCTCAGCTAAGTAGTTCTACATTCAAACAAGCTTAAAAAGATTTGCCAATTATACAGTCAAAAGTAAGAAGCTACTTCAAAAATCTGTCTTTTTTATACCATAACCTATTTTCCAAATGTATTAAGAAAAAATAATCTTCAATGTGAACTCGCAGTCATTCAACCAAGGTTCAGCAAATTCTAAACCCATACACTTGATTTCTCATGTATTTTGGCTGCTAAGTCTGACTCTAAAAGAGTGATGTGCTACCTTAGTATTATTTTTTTAAAGATTTCTCTTGGGACTGCACAGCAAAGGAATGAGTATGTAGCCTATCTTACACAGGAAGGAGAGATTTTTATCCTTAAAAACAGGAGGTTCGCCCACATGATCACCTGGGACAAACTTGGCCAGTGCAAGCAGGCTAGAAGGTTATAGGAGCCTGGGAATGTTTAACATCAAGAAAGTAATTACAGCCCAGCAAGATCAGAAGGAATTACACAGGAAATGTGAACAGTAACCCTTTCCTGCCAAAAAAAAAAGGCATGAAAAAGTGAGCTCTCGGCTGCCAGACTATGAGGCTGTACAAATCAATTGCAAAATGCAGGAATGGAAAAAACACTATATATTACTAGGCTATAAATTCCCAACAATGTGATAAAGTTACACCTCCATGAAAAGAACAAAACCCCTGGTCTTTCTTCTTGCCATATATATGCAGTATAATTAAAGCCCAGAAGAAACATGAAAAAGTTGCAAACCACACAAGAATGGTCAGTTGTCTCTTCCAGACTTTTCCTTTTAAATTTACACTGACCAAACAGTGTTCCCTCTAGACAATGGTCAAATATCTTGTTCTTATTTAGTCAAGAAAATCTCTGTCCAAAATATGTAGGCCATTATTCAAGCAGGAATGCTAACTCTCTCAGTTACCTATTCCATAAAAATTTCTCCCACATTCTGAAATAAACCCCATAACTCAGAAGAATGGGTTTAAAGTACTCCATGTATTTGCTGGTGAAACAATTTCTATTCTCTAGGGACACGGGAGAATTTGAGTGACCTGACTGTAGCTCAGTCTAGTTAGAAAGCCTTCAAGTGCAATACTGGAAAGTGAGCAGTGATCATGCGTCCTTCACACAGAACTGGGATCCATGTTAGTGAGATGAGATTTTTTCCTAAGCTCCTCACTAAGGAAAAGTTCCTTCAAATCTACCAAGACCTAATGCTGCACATAACCCCAGTCAGACAAGAGAGGAGCAATAAAGCAACCAGGCATTAGTGTATTTATTAATTTATTGATTAAAACTACCGTAAATATATCCTCATTAAACAAAAATAAGCTCCCTTATTATAAGTCCTAGTGTATATCTGCTCTACTGAAAAATGAGATTAAAAGATACTTTTACAATTAAAAAAAAAGAACCAGTGAATTATCTTATTTAAGCAACACACTTCTTCAGCTGTTCTTAAAATTACAAATCAGAACAGCATCATGACACATTGCAGTGCCAAAACCAGTGTATCGCTTCAGCTTCTTTTCTTCCAACCTTGTGACTCAGGTGTTCCCCTCTAGCTTCCTTTACTACCAAAGCCTTTCTTTTCTCATCTCTTCTGTTGGATTCTGTTTTGTTTCCTTTTTCTTGCCTTCACATTTAAGGTGGGTGGGATTTTACCATCACTAAAGCCACATGCACAACCAATTCCTGCACAGCTGAAGTTTACTCAGTGGAATCTCTAAATAAATAAAATCAAGGGGGGAAAAAAACATACAAAAGCAGCACATGAGAATTTCAAATACAGGCATGCAAATAGGGCACAAACAGCACAGTAAAGAAGCAACAAGGACAAGAAGTAATTGCTGACATTATGGCCTGCACAAGTAACCCTAACTCCCATTATTCAGGAGATAAAACTGAAACATGAAACAATTATATTTTCTATTATTTTACTGAGATGGAGGCTGAAAAGAGACAAGAACCATGACCTCACTCTGGAGACAAAGGGAAAGTTCCATTTTCTCCTGCACTAAACTTAATCCCACTTCTAAGGGTTGGTGATTTGCAAAAATAAACTGAACTAGCTTTCCCAGTCAATACACGTTCTTCAAAGATTAAAGTCACTTCTCCTAAATTTGTCTGTCTCCACAGCAGATTAAAGATTCAGCAGTACAATATTCAACCAAAATATTAGCAAAAAAAATTGCAATAGTGGATGAGCCACTAGTTTTTCAATAGCTCTAAATGCAACACAAATCTATCCACAGCATGCAACACTGTTTGCTCATCAGAAAAACAGTATTTCAATATTGTTGCAAGATATTCTGTTTTCAAAGGACTTATACATGTAAAGCAAAAATACTCCCAGTGTTACTGTATGGTTTTTTTCAGTTCAATGTGTTTAAAACCACAGCCTATTTTCAGGCAGGTGAACTGACTGAAGTCTGTCAGAAGCCAGGAGCTGCCTACAGGGGCTATTAGTGTGCAAATGAGTTGGTGGCAACAGCCATGGGAAGGGTTCCCTGTACCTCCCCAGTGTAGGCAGCACGACAGAAACTGAGCGCTCCTTCCAACACAGGAATTTGCTACTGATTCATCTGCTGCACCCTGAAGCAGCACTGAGGCTCACAGCAGTGGGCACTGCACAGGATTCCTTTGCAAATCTACATTTTCCACCTGGCCACAGCTGCTCTTTGTGAAATCTCTATAGAATTTGTATCTGAAAACTTGTAGGAGTTGAACGCAGTGATCCTTTTGGGCCCCTTCCAACTCAGGATATTCCACAATTCTAGTGTACCACTACAAGTAATGCTCCTTAATTGGGAGGTTACTGGCATTCATTTTATTTCTAGAAAGAAAGTAATTAACTTTAAAAACCTTAAAGTAAAAAAACGTCGTATTTTAGGCCTGTGAAACCACTTCGTAATGAAAAAGTGAATTCCAAAGATACTAGTTTTGAAAATTACTATGCTTCTAAATATAGTTATTTGTAATATGACTAGATTTCAATAGAAATTTAAAACTTCCTCTTCTGGGGGCATCTACAACCAGTCAACCTAACACGAGTTAATATTCCCATCCAGTGCCTTCCTCACTGGAAGTATACCCATTCAACATTTTCTCCTTCCCAAACCAGAGCAGCTTTCTAAAGATAATTGCCAAAGACTGACTTATCAGGTAACTACACCACCAACACACAAGTCTTGGAGAGAGAGAGGCTAGTAAAGAGAACCTGAAACCATTCTCTGTAAATATCCTCCATTAGGTAAGCATGGCTATTCTCTCTCAATCATTACTAACATCTGTGAATTATTTAGCCTCATCTATTAATTTTGCAATTATTAATAAATATTTTGGAAATGGTCTTTCTAGGGTTTCATGTTTGAAATAATATTAAGAGAATTCAAATAAACAATTTCCATTATTGAACAGCAAACACTTTAAAACATAATACTACTTTGAAAAAAAAGGCTCACATGCTCAAGTTAATTACCTCTCTCATCACTGAAATCCCTCAGGGTTAAATAAAACTCAGGATACTTAGCCTGTCCTATTCTCCTGATAGGACACTTGCAATAGTCTATAGGTACAGTCCACTTTACAAATTAATTTTTAACTTTTTGTTTTCTTTGCTTTACAAATTCTTAGATATTACCATCAATACATTATTCTTTTTCCTTGGCTTGCATTTTTGATGATGGTCAAATTAAAACCCATTATTCCACAACTTGTATAATCAAGATTTTATAGTTCTTGATTTTTTTGCTTTTCCAAAATGAACAGCTTCCAGGAACAGGAGGAGATTTACCCAGAACAAACCAGTTCTATATTCAGGAGTTTCCATCAATTTTGTTAGTGTTATTATTAATCTAAGGAATTTTTATGCTTCTCAAAATCTGATCAACTGAATATTTCAAAGGTATCTACATTTCTGTAAGTGTAGAAAACTTTTAAAATTGAAAAAGAAAAGTACGAGTTTGGTCTGCTTTAATCTTGAACATGAACAAAGTCTTCTTTCAAAATTGAACAGAAATTTCACTTTCCAATAAACAGCAATATTTTATACCAAATATTTGAAGATTTTTAGATGCAAAAAACACCCACAAAAAGGTTTCAAAACTTTTACAATTAGATCAATTATACCTTATTAACACCCTAGACTAGCTCTCCTCACAATACCCAGCTATCTTCAAAGCAAGCTGGTACATAAATGTAGGTTTGACACTTGCATGAAATCATTAAGAAAGAAATAAAACAGGTACAATCTCGATCCAGCCTAAACACTCTATAGTTTCATGCTTTTTTTGAAGCAAAATCCTATAATATAAAAGAAACCTATCAAATACTTAAACCTAACAAATACAAAAAGAAACCTAACAAAAACTACTTAAATCAGCTAGAACACAGTCTTTAAATACAGACTCCACAACATAACCATTTTTCTAACTTTTTTTTTATGTGGTCACAAAGTCTTTCTGACACAACAAAGAAATTTGACAGCCAGGTGAAAAATACCTGTAAGAAATTAAGTTCAGGGCAAACATAAGTGATGCTAATCAAACACCCCAAAACTGTTAGTTTTACCAGCTCCCCTTAGGCAGAACATGCTCTGAACTGGTCAGAGGTGAAAAATCCTGCACTGGACTAGACTAACTCAGTATCTGAATAACCCTCCCAGCAGCTGTTGATCAAATCTGGCTTCCTTATCATCTAGAAAATCCAAAAGGCTTCACTCAACCCTCTTGGAACAGCTCTGACCACAGTTATCTCCAGGCCTGTCACTCTCAAGTCACTGAAATTGGCTGTCTCACGGAGAAACCCAACATGCTACGGCCCACGGGCAAGTTAGTCCTGTGCTCTTTCAGCAGTGCACTGACATTTTTCTTCAGCAAAAGACATGGGAAGATTTGTTCTCAAACCTGAACAGCAGCACACTCCACTCAGGACTTTGTAGAGAATAGAGCATGTACATTATATACCTTACACATATGATGCTTCTGTCAAGTGACCCCACTATACTAATTGCTTTTTAAAATAAAGTCAGACTTCATATTCTTACTAAATGCACAATAACATACATTCCTTTTATTTCAAATCCCATCTCCACAGCAAATTATAAGAGCTGCTACCAGAGCTAGACAAGAGTTCAGCTTCACCACCAGAATAGAAGACCCAAAGCAGGAGTCAACATGGTTTACCAAAACACTAATACAAGATCAGTGAGTACCATCTCAAGGAAAAGTAGATTTATTACTGTCCTCTCCTCCAGATCACTGTGTAAATAAAACTTTTCATCGCAGAAAAAAAAATTCCTCCAGAAATTATCAAGTACATCATTCTCCACATACAACAGAGAATTGGCAAAATTTTTAAATACAGCAGCCTGCAATCAAATTTATGTAAATATGATGTAAGTTACACTGTATTTATGCTTCTATAAACTACATTGTGGCAATATATACTCTTGCAGTGCAAGTAGATGATGAATGAAAAACAAAGATATGAGAAAGAAAGAGAAACAAACAAGCAATCAGGCTGCTAACTAACAAACTACACCAGGTGTTTTCAGAAATGGCCCTTAATAAGGTAAGATTTAAAGAAAGAAGAAGCCACCACTGACTTTCAGAGCACTGTGTTCATCTACAAAAGTGAAAAGAAATAATCCAAAGCAAGAAACTTCTCCAGGATCCCACATACATCTGGGACCAACCTGATTATGTAAAGACTGGCAACATGTAGTGGTGGCTTTTAAATGCATATTTTTCAAATAGTAACAATCCCGAACAGCAAAGTTTACTTTCCAGATGTTCTAACCCTAAATAATGTTACTTATCATCCCTGGCAGAGTACCTCTAAGTTACTGAAGCTTTTATGCCTTGACAGGGGAATTCCATTTCTAGGATTCATGCAGAGAAAATGTTTCAGTATAAATCACGGCTATTCTAAGCCAGGAAAATGTCCCACGAATTGCTAAGTTACCATCGTTCAGGCAAGTTCTCTGTAATTAAGGTATCAATTATAATTTCACAGGCATGTTTTATTTTATAAATAAACTCTGTTTCCACAATTTGAGCTGTGGGAAAGAATGTCTGCGTCAATGCATCAACCCTTGCAGCACAGCAAGTTTTGAACTGAATGCCAGCTCTAAATGTTATAATACGGATTCTAGCATGGAAAAAATAGGAAGAAGACTTCCCTCTCACCCCGAAATTCCCACAAGCCTTCTGAATTTTTTTATTCCTGTCATGGCACCTCTCTGACATCTGCTCTTTGCTGCTCTAGAGCCAAATAAAACAAATTTAACTCAATCTGCTGCTAAACACACCAAAAGTAAAAACTGCAGCCTGTACTAAATGAAGAGAAAAGCACATTTAAGTGGGAATGAGAAAAAGCCGATTCTGTAGTCTTTTCCTGTTGAACACTGCTCCTGATGCCTTTATCACAGAGTTTTAGATTTGAGTTTGATAGAGACTGAAAGCAAACAGTTTCTAGGACTTGAGCCATGCCAAGAAAAAAGACTGGCAAAGCGACAAGCATGCTCATTTAATTAAGATACCCCCACTGCTATTTTTATGACTTTTTACATACTTGCTGGGAGTTGGCAGGGTGACACAGAAGGCCAGCGTTAGCTCATTTCATCCTCCCAAAATATTCCATCACTCTAGGTACAGAACAAACTTGTGTACTGACTCAAATTAAATTACTGCAGGAACACCAACTTAATGCACGAACCCAGGCAATAGAAAAATCAAAGCTGAACAGAACAGTGTCTCACGAGTAGCAAGTCACAAAAACAACTGGCCTACATAAATTCTTTCCAATTTCATGAGGACCCTGAGGTTAATCCCCAAAACCTCTTCTCAATATCCACATCTACAAAGAGAAACAAAATAAATCAGTGCATCCTACCAAGGGAACTAGAAATATTAACTAGTGGATATCTTATTGGGTAGATATAACCCAATACAGGGAAAGAGAGCAAACAAATTAGTGAGATGCTGTAACTCTTTCTCCCATAAACAAACTAGGGGTAGACTTAATTCCTTTACTCACACCATCAACACATGGATTTCAGATGAGCTTTATTAAAAATCATAATGGAAAAACCAATTTCGCAAGTGACAAAAAGATGAGGGATTATATTCTTTCAGGAGAAAAGATATCCTGAGCCTGTGTACATATTCCTGCACTCTAACTTATCCAATTTCTATTAGAATTTTTCTAAATTAAAATTATCCCTAGACTGCAGAGCTGTCTTACCAGTTTATTAAGAAATATATCCTTTCTCATTTTGTCACCCTAATTTCACAGAATGTCCCCTTACTCTTGTAGCATGAACCAACAAAACAAAAGTTTTTGAGTTACTTCTCTCAAACAATTAATCATTCTGTGTACTTGTGTTATACTTTTCCATATTCACTGCCTTTCAAAGCCTAAACAATCTTTTTTCCAATTTCTCCTTATAAAAGCAAATTTCCATCCCCACAGATTTCTCTTTCAGACTCTTCCCTGATTCCTTTCTTCTCTATATCCTTTTTAAAGGCATCCAGCACCACATCCACTGTGATGGCATGCTGTATGACAGTAAGATACTGACTTTTACCAGAGCATTTTACACTCCATCACACTTTGTTTAGTTTGATTGCAAGTATGAACACAGGTATCAGAAGTAAAGAAAAGAAACAAGATTTTTAACACACAGTACCCTACTTTGAGTATGTGGCATTTCTAACAGGTCAAGACATCATTTGGGGCTAGGTAGACTTTGCTTTTTTGTCCGACAGCATAACTTCTTCTTTGTATCTCACCCATCACAGTCTGCAAATCTTTGTCATTTGCCAGTCAGGGTACCTTCCCAGAAAAAAAATCACCAGTTTACAGGAAAACACAAACACACACTAACAAAGTAACTGCCTTGGACTTTTTGCTTTTAGGTCTTCAATGAGGCACCAAGCATGCTTTGGCACAAAAACAAGTCAGTAAAAAATACAGCAGACCTGCCCTGTAATAAAAAAGATAACTCATACTATATGGAGGATAAGAATATTCTGCATCCTACTTATTCTACCAGAACTATGGAAAATACATAACATCTCCTAATTAACTTACTAAATACCATAAAATATAATAGATACTATGTTGGCCCTTACAATGTACAAGCCAGCCAAAACTAGAAAAAAATTTCCAAAAACACAGTGCATTACATTTATAATTTGAGGATTTGAAATCACAACAGCCTATCACTATTTTTCTCTGGAAGCTAAAAAAAACCAAGAGAATCTCTAAGATTTCTTTTTCTCAATGATGAACAATATTGTAAAGTTTGCTTAATATTGCCGTTTAGGGAAAAACATAATAGAGTGATTGACCCAACTCTCTGTTCTTAAACACTGCTAAAAGAACAAACTATTTGTGAAAATAACAAAAACCAGCTGAAGGCTTTTGGGTGGTCTCTGTTTGAGTTCTGTAATATAGAACAGTTCCTTTTTTCTAAATCCAGCACTGATTTGTTTTCCTGCTTCAGTAAAGCCTCAAAATCTGTTGATGACAAAAGCAACACAACCCACTGAACATTCATATTATTTTACTGGCAGGCTGCAAACTTCCAAGTACTTGATTCATCACACAGAGTACTACACTTTCATACACAACAGGACTATGCAGGTTTCTATAGACTGATTATTTTTAATTCCCTAACAGAATTTTGAGGGGTCATATAGTTTTATCTTCAGGACACAGCACATAATTAGCAGAGACCAATGATGGGAATTCAGCTTTACTGCCCTGCCTTCTAAAAACATGGATCTACCTTATTTCTTCACCAGCAGTTCTGTTTTGATTGAGCTGAGGAAGAGCAAAAACTGTCAGAACTTTATGTCTTGTTGTATGTAGCAGTCTTTGAAAGGACAGCCTGATATAGATCTGAGATTACACACCTTCACAATCAGCAGACTGTAGTCTCCCTTAGGGAGGCCAACCAGACATGGCCAAAAAAATCCACCGAATTTAAGTTTTATGTCATTCAGCAGAAGACTCAAGTGTGCTCAAAACTATAAACATGAGTAACGTTTTGTAAAATCCCTATTTTCTACAGCTCACCCCAAATAACCACAAACATACATAGAAGAAAAGTGAAGTGGCAAAGAAGCACACTTCTTTGTGTAACAGCAATGACATCAGTCTAAGCTGTAATTTGTCAACATACATCATTTTTATAGTGTTGGCCCAAGAGAAAGATCCTTTGAAGAAGAGATACGGTCCCTTGCAATTGTCCTTAACAGCTGAATAATACACCAAAAATCAAGACAATGCAGCTTTGAGGGATTTTTTTGGTTTAGTTTCTGCTTTGGGGTCACGTAAAACCATTAAATAATTCCTACAGACATTTCAGCATTCAGCTACTGGAACAAAGGACTTAATGAAAAAGACTGAGTATGGGAACACAGCTCTGACTGCTCTGCCACCCACACTTGAACAGCAAAAATTTTCCCTAGAACTGTAAATTACAACCAACCTAATATCCCAAACCTATTTCAGTGATAGATCCTAGTAAGTCTCCCAGAAGTATTTTTTTTCCCCCCACAACTCCTTTACCTATCAAACAAGTTTTCCAAGCTGCTTTTCCATCTCTTTAGCACCTGCTCCTCCTGGCAAATACCTAAGTGAGCCACAAGAATACTCCTGTCTCTCCAGTGACTTGCTGCAACAGAGGCTCTTCAGCAGGGCTGAGACAGTCCAGCTCTGAAGCTCACCATGTGACCTCTTCATGGCATTAACCGTGACACTTTTTCTAAACCAACAATCCTGAGTTTAGACTTTCTGAAAAACAATAAACTGCTAAGCCACAGAACGAAACATGATGCATACACAGAAATTAACATCCTATAGGACCCTCTAAAAGTAAAAGTCACACTTAAAAAAAAAAAAGTTTATGATTGAGTACTCCATAATTTTACTCTTTATATGATTCCACGAAAAAATAAATCTCATTATTCTGTAAAAAATAAAAGTTTAACCACAAATTAAGTGACTACAATGCATTACAATTCTGAACGATGTATTGAGCTACTGATTACATTGTTTCCATTTGTGCAACAACTCAAGGTGTACTGGCAGCTCAGTACTAAACTTCTGGTATGAGGATACCAGCCAGCCTCCCTTCAAGCAAGGCTTTCAGTACTCTATGGCCTGCAAAAAGATGCATGAAAAGAACCAAAGAGAAAAAGAACAGTTCACAGTTTAGGTGAGGAAAACATTCTTTCCTAAAATGGTAAAAGACTGAAGTGACAAAGCAAAGATAGTCTCCTTAATTTATGCCCTTTAGCATCCTTGTTCAATACACAGTACAGTTCTAGCACAGTTAGGTTTATGGTGTTTTCATTACCTTCTTGATATTAACTGGAAGAGTTACAAGATTACAATGTATTGCTACACAAACCACACTTCCCTACAACATTCAGTTACACTATAAATACCATTAAATCAGTCCTTTAAAAAGGTAATGCTTGAATACTACTGACACTAGGTTTAATCAGCCAGTTAGGGACAAACCAATACCAGCAAATACAGTACTATATAATACAGTGACTCAGACACAATTAGCAAATATCACACTTCATGATATTTGAATAGAATGGTTTCTACCCACTTGTTCTGTGGTTTCATGAGGAGACAAGACCAACAGTGATAGAGCAACTACAATACAAAGACAACAGCATTCTCCAAATGCCATTTAAGCTGGCAGTAAGAATCTCTTCGTTACACCAGCACAAGAAAGAAAGAAATTTTTAAAACCTCACAACTTCTTATTTTTGAAATTTTAAAAATTATAAAAAAATAAATATTTGTCATAAAATTTAATGGTGGTTACATTGTGAAGAAGTCTGTAATTCATTTAACTTTGACAACAACATGCAAATACACACCATGAGAAAGGGCTCAATTATTACTCAAGCAGCACTGTTTCTCTTATTTGCCAATATTAGTCTTGTAAAAATACATGGTCATATTTTAAATTTGCTTTTAAAAAATCTTTTTAAGTAAAAGCATGTTCTGGATCTCTGTAAGTGAATTAAAATGCCAACATGAAGTATTAAGTCTTAGCAACTAAGCCAATGTCTGTCTTGACTGCAAGAAAGGATGAACACCAAAACATACTTTCCTGCTGCAGAACCACTAATATCTTTTATGGAAATTATGAAAACAATTAGTTTCACTGGAGTACAAGCCCAATGGAGTACACCCTCAATGACATTAAAGAATTTTAAATGAGCAAATAAACAGCATCTCAAACACAGAGACAAAAACTGTGTTTAGATAGACACAGAATCAAAATCTAAAACACTCTGCAAACATATTAACTGTAATCTTTGAACATACCCACCTTATACGTCCTGCTGCTGCTATGACCAATGAAACATTTCATCCATCTTCATTCCTATTTCAAGGAAATAAAAAACAAACAAACCAAAACAACAGAAAGTTCCAATATCTCAGGAAATATATTCAACAAAGGACAGAAAATCATATCTCATGGAAGAGATAAGCATTTTAGGAAATGGTAAATAAACAAGAATTCTACTAAAACATGTTTACCCACAATACAACAGCATCTCCTCTGAGGCATACCATACATTAACAGGACTTTAGACTAGAGATCACAATAATAAATATCTGAATAAATATTGCTAAAATAAGTGATAAAAGTTCATAGATTTCTGATTTTACTATCCACTTTTAAAGCCCCGAAGTTTCTTTAATTGCAGCTGCAGCAGTATTTCCAGTCAGCTTCCAATCCAAATTCTACATTCAACATTTGGCTATTTCACTTTGACCTGACACCATCTACCTCCTTAAGTGAAAATAAATACATAAAACTATCACCAGTTTCATGCAGACATTTAAAACATTTCTATAAATGTTTTACCTGTGCACATAAAAATGCTTGAAACAGTCCAAGTCACTGATGAAGAACAGTCCTCCCAACTAGCACAACATAATCCTTGAACCTGCACATCAAAAACATATGTGTGACAATCACAATTTCTAAGGCTTCACGTGAGAAAATCAGAAATATCTCATCTATGCTCTTCCTGTCTTTGCTAGTTCTGATATTCTCACTCACAAATTAGATGAAGGAAACATAAGAAACTAGTATTTTCTTCATTAAATGCTTTGAAAAACATTCAATTACAAATTTAGCTACCCCACAATCTATTTCTTTAACAGCCTGCCCAAAGGCTAAAAACATTTGCATAGTGCTGATTTTCTTCTGATCCTCCAGTTATCATTACCCAAGAATATCTCTATAATTAAATACTAAGAACATTAGATCATTACAAAAAATATTTTAAATATATGACCTGTCATACACTTTCTTTCTTCCTTTTCCTTTCTGTCTATTGACAAACTTGAAGTTGGAAAAAAACCCATTCTTCTAGCTACTGAAGCAGAAAACAATATGCACTCATCCCTGATGTATTTTGCTTTAAATAAAAATAACTTTGAAAAATATTAACTTAAACTATTACTAAAAATAACTACCTACAATCAGATTATTGAAAAAACAAACAAACAAAAGAACAACAGCTCAGTATTTTGATTGCAAAATAGTTCTGTGGGGGAAAAAACTGCACATTAACTACTGTAATCCAAAGGAGCTGTGTGTTTACCCTACGTTATCCTCTTCTTTCCTTTTTATTAAGGAATAATAACATAAAAGACCACTTTTAATGGCATATTACAGGTTCAAATAAATTCAACAAGAAAATCCAAGACTATAATTAGCTTAACTATACAGCATTTGAGGGCTAGGCTGTGGACTGAGACTTGAATACACATCAAAAGGCTTCAACAAAAGTTAACTTGGACAAGAAAGGAATTGAGCACAAGACGCACCACGTCAATCTTAATTTAGGTATAGAACTAGGTAAACCTTTTACTAGAGCATGACTTTTGGGCAAAATAAATTGAAACAAGCCAATCTTTGATATTGTTTCAGATCTGCCACGCTGTAGACATTTGACCAGTCTTTTGAAAACTCTTTTATGGGGGTTTAAAATGTTTCCCTCCTTATATTATCTATGCCAGTCATTTGGAGTCTGGAATATGTTCCTGATGTCATTATTATAAGTTCCAATGGATTCATAAGCCGACAGGCCTCAGTAAGCTACACACAAACACTACACCCATGTACTACATCTCTTTCTGCAGCCACAGGACAAAACGCCCTTGGCTCTCAGTTCTTTCCAAACCGTAAGGAGCCCGGGAGGACTGCGCACCGTATTTGTACTTTTATGGAAGCAGCAGCAAGGTTACGAAACATCGCTCAGGCCTCGGAGCCCAGAGCTCGGCGCTGACTCACGCTGGCAGGGACCGCACAGGAGCCGAACGCTGCCACGGCCCAGCGCCACCGCACCTGGAGGCACCGCTGCCACTCCTCACACAGGTCACGCCCTACGGCCTCCACAGAAAAAAGCGTGAGCTGTACGAGCACGGAGCCGGTCATACGCGGCCTCTCTGCGGGTCTTTATTAGAACATCAGAACCGGCAGCGGCAGTCGCGCCCTCTCGCAGTTTCCGCACTCGCGGGGCTGTGACACCCCCGGCCCGGGGCTCGGGTGGCCGTGCTGGCTCCGAGTTCACCCGGCAGCCCCGGCCGAGCGCCGCAGGCCCCGCACCGCCGCTCCCGGGCTGCGGCGGCGGGAGCCGAGCAGGCCCCGCACACACCGCGGCGGCCCGGGGGACGCTACCTCGGCCGGGCCGCAGGACCAGCTATGCCGGGACGGGGCGAGCGAAGGGCCCCGCAGGCGCGGAGCTCCGGCGGCAGCGCCCGGCGAGGAGCCCCTCGGGCTCACCGAGTGAGGGCCGGGGGAAGCGCCGGGAGCCGCCACCCCTCCGCCTCTTGCTTCCCGGCCCCGCGCCGCCAGCCGGCTACGCGGGCGGGCAGAGAGCGGGACAGCCGCACCCCGGCGCCGCCCGCCCCCGGCCCGGGCCGCGGCCCCACCGCCGCAGGGGGAAGGAACTTACGAACGCCCGCCGTGCCCGGGTCCCGCCTCCGCGGCGCGGGGCGGCTGCGTCACCCCCGCGGGAAGGCGCAGGGCGGGGCGCGGCGGGCGGGGAATGTCGGAGGGGAAGGGGCGGCGGGGCCGGGGCTCGTTCCGCGCCCGGGCTTCGGCGGCGCTGCTGCGGGGATGTGGGGCTCCGGCCTCGGGCACCGCTGTGCTGAGTGAGGCCTTCCCTCCCCGTCCTAACCAGCCACTGGCGGGGTGGAGCTGCCCTCCCAGCCGAAACTGATGGTTGAGTCTGGAATGGGGGTTTTTGTGGGGCCAGTCAGAAAAAGGAATCTCTGAACAGTACAGGAATTGTGCTGGAAAATAAGTGTAAGGGACTTGAAAGCACTGGCTCAGAAGGGGCGCAGAGGGCTGAATATGAGCTGACTGACTATGAAGGCCTGTGGCATCCAGGCTTGTGTCAGCAATAGTGTGGCCAGCAAGATGAGGACAGTGATTGTGCTTCTGTGCTTGGCACTGGTGAGGCCATGTCTCAAGTACTGGGCTTGGGTTTGGGGCCCTCATTTTAACACGAACATTGAGGTGCTGGATTGTGTCCAGGGAAAGGCAGCAAAGCTGGTGAAGCATCTGAAGTGTCTGATGAGAAGCAGCTGAGGGAGCTGGGGGTGTTTAGTCTGGAGAAAAGGAGGAACAGGGAGGACCTTATTGCTCTTCAGAGCTACTAAAAGGTTGGAGTGAGGTGGGGGCCAGTCTCGCAAGTAACAAGTGATGGGACAAAAGGAAATGGCCTCCAAGTTGTGACAGGGAAGGTTTAGTCTGGATATTATCTTGCAATTTATCTTGAGTATCATCACAGCCTCACACAGCATGTACAGGTAATCAGGCCCAACTAGCATGGGTTTATTAAAGGCTGGTCCTGATTGACTGAGCTGTTCCTCTGTGACAGGGTGACCCACTTAGTGGATGAGGGAAAGGCTGTGGATGTGTCTACCTACACATCAAGGTAGAAGCCTTCATGTTGAAGCCTTTGACACCATTTCCCACAGCATTCTGGAGAAACTACTGCTCATGGCTTGGACAGGTGTGCTCTTCATTGTGTAAAAAATCTGTCCAGATGACCAGGCCTAGAGAGAGGTGGTGAATGGAGCTACATCCAGCTGGTCACTGGTTACCAGTGGTGTTCCTCAGGGCTCAGTGTTGGGGTCAGGCACATTTAATACCTTTATTAATGATCTGACTGAGGAGACCAAGAACACCCTCAGTCTACGTACACAAGTTGAGCAGAAGTGTTGATCTACTGAAGAGTCAGAAGGCTCTGCAGAGGGATCTGGGCAGGCTGGATCAATGGAGCGAGGCCAGTGGTACAAGGTTCACGAATGCCTAATGCTGGACCCTGCACTTGGGTCACAACAACCACTGCAGTGCTACAGGCTGGGGGGAGAGCAGCTGGAAAAGGATCTGGGGGTATTGGTGGACAGCAGCTGAACATGAGCCAGCGAGTGCCCAGGTGGGCATCAGTCTCTTTTGCCAAGCAGCAAGAACTAGGATGAGGCCCCAGATTGCACCAGGGGAGGGTTAGATTGGATATTCGTAAGAATTTCTTCTCCAGAAGGATTGTTCAACACTGGAACAGGCTCCCAGGGGAAGCGGTGGAGTCACCATCCCTGGAGGTATTTAAAAGATGTTTTAAAAGGTGTTTAAAAGACATTAGGTTTAGGGACATGGTATAGTGGTGAACTTCATAGTGCTGTGTTAACAGCTGGACTTGATGATCTTAAAGTTTTTTCCAATCTAAATGGTTCTATAATTCTATGGTTCTCTGAAAGGAAAAATGAAAGTGTGACAGAAATGGGATAATATGGGATTTAAGAGAAGGCTGAAAGGAGAAGTTATTTGGGCAGGAGAGAGGTGGGAAGGTGCAGAAGAAAGAAGGGAAGTCTATAATGTGTAGGTGTGAAAAGAGAAACAACATTCAGAATTTAAAAAAAAAAACTTTTGTTGACCTTCTTCTAACAATCTCTTCTACCATGTAGATGTTACTTGTGGGGAAGAAAAGGACTTCTGTCTGCACCACTTCAAAGTTTATTGGACATGAAGGCCATGTCCTTTTCCAGTTCCATCCTGTGATGCAGGACTGTGTCCATCTTCAGAAGCTCCTCTTGCGTGTACTCTGCCAAGACACCCCCGTCTCCCATGAGTTTGCACTCAGCTCGGCTTTCTGCCTCAGCCCTTTGCTGGAAGAAGGGGTGACAGGGATCCCCTAGCCACAGCTGGAACAACGAATCTGTGGAAAAGCATTGACACAGCTTTTGGGAAGTGGGAGTAAGGGAAAGGAGGAAGTGCTGTTAAGCCTAAGAATTTAATTCTGATGGTTTTTGCTATCATGTACTTAGCATCATGATGCTGCTGTGATAGTAAGTTGAAAAGTGGAAAAAGAAATCAGTGTGGGAGAAGATAGAAGGAATATGGAATGTCTTCCAAATATGCACATTTCTTTATATGTACCTAAGGCTGAAATTGGAACTGTGTAGGTATAGACAATATGCTAACAATTAGAAATATATTTAAAATGTTTGTGCAGTTTTCTGAAAACCAGTTTCTGCAGCTCACTGCAAAGTGACAGCTAAGGAAGCAGATATCCTGAGTACTTGACACTTTTTTCTAGAGTAGCCAAACAAAAAAAAAAAAAAA
>VWZP01006907.1:459328-479554 GCA_013396995.1 Dicaeum eximium
AAGTTGGACACACATAACTAAGATTTGTATCATCATCAAGAGCATAAAAGCCAAAATCAGGCTGTTTGGCATTTCTTAAATTCTCAGGATGTGATTTCTCAACCTCCTAAAATTCTTTCAATGTAGCTTTTGTGTTGTGAAGGGCAGAATTTATGTCCTTTATTATTGCTTTATGGAAGAGAGTAGAACAAATTTTAAGTATTTATTATCCTTCTTTTGAGGTGACACTTTCAAAAGCTTCTAAGAAATTGTAAAGTAAGAAAAATCTCTCTTTGAACTGATTTTGTACCAGCTTAGGTTGACTGATTTTTCAGAGACAGCAATAGATTTCAGCAACATGAAAGGCTTGACAGGTGATGCCAAATAAAAATTATTTTTAAAAACCCACAAGCTGTTTGTTCTAAAGTTTTCATTTTGGGCCCAACAAGTTGATCTCTGTCCTTCAAGGTAGTAAAATACTGTGACAAGCCAAGAACACATAGTTCTTGTCTCTTTTTTTGTTTTTCTTAATGAGAAGCCAAGGAAACACACGTTTGAGAGGAAACCTGCAGGCTTGCAAGCAGGAAAAAGCAAACTCCCTTCTTTCAGTATCAAGAAATATTTTTTACTACTACTGTGGACTATAAAGAGCTATAACATTGTGAAGGATAAAAAAAATTGCAGAACTTTTGAAAATGAAAAAATAAGAGAAATATATACAAAAATAAAATACTTTTAAAATGGGATGATAGAAAAAAATTTAAGTTATACTTTAAAATCAGAGGAAAATAAGCTTTTGCAAACAGAATAAAGAAGGTGAATGGAAACTTAAAATAAGCACAAGATTAAATGGGCCTGACAGAAATTCGTTATTCAGAATTAGTGAAGATACTGTTTAATATTCATTTAGAAAGGAATTTCCATAAAGGTTGGACAACTTAGAAGTAAGAAAAGGTTTATAGAAATAGCTGTTCCTAAAAAGCAGTCAAGGAAACATTTGAAAAATGTGCAGAGTTGTAAGTCCATTAGCCAGCCCCGCTGCTTTGCATCCTAGGGGATAAAAGGTATTTGCTGTGAAACTTCCTGTAGCGCTGTCAATGAAGTTTGGAAAGAGGGACAAATACTGGAAGACTGAAAAAAAAATAAAATATGACCTCTTCTTTTCAATGAAAGCACAGAATGCCCTCTGTAACTGCAATCCATACTTGACCACTACATATCTTATTCTAGCAACGTTGTATAGCAAGAGTATACAGTGTTCCAGAGACAAGGATTAAATTGCTTTTGCTTAGCATTTTGAGTTAGTTCACGAAGGTGTTATGCTGACAGTGAAGAGATGCTTTGTAAAAATAAACTTTTGAATGGAAACTGCAGCTCACAGAGAGACCATTGAAGGCAGTGAGTAGAGCAGGAGCCCTGCACAGGCAGCCATGCTTTTAGCACCTGATGATCTGTGGCACAGATACACTGTTGACTTTCTAGCTGGTTAATCACATGTTCTCATAAAAATCTTCATTTGTGTGTGTGTTTTGCAATATGTCTCTTATGTAATACAAGGAAGTGTCCCTCTGTTTCAGTTTCATAATGCAGAAAACTTGAACACTGGGACTTTGCTTCTTGCAGGTAACTGTGCCAGTTTGCACAGGACCTTCTGGGAGTGCAAAGGTGGCACACATGCAGCTGTGTCTAGCAGAGCTGCAGCATTGAGGGTGAGCAAATTGCTCTTGAATCAGAGGACAGACCATTGGTTTTAATGAAAATTACAATCTTGATTTGTTTTAAACCATCCTATAGGTATCTGCAGAGTGTATGGGAACGGGATCTGTGGGAGATTGGACTACAAAGAATTTTTGTCATTTTAATCTTAAGAAATCTAAAATAGTCCTTTAGTACCTCTTGAGGCAGTTCTTGCTATTTTCTTTCTTTCATTTCAAAGAATTAATTTGAATACTTTATCTGTATGCCACTCAGTGAGCAAGAAAATTATATTCTCCTTTTCCAGTTAGGCACTGAGGCAAGGAAGCCTTAATGTTTTTTGCAGGTTTTCTCAGAGAATCCCAGCCAGTCTGTTCTGCCCAGACTGACAATTAAGACAGAGGCTTCTGTTAGAGGCAAAGAGGCAATATAGGAAAAGGATCCTGGTGTGAAAAAGCTGAGTGTCACTAAGCTACTGGCAATCTGGCAATCTTCTCTGGAAAGATTTTTTTTCCTTGTCTGCTCTTTATAATATATATTTAAAGTTGTGTTTGTTGTTGTTTTCTTTTACCATTACTGGAAGTCTGTAATTTCTACATCCCTTGTCTTCAGTGTACTTCACTACACAAGAGAGTTATAAATACATCTAAATTTATTTGGTCGACTTCTGTGTTTATAGTTCCCACTGAAGTGAGGTCACTGAACTAGAGAACTGACTCTCCAACTGGTTCTCAAACCCTTGTAGCATCTCACTGTCATTCTTGGCATGTGAAACATGACCTCTTGTCCCACGGTGGCCAGGCATATTACCAAGAGGTTTTATCATAGTCACTTAATCCACATTTAATTAGTAATTTTTTTTTTCACAGCAGTGCATCCACAGGCAGTTTTATTTTTCATTTACATTAATAACTCTGGGGTGTACAGATAAAAGTAAGAAATCAAAGGTCCCTGTAAATGCTTATGTTTCTGGAAAACTATAACATGGGGGAAAAAAATCCTGAAAACTATAGTCAGATTTTATGTACACCTATTCCCCAACTGAATTTAAAAAATCATGGGAACCAGCTTCAGTCACTATGGAGTATCATGTGCTGAAACCTCATCACATCAACACATCACCAGCTAAGTACAGAATAAGCTTCTGGATGCAATCAAGTGACCCATGGCCTTGGCAAAGATCTAACTTGAAATCTCACGGGGAAATAATTTCTGGCTCTTAATTTAAGACAAAGCCAAAGGAATTGAGCCCTTCAAGTGCTACAGTTAAAACCCAGAAATCCCACTTTGATTTGAATAGTGAGCTTCTCAGTTGCTAGCAGGTATGTGTGTAAGAGTTAGTGAGGCACAGATTTCCTGCTCTTTTGCCCTTAATGTGGAAAAATCAATCACCCTCTTTAAACGGTAGACTTCAGATAAAACATGCAGTGCTTGGGCCTTATGAAAAGGCTCTCTTTTTCCAAGACTTTGATAAGAAGAGGAAGTTAAACAGAATTTTAACCTTTCTGGTGAATACTTTTCAAGTGACTGAGGACCTGATTTTCATTTGCATCAAGGCTTCTGCATTAAGCTTAAAGAACCTTAAATGGGCATAAGCTGTAATTAGGACCAAGTCCCCTGTCTCTCCTAGCTTAAGGTATGTAATGACTCTGAATCTTTAATGTCTATAGATGCAGCTCCAGGGGAGTACCTCTGATGTCCAGAGATTCAGCTCTAGGGAATAGTGACAGCCTGGCAACAGCCCAGAAATATGATTAAACAAAAGTCTGTCCTCTGAAACCCCTAGAAAATCAGTATGTTTAAAAACATTAAAAATTTATTATTATTCTTTATTCAGGATTCACATCACATGTAAATATGAAACCAACTGTTATAGTTTTCAGTCAGTGGTGAAGAAGCCTAATAATTTTCATCGTTTCTTATTGGAATATTTTACGTAGATTATACATTTACTGTTATTTTATTTTTCATATGTATTATTTGTACATAGGTATATTAAAAATGTGTTAGTGAATAAGGTCCACAAAGAAAAGCTATAGCTGCTTTAAATTAGAGAATCCAGTTCACATGTTTTCTTTATGATTGCAGTGATGCATAATTTCAGAAGGTGTGTGTGGGAAAATGATCTAATGCTCATATAGTGCCTTGTGAGCCTCAAACAGAAAAATTATACAAAGGCAAAACCTGACTTTAGCTTTAAAACCATAAATAATATGTTCTTAAAAGAGTAGCATAGGGCAATAAAATAAGCTGTTCCTGTAGTCTTAAAATTCCTGCACCTTGATTCCCTGTACATTTGTCTACCCCCATCACATTCAGGGCCATCCTGATGTTCCCAGCCTTGCAAGGACACCAGTATTGTGGCTAGCAATACTTGGAGCTTGCTGGGTCATTAGCCAGCTGCTGCCACCCAAAATATGGCACAACTTATGTCCAACTAATCTCCCCAAATGGCAAAATTTTATCTTGCTGTTCTCCCCTACCTGCTTATTGCTGCAAAACCAGTAAGAATGTCATTTTCTTTGAGACTCCTCTTTCAGGTGCAAAGTTCCTCTGTGGATTTCTCTGTTACTACCAGGGCACTGGCAGGCAGGAAAAAAAAACCAACAAAACAAACCATACCACCAGCTGAAAAGCAGTGTTGCAAATACCTCATTTCCGTGGGCAGCCAGGTTAAGAAAAGAAGCTTATAGGGCCTGTGACCATCCGGCTCTTGGCCATGAGCAGCCCAGCAGTGAGAGGAAGGAAAAGACCAATAATACTGAGCTGTGATTCTTCAGTGCAAATCCTGTGCCAAGACATCTGTGTCCTGTACAGAAAGAAATGGAACCATTGTGGTAATTTGTCTCCTGGGTTAAGGTAAAATATATCAGAAGAAGGATGCAGGATATCCTAGGGAGTTCTTACTAATTACAGTCCACACAGTAATGGTAACACAAATGAAGGTAGATTTGGTATACTCATTGAATCACTTAGCAGATGTCAGAGAGAAGAAAGGAGATGTCTGATGTCAGGAACCTCGTGGTGTCTGGTACAGAGGACAGCAAAGGAGTCTCCCACAGCTTCTTCCCCCTACGCTGGCTCCAAAGCAACAAGACATGTCCATATAAAAAGTGAGAAGGGCACTTTTGTTTGGCACAAGAAATTTAGCTAGAATTTTCAGCTTGTGAAATAAAACTAAAGAAAAATATTAGTCTAATAATGGCAAGTATAAAACATAAAAAATAGTATCTATATTATTATATTTAATAAAAAATGGCATCTTGATATATTAAATAGAGGTTAAAAAAAAAAAGCACAAGTATTCCTAGGGCCACAAATTGTGGAAGGTGGGAGAGTTTTCCAAAGAAATACTGAAATATGCTTTTCTTGTACTCTTCTCCGCATAACTGCTAGGATGTAGGATATTGGAATAGGTGAATCTTTGGTCAGGAAAGCCTTTAATCAGTCTGTTTGTTCATACTTCAGTTACTGACATTTAAAGTTGGATGTTTCATATCATAGTCAAAGGAATTATTCAGTAAAGCTCCCTCTGATGGCAATGGTAATAACATATATCCTGCTGTTTATTTTCTTCATTAAAAGCAACAACTACATTTTAGTTCATAAGCATGCATTTTACATAATTGAAGTTACATGAAATGGAGACTTAGAGCACTGTATCTAGAGATTAATTATAATGGGTTTATAGTTGCTTATCTGAAATACAGGCTGAGTATGAAGGAGTCATAGTTTGATTTACTCTTGGAAGGAAAAAGTATATGTTTTTCTCTCATCAGGGTTTTTCCCAAATGTCACATAAAAAGGTTTTTTAAAGCATCATTAATTAATCAATATTGACACTCAGTACCTAAGCCTTTTAGACGTAATTATAGTCCTATACAGGTGAAATTGGTGGATCTGAGAAGAAACCAAAGGTTTTGATATATATGTATGTCTATTTAATATTTTTATGATTTATATCCTTTCGTTTTGAAAACATAGTCAGAATTATGTTGAAATTAACAAAAAAAAATCCTGGAAACAGAAGGCAAAAGCTGAAATTTAGTAACTGTCACTAATGATTCCAGATTGGATGCTCTCATGCATAGCCTACTAAGCCAAATGAAGGTGCATAATAAAAAATGTCACTGAATTGAGAATGTTAATTTTTCAGGAGATGTTGAGTTGGTAGTTGTCTTTTTTTATATATTTAGCTAGGAACACATACCAAAGCATGTTCTAAGTTATGTATAAATAACTACACCTTTCCCCCATGCAGAGAGAGCATGTCTCACAATTTGCACTGGTAAAATTTAGGATGACAGAATATATACAGTATAAAAGCAGAATATGGAAGAAGGACTGTTTTGATTTTTAACATAAAAACTTCTGTCTACAGAAGAGAGAAAGAAACAAAGCTTTTTAGGGGCACTCCTAATTGAAACAGGCTGAATAATAAAGTGTACAAAATTAGAAGTCCTTTTTACAAAGCAATAGAGAGAAAAGATTCAAAAAGAATTCAAAAAGTATCCAGGAATAATTTTGGGATTGGATACTTTTGATATCCTTGACATCAGTGGGAAATTTCTGGATATGTCTACTTGGGGTTATTCTATTGGATTAGTTTAGTCATTCACTGAAATTACAGTAAATAAAGAAATTAAAAAGAAGTGCACACATACCACCTTTTTGTTCCCCCGGTCATGGTGCTTTTCGTATTAATCATACAGTCTCTACAGCTCTGTATCTATACGTTAATAAATCCTCCAATACTCCATCAGGCTATTCCATAGTTGGTTTTCTATTGGTGAATTCCAGGGTGCCTACCAGAAACGACACAAATTTGGAAACTGGACTTTAAAGTAACAACTCCTGTGATTCCTGTGCTGGCATCTGCTGATTTTGGCAGCGTCACCTTTGACCTGCTGACAGCCAGTGTAGGGAAGGCTGCTGAGCGTGTCCATCAGAGTGTAGAGTGGTTTGGCAGTGTAATTTCATCAGGTTTCTGAGGACATGGGAATGTTGTTAACAGAGAAGAAGGAAGACAAGGGCTGAAAAGCAGTTTTTCTGGAACCGCTGCACATGATATGAGATGTGCTTGTAGACTGAGCCAGCCAGCAGAGCTCCTGGGATAGGTGGTGAAGCAAAACTCAGGTGCCTGAGCCTCCTCACAGATTATCAGAACAATAAAGGAAACACCAAAGAAATTGTGTCCTTAGGAGTCACCTAAGTGTTGCAGCACCAGAGCAGCAGCATGAAAGTTGTCCCCAGTGCAGAAGAAATAGGTTGCCCTTGCTCTTTGGGGCGCTGGCTGCCCCCACATACTGCCTGTTAGTAGTTAATCAGGTTGGGGCTGGCAGATCAGCTTCTGGGCTTGTTGCCACGGAAGATTGAGATGTTTCTTGGAGCAGTGCTGCTCTACCAGGTGTATACACAGGAGGAACTGGCATCTCTTCAGAAAGCAGAGGAGAGAGATTTGTGTCCACTGATTTTTGGGAGCAACTTTTCTGCTTCATTTGCTCTGACAGTGCCTTCTCAATATTTGGGTTAGTGACTCGTAGATGGAACTAAATGTAGCATTTGGGAAGGGCAGGGCTGACCTCTGCAGTAGTCCATGCACATGCATGGCAGGGCATTAATGATTTCTGCATAGCATCTATGCCTGGATTTACCACAGAGAGCAGTAGAGTTTGAAAAAAAGAGTTCCCATGTGGCTGGCACAGACACTACTTAAAAACGTAAAATGCTGCCACCCATTTCAAAGGCAAAAAAAGGAGTAGAGAACTTGCTTGCTGATATTCTTGGTGAGAAAAGTAACGTATGCAAAGGCAGAAAGTACCTTGATGAGGCTTTTGGAAATAAAGCCTAAGGATGGCATGTGACTACACAGCCTGGCAGAGGCAGTGGCAACAGAAGCTGCTCCTTAGTAGGCTGGACACTTCAGAGAAGTTCACTGCAATCTTCCCTTTTCCCTATATCTACTCTTGTTTTAAAATCCTAATTCAGCCATAAAAACCTTTAGTTCCGCTTCCTCCACTTAAATGAATGAAAAAAGGCTCTTTATACAAATTCTGATCCCAATCCCACATATGTAAAACAAGATTAACTTGGTTGACTTTAATGGCATCAGAAGGGGCATACTTTACTGAAACCCATCAACAATTAGATCACTTGGCTTAAGTCAAATGCATAAATAAAAAAGGTATTTCCAGTGCTTTCTCAGCAACCTGGTTTCATTTGCCTGTTCCTGGAGTTAATCTTAGCCTTGAGTTCAAAAAGACATGGATTTCACCCAGAGGTGTTCCATCAGCATAAATCTGGCTTAAATGATACCAGAGTAAGCTCTACCAGCTGAGTGAAGCATGCAAGCACCTTTCAACTGCAAGTCTGGGGCTTTCAGTGCACCTGTCTAGTGCTCTGCTGAGGCTGAAAGGGAGCACATTTCACCAGTGATGGGAAAACAAGAGAAGAGAAACATATTTGCAATTCCAAAATAACTGCATGGAAAAGCATTGCTTAGAAATAACTGCACACACATCCTTGCATAAGTATTCTTTGTCTGTGAGCAGGGCTAACTTGTGGTGAACTCCTTGATGTGGGATTTTATTTTCAGACCGCTGCAGACAGAATTTTTTTTTCAAAGCAACAACTGTGCTGTTTACTGCATGCCACAGATGTTTTTAGAAAGAATTGCCACAAAACATAATTTTAAAAGAATTTTCATGTAAGACCCACAAACTTCTAAGTATCCTTACCAAATAGTACATATTTCTATCAAAAAGCTCTATTCCATTTTTCTCAAATAACAGTATTATTATATAATTCTTTGCTTCAGTAGACATCAATGTTCTGTTCTTTTC
Organism: Dicaeum eximium; assembly: GCA_013396995.1. Taxonomy (NCBI): domain Eukaryota; kingdom Metazoa; phylum Chordata; class Aves; order Passeriformes; family Dicaeidae; genus Dicaeum; species Dicaeum eximium. The sequence goes on from VWZP01006907.1 coordinate 467,845, forward strand.
CTGTATGTTAATGGGAAGGGAACAAGAGGTTGCTTTGATTCTAGACTATATCTTGTCTTTATCTGTTATACTCATGCAAAATAGATGCAGGCTACTGCCAGGTACTTGAGCAGCTTTCTGTGCACATTTTGAAACTGGTTTGCCCAGACAACTGCATATGAAACAATGTGTGGGAAAATCAGAGCCTAAAACTCAACTGAAAACATACCTGGACTGAGGGCCATGGCCACTTTATGACAAAAAGCAACATCATTCTATTTTTAATGGAGCCCGTTTTCTGTAGATAAGGGTGTGGCCACAGGGGTCCTCAAACTGCTGTAGCTGAGAAATTTCATATGGAAACTAGAATGGGAAAAATAGTCTGGTATCCAATTTCTCATTTGATTCTACTGAAAATTAGTTGTCTCCCTTCATGAAATGTGAATTTAAAAGGTGAAAAACAGCAGATTAAAAAAAAAATTGCTATGTCCTTTGTTTCCTTTCTCCCAGGCATCTCTCTGTCCTGAATCCTGGGCTAGAAATATCTTTCCACAGAAAGTTTTGCATAAGACGTGCTTACCCAGTCTGGTAGCAAATCTGCCTTGGTCTCTGCACATGAGCAAAAGACACTCTTCTTAGTCTTTGTTTTGACCATAAAGGAAAAAAGAAATTATTCATTTAGACACCCAACATCCATTTTAACCCTCATTTTACTGTAATCCCTGATTATTCAATACCCTCAGATGTGTGCATGCAGCTTGTAATGGGTGAATTCATGCCAGTGCCATATTGAGCAGCCCTGCATTTCCCTGCTGAATAGCTATGCCAGGTTTCAGCAGCTGGAAGGACACACTTTGAGGTTGAGCATTCTCACTGTCTGTCTGTCTGGGATGCCCAGAACTACCGTTCTTTTCTGTGCTTTTCATGGTAAAGTATGGGTGACTGACTGCAAGAAAGTCTCCTAATTCTGTTCTTTAACACTGTTGTGTCCAAAAAAGTGACAGAATACAGAGGACTGAAACTAAATCAGATACCTCTGCCTTTAGTTAATCAAAGCTGTAGTGCAGATAGGCCTTGAAAAGGCTGGAAGGAACTCCAGCATCTTGCCTTCTTTTGTTTCATTTTTTGCAGATGTGCATGCCAACATCTTTTTTTCTTTTGAGATAAAGGCAGGCAAATACATGTGCATATTACCTACAATGTTATTTTATATAACTCAGTATTTATCTGTTGTTCATATACTATATATAAGCACACTGAGAATTTTCTAGCAGAAAATTTAATATGACAACTGAAAAGCTACTTTTAGGAGAAACACACATTTTCAAAGATGTGAAAGCACTATGTTAGGGAGCAAAGCTCTAAGCAATGTATGCCATTTTCTCATGGACCCCTTTCCTTTTGTACTCCCTCCTTTGCCTTTATTGATGCTACTTCACTATAAAAAACAGTGCTCCAGGGTAGACCTCAGAGCCCCAGTCCCTACAAACCTCTTCCTTCCTTATTCTCAGTAGCAGAAGCTACTGCAAGGTTATTTTGTGATCAAGAAAAGAAGTTTATACAATGCCCCAACTCTGCAGCTTTCAACTGCTCCTCATTTTTCCAGATTAGTGCCTTAATTAAGTCCAAATGTTTTTCATTTTCTCCCTTATGGTCCCTTCTGTGAAACCTGATGCTGGCCATGGACACTGTCCTCTTGTGACCTTTTCTCTTCCTGTTCCTGCTGCTGGCTGGCTTTGAAATGGTGAGCAATTGTAGGAGGGTGATGGTTGCACACTTTTTTCTTTCTTCACACACAGGGGGCTGCTCACTCTGTTGCTGAAGTCAGAACCAGTCAGGACTCCACCTTGCTTTTCCCCTTCTCTATGAGGCAGAAGAGAGTGAGAAGAAATCAGATTTTTAGCTAGTGGATAGAGCAGTTCATACCATCCACTTGAGTCACTCTCAGTATAAACTTTTGATACAGTGCAACAGTAATTTATCACATTGCATAAAATGTATAAATGATGTTTCTTAAGTCCAGCCATTGATTTCAAGATGATTATTTTTAGGGAGCCATCTTGCTAGTTTGGCCTGCAATTTCATGTGCATTATTTCAGCAAATCACGTGGGTGCCTGTGGGGGCAGGAAGAGAGCTCAAAATATTCAACACAGAGGAAAGAGTTTGGTAGAATGGAAACACAGAAATTTTAACTGACTCGTTTAGAAATCTACCTGTAACAATGAAGTACAAATTTTGCCAACACAATATGTCAACAGACCTGAACTGAACATAACAGAGGAAAATTAAATTAGCTAAGAATCTGGCCGAAGTGATTAAGGAAAGAGAAACTAAAGAAAACAAAAAAGGGCTTGGTCTTTTCCTTGTGGCGTGAGTAGCCCCAGTTACTGGAACTACACTGATGCAAAATTGGTTTATGTAGCAGAAAAATCAAATCATATGTCAGTTGGAATTGCATGACTGATGGTAAACATAAAAATTAAGCATGAAAACCATGGTTAGAGACAAAACCATTGCAATGGGAAAACTATGGCAGTAGCATCCTCAGCAACATTTATCTGCAGGAAATAAAAGTGAGAACTTCTAACACTTATATTTTATCTTAAAACAAAGCAACAGCATGTCTTACTTCTCAAATAAAACTTTGTGTCTCTAATCTCATTTCTCTATGTAAGGTGTAATAGGATTTGTAGAAATCATGCAGATGTGTCCACAAAAACTGCAAATACCAGAAGATGAATGATGTACAGAAACAGTAATTGTTTATTTTTTCTGTGCAAGGTTTGTTCATTGTTCCTCTCAGGGTGACAGATGTACAGACTGTATGTGCTGAGTGGAATGAGTACCCCTTCCTTTTTGACACCTTTAAAATTATTAGAATTAAATCTATACTTTGCGAAGTAAAATGTTTCAATTTAATCAAACTGTGCTGTCATGACCATACTTACATTAAGGGTTTAAAAGCCCTACTTTGCCCTCAGCTAATCCCTCACATATGAGGTTTTCATGGTTAAATTGTCTCCTGTGTAAGTAATCAAGTACATATGAACTTTGCTGCTAGGGAAATTGAGCACAAGTCAAAATCTCTAAGAATGAATTGCTAAGAACAGCAGAGTTAAGGAGGGGAGCTGGCCTCAGTCATCAAGTCCTCCTGGTTCTCTCTCTTACCTTGCAACCCACTCCAGTGAAAATCTTAAAGATGAACAATATCTGCTTCTGTGTCCTCCCGCTGCCACTCTTTCACTCTTCTAATCATTCTCACGATTAGAATTATATTTTGAAAAATGAACACCCATCATCTTGTATTAATGCTGGTCCATGGAACAAGATGCAAGACCTAAAGGACAGCGTCACTGTACAAGTTTCTAAGTGTCTGGACAGTGTGCTCAGCAGGAATAAAAAGGGCAATAATGGAACTTCCAGTTCTCAAGACTTTTTTGTAGGATCACTGGAAAGTGTTGCAATCAAAAATCAGGGAAAGCAAGTGGAAGAGTTCTAATTTTTAAGGAGGTTAGAGGTATACTAGCCAAAGCAGGACCACTATGAATTTTAACACTAAAAATTCACAGAAAGAAGGTGGTAAAGAAGCAAGATTTAGGCCTTTATGTATGAACACACACATAAAGGGAGCATGTGAACAAATTGCAAAGTTGATTAATAAATGATGCACAGTTACATAAAAATTGAATAAATGCCTAGAAAGACAGTCAAGAGGTCATGTAGTCCACTGCTTTACCCACTAATAGGAATTATTTCTGGATGACTTCTGACAGTTCCCTCTCTTTCCTAAAAACCTCTATTGGTGTAAAATCTGTGATGTCCCTACTCACAAACAATATATTATTAGCTTTCTACTACTTTACCACTGAAAGTATTACTTAATATTGAAATTAATTTTTTTGCTACTATCTAATCTTATGGTTTAAAAAAAATCAAACCTCTCATATTTATGGGACTTTTTTATCTATTTAAGAATAGTTTTCATTTTCCATCACAGCTCCTTTCCCTCTATTTTCTGTGTTGTTTATGCTGTGCAATTGTTTTGTGTTACTTCCTTTGGCCGTATTTTGCAAGTAGCTTAACCAGTTTGTTCTCTTTTTACAGTGTCTATAGTTTCTCTCATGTGAAATAATACATGCTCAGCAACATTTTTTGAGGAATTTACAGCTGTCTTTGATGCCTATGTTCACTTAGCTACCTGCTATCTGTTAGTTTATTGAAGCCTCCACACTTCTAGTCCATCATCTTTTTTTTGTTCTTCTTCCTTGCCTTTCCAAGAATCAAATATCCTGTGACTCCAAGGTTACTCTTACATATGTAATCTTTCACCTTCACATTCTCTCATCATTCTTTACTGCTTAGCTTCAAATCTGGAAAATCCTACACTTTTTTAAACAAGAATTGCCAGTAATTCCAGGAACTCACTGGACATTGGCGTTCTGTTGCATTCTTTCACTAAGGAATACCTAGATTGTTAAAATCCCTCATTAATATTATATCCTGTCCTTTGGCTGATTCTGCTTTTTGGACACAAAAAGCGTCAAGCCTTCCTTGTTTAATATTTTGCAATCCTTGCAATCAAAGCCTTCATATTCTTTCCCTCTTTTACCTTCTCAGAGATAGTAACTTCCTCCACATTCTGGATCTCCCAGCACACCTGTGTACCCTTGAATGCAGGGCAGTTTATCTAATCTTTCTTGTCCTTCTGAGCAAGATAATGCTTCCTTTATTAATATTCCAGTCATGCCACCACCTCAGCACAATTCATGAGTATATGGGTGAAGGTAGTACCCATTAATGAGTTAAAAAAGTCTTAGTGCCTTTAAGAAGATGCATTTGCTGGAAACCCCAAGGACTTATAAAACTGAAATAGAATTAAGGGAAGTCTTCTGAGGAAAAAAGAAACTCTCAGAAGAACAGGACAGAGCATGGAGAGTGCAGTATAACAACAGTTCACATCACTCACCTTGAGGCAGGAGCTAAAATGAGACTGGAGAAGTGCTCTGAGAGACCTCAGAAACCACAAGTGGCTGTGCTTGTTGGACACCACAACAGGGAACACCAGAAGCATTCACTTATATAGAGAGAACCCAAAAAAAAAGAAGTAAGTATGTTAAGAAAGGAATATTTTCCACTACCTACAAGGAGAGAAATCTTTGGAGACATGTCTTGTGCCAAATATTTTCCTATGCTTGGTGCATCAGCAGGACTCTGGCAGGTGTCCTTAGGAAAACAGAGCACATGTTTGTGCACATTCTGCACCTCCTCTGGGAGACACTGTTTCTGCAGATGGCTGTTTGGGCTGTGCTTGGCACCCACAGTATTTCACAGGATAACACAGGAAAAAACAATGATGGTGTTAAAGGGTATTAAAGGGTATTAAAGTATTAAGTGATATTCTTACCTGGCAAAGGCTCTAGAAAAGCATGACCAGAAACTGAGTAGCCAGAGGTTTACCAAAATCCCAACAGTAAATACTGTTCAGCACAAATAACAGATCTGTGAGAAAAAATAGGATGTGAGTAGCCACTATAAAGCCATTTCTGACACATTTGCTTCAAGAGGCAAGAATGCTGAAGGCTGCATTCCCCAGCTGTCCCTGCCAGACTGCTCAATTTGTCCAGCTCCAAAACAGCAGCGTGCTCCTATGGATAGAGGTGTCCTGTGGCTGTGGCCACAGTGCCTCGTGGCAGGCAGCCCATGGTGGCTGATCAGGACCTGTGGCAGCTTGGTTAGCAGGTGGGTGTTTTTGGGCAGTGGCTTTGGCTGGAGCATTGGAGACCAGTAACTTAGGTACAAAGCAGTAACTTGGGTACAAACCAGTAACTTAGGTACAAACCAGTAACTTGGGTACAAACAGAAATGGTGCCACTGCAGTCATGTAGAGAGGGAGGCTTCAGCCTGAAATCAGGAGTGAAAAGTAACCATGTTCTCTAAAAAGCAGAGGCTGTTGGGCTGACCATAAGCCATTATCCCTAAGGACTAAGTAAACTTCCTATAAGGATTTGAAACTCATTTTTGCAGCTACATTTTAACCTTTGATTTAAAATCAAATGCAAATCTGGGAAAGATTTACAGCTGCAACTATATTTTCCATACCACGAATAGTCAGAGTGCAAAAACTGGAATTAAATTTCCCCTAGGTCAGTCTGATCAAACAAAACAGTGCAGCCTGGGACAAAATGATTGTCAGGAGCTCCAGTGCATATTAGGCAAAGCACCACTATGCTTTTTTGTACACTCTAAATAATCACAACTGATCTTTGTTGGTGACAAGGTACTTGGTTAGGTGGACCTCTGGTCGGGCAGGTATTTGTTCCTCTGAACTACTGGTGAGAACAGAAAGTAGTGAAATCCATGAGCAGTGGCCCATGTACAGCTCATTTTCTCACCCTGCTAAGATGGAGTTCTTGTTGTTTGGAAGTATTCTGTTTAAAGGCACTGAGCAGTGATTCCAAAGGCACCATAAAAAATGTGCTTAAAAGGATACATGAAAGTCAACCAAGGGACTGAAAAATCTAAGAGAAGGGCCAGGGATGTTTTATATTGGCCTTAAATAAACGGTGCCATTGTGGGAAGTTAAATATGGTAGCATCTGCCAAAAATACTACTCAAGCAAAAGAGCCTATGTTGGTAGCAAAAAAAAAATCTGCCCCTCTCTCCTCTCCTGGCATGAAGCAGGCGTAGGTTTGTTTATGTTGGCTGTATAAACTTCATTGCTCCAAGAGAATTATTCTCCATTCCTGAAATGGACTCCTTTGAAGATATTAGAATAAAAAAAAGACAATCTCATGTAGTAACTCTGTTTTGCTCAGGCTGAGTTTTCTCCATTATCAGACATTGTGCTTGAGCTGACATAGAGACTTGGAGGGGTGAGCAATGCACAACTAGAACCCAATCAAGTCATATTTTTCAAAAGAGTCTCATACAGGCAGAGACCCCAGGAGGGTATGCCATTTGAGTCCCAGAACACAGCATAAGCAAAACAAAAAGGTTTACAACCAACCTGAGAATATGAGACCTGGGAACACAATTTGTTCCTTAACTGAATAAACACAGTAGCTGCATTTTACAGCTCCAAATTCAAGAGGTCATTCCTGCCTGAAAAATACCTGTGTGTGCTTAATATCCATTGAATACCTCTGTAATCTGAGCCTCAGCAGGTCCAATAGGCAGGTCACAGAGGGAAAATATCATCAAAACACACAGAGATTTGCATGCAGAAGGACGATGCTCACGTGTCTAGAGAACCACAAAGGGCAGAAGAGGTATAAAGACTTTGCCTAATGCAACTGCAGCTGAACAATGGCTGGGAATCTGCTTCTTACAGGAAGCAAAATTGCACAAATCACTATTTCTCCTCCCTGGGAACGCAAGGAGCAGTGGAGCTCACCTCCTGCCTGCAGCTGAGTTAGCCATTTTCTGCAAGGAGAACATTACACTTAATCCAGCAGGGAGGTCCCCATTCAGGTCTCTTCCGAATGCTGCCTTTCAGCTTAATGTTTAATCATTCAAGCTGCCCTCATGCCTTTATGAATACAATATGAAAGGGCTGGAAAAAGAACTGTTTGCTTCTAAGATTCATTGCCATCAGTTAAAACTATTATATTTATGTGGTGTATTGCACTAAAGAAAATTACACTACTGGGCATAGCTCAGTGCTGGCAGAAACCGTGAAAGAGATGCTAAATTTCTGGAACTGCTGTGAACGACTGAAGAAATCTGTTATTTCAGTATCATGATAAGCAATATGTGCATTGAAATTCTATTCCATAAAAGACAATATACTAACATTCAATCAATAAGACCTTTTGTTTTGTGGGTTTTTTGTTCAGGTCATGCCTCAGAAATGGACAATGAGCATGTAAAATTTGAACTTTTAGATTAAGTTGCTCGAGACCTGAGAAGACTGAGTGCATGTGGAGAAAAATGCAAATGATCTTCTATTCTCCACTTAATCGTGCTGGTTACATTTTTCTATAGTTCTGACTTGGAGATACACAAAAACTAAACAGTATTTATAGCATTTAAAAAATTCAGTTGCCATCCTTTATGCTTTCAAATGGAAGATGTGAAAATGCCACAGGTTGAGATTTTTATTCACGTAAATATGTATTTTTATGTTTCAGGTGTTTGTCAGGCCAGAAGAGTGTAAAAAATTGAATTTGACAGTTCATTTCTAATCACCTCCTCTATCATCCATTGCAGTGCAGTAATAAATCCTACTTCACCTCTCCCTTGGACTCTTTTTATTCTGATCATTGTGTTTCCACGGCTGTTGTTTTCATACCTCCACCTCCTTTTCTAGGCTCTAACATGTACTTCAGGATCCATCATCAGAGTTCCACTGTCTTGCAAAGCCCACAAACACCTAACATTTGGAAATATTACATTAACAAAGGGAAAGGAGTTTATAGTTCAATTTTTTTCAATGAATTTAGTACGTTTGGTGATGTATATCCTTTTACCATGTCATCTTCTGGCTTGATCCACACAAGAAAATGGTTAGCAACTAATAAAATAAGTTGACAAAACCTTTACAGGATCACTGTGTCCAGCAACAGCCCCCTGGGCCAAAAATGACTTGGGAACAAGGGCAGCAAAGTTGTAATGAGAGGGAATGGAAATTCTACTTTGCATAAGCAGGCCAGAAGAGCTTGACATATTTAGTGTAGCAAAACAAAAGCTGATACAGAATGTCATTGCTTTCTATAAATACACCGGGAGGTTAAACATCAAGGAAGGAAAAGATCTTTTGAAGATAAAGTACAGTGTTGGCACAAGAACAAATGGGCATAAACTGCCCATGAATGTAAGCTTTAACTGGAAGCTGAAAGTCATTATGGAGCCAGTTGAGCAATCAGCACTGGAGAGAGCAGACTTCCAATGGAAGTTTAGGGGCACGAGAGGGTTTGTGAGATGGAGTGAGAACAGCTGAGGCGAGGCATTGTGTGATGTGGCCTGGGGCTAGCAGGGGACTGCGCTCCAAGTCTCAGGGGGTCCCTTCCAGCCCTCTGTTCCTTTGTTTTAATTTTTCTCAAAGGTATGTGGAGATTCTGCATGGTGATGTCTCACAGCTGGTAAAGGATATGGCTCAGAGAAGAAAAAGAAATAAGCAACATGTTTTAGCTCGCCAGATGTATGTTATTACTTTATTCCCAATTCACAGGAAATGAACAATCATTTAGTACTGACAGGTACATACTGGAACTTACTATCTTTCTTTTAAACCTTAAAATAATGTACCACAGAAGTTTAGCATTAGCCTTAAAGTAGATTTCGCATTTTTGCCAAGGTCACCGTGATATCTTGTGAAACCTATGGGGGAAAACAGAAGAAGAAGGAGGCAGCAGGCAGAAATTATATAAATTGCTGCCAGAATGGCTGAAATGTTTGCAAGGTTAAAAAAAAAAACCTCTATCATCCAAAGCTCTTCTGCCCACAGAGAAACCTCCACGAAAGGTCTCTTGGGAGCTGCAGAAGGTTAGGTAGGTCTGATTTTCACTGGGGTGTAGCCCAAATTGCCTTCTTAATAGACAATTAGACAAGACAAAAGTAATGGTAAAAGCAGCAAGTGTCTCGCTGAATCAAAGGACTACGGTTTGTTAACTGCATTGAGTGGAATGGGTTACAGCTATATAAGGGTAGGTCATTTCAGGTCTAAGACAAGGTCAGTGTTGTTTACCAGGATGATTCAGTTTGGCTTTTTACATAACTTTTTAGTGTTTGCCTCTGAAGAGGTGAAGGTTAGGTATGATAGCAGCTAAAGAAAAACTCAGGCTAGTACTTTCTAATGTTGCTAGAGAGTTCAGCATGCCTTTCCTTAAAAACCGATAAGGCTGGGCACTCAAAGGCAGGCAAGTTTCCAGCTCTATCAGCAGCCATTTGTCTAAAGGAGAAACCTGAACAGCATCTGAGAGCCAGCAGGCTGCTGCTCAGAGTGTCACCATTCCCACTTTCTCCTTTTCCACTGAGCAAGTCAATGCCAGAAGTGACATTGGAAAGTGTTGGTTTTCCCAGACACCCCCTGAACTGGCAAGTCAGGATGATTTCTAAATAGCAAATGGAAACAGAACAATTCAGGTTGAAAGAGTCTTCTAGATATCACCTTGCCCAACCCTCAAAGCATGATTAACCTGCCCAGCTGGGATTTGAGTATCTCTAAGAACATCTATCACAATCTCTCTGGGCAAGCTGGCCATTGTTCAACTATTCTTACTGGATTTTTTCTCCCAAATGTCCAAGTGGAATTTCCCATTCTTGCATTTGTCTTGCCTGTTATCTTCCTGCTATGCAGCTTTGGGAAGAGTCAGTCTCATCTTTCTCTCCAGCCATTCCCTAGGTAACTGAAAACAACAGCAAGATTTCTCCTGATCCTTTTCATCCCCCAGGCTCAGCAAAGCCAGTTCTCTCAGCTTCATTTTATTGCCTCTTGCTTCAGCCCCTGAGCATCTTGCTGGCCTTCTCCTGGACTCTGCCATGTATCAGTGTTTCTCTGTACCAGGGCTCCCACACTGGGCACATTATTTCATACAAGGTCTCATGATTGTCAAGGGGAGGAGCAGAGTCCCTTCCTTTGGTATCTTGGTTTTACCCTTCCTGTTACAGCCCAGGGTGCAGAGAGACCTTGGTTCCCAGAGGGCACACTACTGACATCTTTAACCTGTTGTTCACCAGGACTGCCAGCTCCTTTCCTGGTGAACCAGCCTGAGCCAAGCTGTTCTCCTGTGTTGGGTTAATTCAGCCCAGGTGCAGGTTTTGTGCTTTCCTTTGTTGACCTGCAGGAGTTTTCTCATGGCCATTTCTCCACTGGTCGATGCCCTCCTGAATGGCAGCTCTGCCCTCCAGAATACTGACCCCTCTCCCCAGTTTGGTATTATCTGCAAATCTGCTGAGAGTGCATTGCACATCATTGTCCAAGACACTTTTTATGTTGTTAAACAGCATCAGCCCCACTCTAAAATCTAGTAAACCACTCAGCTGGTTATCAGTTAGACTGAACCATTGGTTAATTTTCTTTGAGCCTTAAGATTCAGTCAGTTTATCACAGATTTTCAAGTCCAGGCATCTAGTGCATATTTTCCCAGTTTGGCTTCAAGGATGCTACAGGAAATAATCTCTGAAGCATTGCTTGAATCAAGAGAAATGCCACCCATTTTATTCCCCTCATGTACAGAGCCAGACATCTTATGACAGGAGGCAACCAGGCTAGCACAATTTGCCTTAAACCAAATATAATTTGGTTTTTATTCTGAATTTAATATTTAAGTTCTGAAATTGCCACCTTTTCCAACATCCTCCCTCCAAAACTATATCTCACATCCAGAATATCACTAATATGACTGGGTTTTATTCTTAAGGCAGGATCAGCAACCCAACACTTTCAAATCTCTGTCACCAAGACTCAGAAGCTGTCCTGAAACTCATCCAGATCTTTGCTCATTAATCTTTTCCAACATCTTTAAAAATAAGGCTAAGCAGAGGCCCCTGCCTTCCTTTATTCATTCATTTTAAGTGAGCCAGAATTAAAAGATACAGATAGGAAAGCTAACTTCATTTTCACTTTCCATCTCTATATTTTCCCCCTGTGTGTGCTTAGATTTGTTTCACTAGAATCTATAAAGTCTATTTTTCTCTTTTTATGTTGTGCTAGGAAGGGTATAAATGGACTAGCACCCTCTTTTTTTTGAGCTTATGCACACTCTCAATTTCTTTTCACTTTTTTTTTTT
>VWZP01006907.1:479574-552474 GCA_013396995.1 Dicaeum eximium
TTTTTTTTTTTTTGATGGATATTCACATGACTTTGGCTAAACTGAAGCCTTGCAAGTAACTGTAAGGCTGAACTACCTGCAGGTAATTTTTAGTACCCTCAGAGTAATGCAGTTAACTTCAACTCATCTCCAGTCTGAGTTGGTGCTTTTTGAAGTAGGTCTTCGTGTGGTGAACAGGAAGACTACAAGGGTTTTATTATAGTTGGCTTCCTTTACTGCATTAGCGTTTATATTTTCCCAGTAGAAATCCCCCAAATTGAAAATATAGAGGTGTCAGCTAGCACCACTTTATTTAAGGTTGTGTCAACATTTCCTATAAACGTTGTTTTTCTACGGTTTATAACTAGACCGTAAAAATGTGCTCAACACAGAAACTTGGCATAGAAGAGCTCAGCCTGGGAGAGAATTTTCACAATTAAAAATTGAAAAGTCCACTCAGCTGGTTTTAACTAATAGCCATGTAATTAAATGGAAATTAGTTGATTTAAAGATGCATTTTTATAGCATAATTCAAAGCAAGCTTTTATTTAAAAGAATAAATTCACCAAGGGATTATTTCATTAATGTTATCTTGTTGCACTCAGTAATATTGAAAAAGTCAAAATTACTAAGGTATTGCACACTAGGAAATAGTGACTACATCTGCAAGTGCTGGTTTGTATAAGCCTCTTTGCTAGACATAAGGAAATATTTTTAATAGGTGGGGCTAATAGTGCATAATATGATGTTTGCACAATATTTCCTATTATAAAATCACATTTTGACACATTGTCAAGTTTTAACCATTTGGGATGATATTTTATATTCCAGGTGTATGCCTAAGGCAGAATTTTTTGAAAAAAGTTTGTCAAAACAGTTTAGCAGATTCTGGGAACAAGAATTGAGAAAATATTTTGTTTTGTTCATATTACCAAAAAAATGATAACAAACTTTTTTATTTTTTCAAAAAGGCCCAGTTTCTCAGAAGTTTGTAGCAGTGACTCAAAAGGCAGGAGTGGAGCAAAATGGCCTTTGCTGTTGGGAAATGCCTGTTGCTGTTTTTATTGAAGTCTCTCATTTAGGTCCAGTTAGAAACTTTTGGAACAAAATCTACTTTGCCTGTGCTAAATAGAGACATTTTAATTTAGGAATTAATATCTCCCTACCTCCCATCTTTAGGGCACACACGAAAGTTTCTGAGGGCTGCTGGAGTGAACAGAAGAAAATGCTCTTTGTCCACAGAGAGGGACTGCACATGTTCTGTCCCCTCACAGCTCCTGCCTGGCACAAAGCTGGTGTGTGCATCCTCTTCACCCTGGGCTGAATGGACTCCATCCAAAGCCAAAGAAAGTGGATTTCTCTAACTTTGGTTGTTCAAAGCAAAAGTCAGGGATGGGAGGAAGCATCTCTGCCAGAACCGAGGCCGTGTAAACAAGGAATTCTTTGGAGCAGCTGGAAAGAAGGCAAAAACTCGACTAAATGAAAACAACAAACAGATGGTGGAACCAAGAAGTAGCAACTGGTTAGGAGTGGGAATTCACTGACCAAAAAGGGAGGGGCATGACAGTGGTGAGGGTCTGGACTCCTCAGGTAAAAAGACTGAGGCTGAGAGCCAGGATCTGGGACTGTGGCAGATGTTGAGAGAGAGCTGGGCAGGAAAAATAAAATACTCTTCCTCGAGAATATATGAGCTTCTATCTCCAGTGGTCAGGCAAGGCCAAAGTTTTAGACACACATCTGAATTTCAGAGGATGAATTGTGAGTATGCAGCCAAGCACTGCTCCAGACAGTAGCAAGGAATGGTGACTGGTAAATCAAAAAATTAATCATCTGAATGTTTTTCTATTTTTCTAATACTTTAAAGACACTAAAACTTCATTATGGTATACTGTCAGTGTAATTTTTTACATATGCAGTTGATGTGACCAAAGTAAAGATGTTCAGTCATCACTGGGGAAGAGCTGCTCCCCACAGCTGGGGAGGGGACAGCAGGGACTTCTGAGTGGAAACAGCAGAGGAGTGCTCACAGAGCAGCCTCCTATAAAGTTCAAGTCAATGCTGTGAACAGACCTAGGGTCCTTGGTCCAGATGTAACCCAAAACTTGGTCTTCTAAATGTCTTTCTTCTGAGCAAATAGCAGAACAATAGCAGAGTGAAAGATCTAAGAGAAACCTTCTTTGGTGTGGAGCTCCCCGAGTTGGAAATACTATATATACCAATTAAATACAGCCAGGCTGTTTGAACTGCTGTGTTTTAGCAAGCAAGCAGTATATCACAGCAACACCTGAGGGTGCTGCTTTGATCACAGCCTGTCAGCATTTCCGCTGTGAACTTTGTTTATTAGAGGTAGGCTGCAAAAGATCTCTCTCTGCTGAAATTTCAGTGCAAAGCCTATCCCAGTCATCAGTTATGAGAATCAGGAGGATAGAAGCTCACAGAATAATGTCATACTCCTGTGTGGGATTTTCTTTTTAAATCCAAGGTTTTTCTCCTTTTCTGGAAACTAAAATTTCTGTATCATCTTCAAAGTCCATTAATCCTTACTGCATCCTGAAGAAGAAAATCAAACATCTGAATTATTAAGAGAGGTGCTTGAATGGCTGAAAAACTTCTCATCAAATTTTTATCCATTCATTTTGTACAGTTTTCAGGACACAAATGAAGCATTCCTCATCCCTGCTGAACTCCGAGGTGGTTAAACCACATCTAACTGAAATAAAAGCCGGGGTGGGGGAGAGAAGAGAAAGGAAGTGTCACATCCTCCGCTGTGAATAGCTAACACGCTCACCGCTATGCTGAGCCGAATGCTCAAATCCTTCATCTGCCTGCTTTGGAGCAGGCGCCTGGATCGGGTGTCTCTGCTGCGCTCTGCTCAGCGGCTCTCACTGCCGGGCTCTCCCAGGCTCCCCTGCTGGAGCCGCTCCGCTTTGTATGAGCTGATTAAATATTCAGAGGATGGGAATGAAAAGGGCTCTGCGGCTTGGGGTGGGGGTGCTCATCCAGGAGGCCGGCTCCCAGTCCCCGTGCCAATGAATATTTAATCGCTTTGTACAAAGTGGGAGAGTTTCAAAAAGAATCCCTGAAAATCTGTAGCTTGGCAGCTCGGGTATTTAACCGAGAAGAGTCTTGGGTCAGAGCCCCTTTTCAGTATTGTGCGGGAGAAGGGATTTAGAAGTAAAACCCTGAGAAATGCTTTGGCCTCTACAGTCCTCAGGACACAGCTTCAGGGTCTCAGTTGTGAGAGAGCTGGCTCAGGCAGTCAGCTCAGAGGAAGGAGCGCTGTCCTTCCCACCCCAATGAGCCGAGTGTGCCCTGCTGGGCTCCGGGCGCTGCGGTCCCTCCCGGTAGCGCGCAAGGACCGCGGGACACCCGCGCTGTGGCGGGGGGGCTGAACTGCCATACGGCCACCCCCGAGTCCCTCGGTGGCTCTGGCACTGGGGCTGTCGCTCAGCAGCGTCGCGTTTCGCCTTCCTGAGAAACATTCGGCATTTCCTTGGAGCGCGGTGAGGTTGTGCGCTTGCTGCAGGTGAGGCGCTGCCAGCTGAGAGGACCGGCTCTGAGCAGGTCCTCCCGCATGGGGCTGGAGTTACAGTGTTGGACAGCTTCTACTGCTGTGTTCTTGGTCTGTGGCTGCCCTTGGGAAAATAAGATGTTTTAGAGGGCCCAGCATCTCTTACTGCTACCATATTCATGAGGGGAAAAAAATGGGGTCTGTTTTATGATCACAGCAACCTTCACTACAAATTTTTATAACTGCATAGGAACAAGTAACTATGTTATTATAAACTGGAGTAAATTTGTATCTACACCCATTTGTAACTATAGGTACGTGTATACATCAAGTAACATACACATACCAGTGTTTACACGCATCTCTGTTGATGAAATTCAGTGCTTGCACAGTCTGGAAGTGATCATGCCTGGCTATCAACAAAGCTGTCCTCCCCAGCGCCCTGCCAAACATTGCCACGGCTGATCGTATCACTTCAGCAATCAAACGGCAAGTTCATTGTGGGTGAAACCCCAGCCTGGATTCAGAGAAATATTTACAGATGTGCTTAACTTTCCATGAGTGAAATTCCACCCCTGTTTAGCAACACACTTGATTTCAGCAAGATCCAGCTGCTGCTCCAGGGCTGACATCCCTGGCTGTGCTGGTCCTTCTCTGAAGCAGGCTGGGCACATCAGTATTACCTGCAGGTTTTTATTGGGTTTTTATAAGAGCTTGATGAAAAGAGGACTATTTGTTTATCACTTTTTGTGCCGTGGGAGAGAGAAGCAGCAAGGCCTGAATAAAGGACGCCAGAGGGGCTCCCTCCATCCTGCTGCTGGTGCCCACATTGCCCTGCCCTTCCTGCAGCACTAACCCTTCTGGCTGAGCGCCCCGGGAAACTGAGGCAAGCGCTGGCCAGTGCTGCGGGTGGGCTCCTGGAGCTCCCAGGCTGCCCGTGCTGAAGGGCCCGGCCTCTCTGCCCTCCCGCGGGGCTGCTGCTCCCCCCAGAAACGTGACCCGGGGAAACATCCTCGTCTGCCTTCATCCCTCCTCTGCCGGGTCACGCTCTCCGTGTGAGAAACCGCCCCAGCTTTGGAAACCCGACCCCGCAGCCCGGTGAAGGTGACCAGATGTCGCGGTTTCACCAGCAGCAGTGGCCCCCGGAGGGGAATCGCCCGCTCGCCAAAGCGCCCCACTCTGCCGGTCCCCCCGCGCAGATGGCCAACCTGGAAATCCCACCCCAGCGCTGCCGCGTGGGAGATGCCGATCGGCCAAATCTGCTGCTGTCAGCAAAAGACAAAACCTCTCCCAAGCCGTGCGGCTGGCGATAAAAGGGAGCGGGCACAGGAGCGGCCCCGCGGAGACCTCTCGGGAACAATGGCAACCTTTTCGGGAGCCGGCGAGGCAAAGCTGGACAAAGGCTCGCCTGCCCCAAACTCCAGCTGCTGCCTCAACACAAAACAGGGGGCTGCAAATTTGGTTCCTTTCATCTAAATCCTCTTAGGCGGTGCGAACGCGGGGAGCAGGCGAGCAGCCTCGCGTGTCACACTCCCTCCCCGGCCGTCAGCGCACGCAGCCTCGGGTGCCGGGCGACAATTTATTGTGGGTTTGTTCGACTTTGTAGGAACGGGGAGCTTTCCGTGATGGGAGCAAGCGGGGAAACAGGCAGCGGAGGGGCACGGGGAATATTGGCCAGAGAATTTGTGCCTTGCGCCGTTTTGCCTGGAAAAGGCTGAACTTTTCATGTTCTGAAAAGCCAGATGAACAGCACAAGTCATTAGTCACCCAGGTATTTACAGTGTTTTTCCTATTTCCTTTCTCCCATGGCCTCTGTGGTCAGCAGTATAAAATTCCTAGGCACTCCCACCTAAACACAAGTTTCCTGTTTATGCTCTCAGTGGCTTTTATGTTTAGCTGTTAAAACCCGTTGTCTAAAGTACCATAAAACAATATGAACAGAGACTGCAGGTGAGCAAGCAAGGGAGGGAAAGCAGAGCCATGAGCAGGCTGCGCGGGGGCTGGTGTGGCCAGGGGAGCGGGGCTGGGGGAACAAAGGAACAAAGCCCGGTCGGAGCCAGGCTGCTGCTGCTGCTGCTGCTGCCCGAGCGCCGCCGGACGCGCCCGCGCTGCCGCCGCCACCGCAGCCCGAGAGCGGCGCTGGCTGAGCTTCCTCATCTCAAATCGGCTGAAAACACCTGACATGAAAGCTTAGGTGGGTCAGTGGGTAGGAAAAGTCATTCAGGTTCTGTGTTACTGAACAACGTAGAGTTGTTTAATTTGAGTTATGACACTTGTTTTGAGTATTTTCATTTTATGACGCTTCTTTTGAGTATTTTCATTACAGTAGCGCTCACGCTGCTTCTGTTTGGTCTGGCAACATTTACATCATGTGAGTTCCTCCTTTAATGTAAGTAATGTCTCCTTCATCCTGAAAACTGGGAGAAAAGTTGTCGGCAAGAGCAACGCTGAGATTCTCTGGAGCTGCAGGAAGGGAGATGCTCCAGCTGACCATCAAACCTACCCGTGCAGCCACTGCGAATTCCTGCCCTGCCACAAGCTTTCCTACACCTTGGTCAGACTGCACAAACATTTTAAAGTTATGCTGACATAAAGAACATCCAATTTAAGACATTTCGTTGTGACCACATGAGGTCATAATTTCGGAAGGCACAAAATATGGTAGCGGTCACACCACAGATTTAGATAGCTCTTCCCAGAGCCTTTAGGTAACTTTATACCCACAGCTATATCAATATCACAAGGTAATATTATACATTGATCAACTCATTTTAATCACCCTCTCAAATATGCCAACTGTTCAAAATAACATTATCATTGGCTTTTATTACCATTGAAATAAAAATGAATAATTCTAAAAATACAAAATAGACCTTAACCCACCATAAAATTTGTAATTAAAACTAACATGATTTCTGTGAAAAACTTTTATACACAACAGTGTGATTTAAGGGTCTTTGTCAATATTGTCTTTGATTTTTTTGGTTGATTTGGTTTACCCAGACACAGCTATTTAAACATAGTTTTGTGTATTTAATTATATCATACATGACGTTATTTTTTACTACAGACACCCTTGACATTTAATGGATTTCATCCAGTAATTAGTAAAGAATAATTATGCTTTTACTACTATAACTGCTTTTCATGATCCTGTGTCTTCTAGAGCAAGATGGAGCAGGAGTAGCAAAGTTAATGTTTCAGATACTAAGATTTATTTGCTTTCAGGTTATACACCAGTAATTTCATGGTTTCAGTATACAAAGCAAGGACTGGGATGAAACATGTTACAGAATCTGTGTGTTCCCTTACAGAGATTAGCATGAGTGAATAATAGATCCAGTGTGTTCGAAATCACAACATTCACAGGGAGATGATTTTATGTGCATATATAATATATGTACTTGTGATCTATACATTTCATAGGGTGTTGGTTTTTGCTTAGTGAGACTAAAAAGGGTCTAATGTGCACAAAGGCTTCATATGCAATAAATGTAGCATCATTTCAACAGCTCTGTTTCTACTGGCAACTCTCTCATGAGTGATATGTCACTTCACAAACTTGTTTAAACACTCTTCTTTTGAATACAGATGGTCTTATTTCCAAATATAATTAAATTTTCTCTGTATGGTGCACAGTGGAGCACTGGCTGCTGTTCCTTTGTCCAGGTTGAAGGTTTGATGGTTTTACTATTTTTCACCTAAATTTCAGGCCCTTCAGCAGCCACGCCATGGGAACAGTGTGCTACCTGGAGCACAGCATGGTCTGAACATGTGTTTGTCCACAGTGGCCTTCCAGAGCATGCTTTGAGTGTGTTTCACCTGAAAGACATTGGGTTCATCTCTTCCACATCCACTCCACAAATGAAAACAAAGGACAGGAATAGGGACTGCTGGGAGACTGGCTTTGGAAGTTGACTCCTGGCCCAAACTAAGATGCTGGTGTAGATCCACCAGTGTCCAGGTTTGAATCTTACTGTCATGGTTTCTTCAGATCTTCCATTTAAGTACACAGACTTCAGAGCAGTGTGTTCCCAAATCTCATCTTCTGACCACCCCTTTTCAGCCCTGTTCAAATGAGCCCCTTCCCTGCCTTCCCTGAAGAAGTTTAGATACCCTTCTCCTGGTTCCCAGCTGACATCACTCTGTCCCACTGAAGAGAGGGAGGAAAAATTTGAATATTTGAAATATCTGAAAGTGCCTCCCAGTCCTGGCTGTCAATGGAAAATTAACTTAGTCTGAAAATCAAGCCAATTTTTAGATATGATGAAGCATTACAATAAGGGACACATGGGGGGAAAAACCAAAAAGAGATGGGAAATCTTTGAAGAAGTCAACACAAAGGAAGTACTTTCATGTAGTCTTGATTCTGCAAATCACTTTGGTTTCATGCTCAACGTCCCAGAGAGGCATCAGCTCCTGGAGTGTGTGTAGGCAGAAGGTAGACAGGGAGGTGGCACTGGTGCAGGAACACAAGAGGGGAAGCCAGAGCATCATCTGTGGGAACCTTTGAAGGGAAAAGAAAGTGTCTCTGCTGACAGAAGGTTACAAATCTTCGTGCTTGTTGCAATGTGTGCATCTGACCCACAGCATCATTCTAAGAGCAGCCAAGGAAGCATGAAGAGAAAAAACTGCTTTAAGAAAAGCAATCTGAAGCCTGTATTTCATTCTACAAGCAAGAAAGCTTTTACCAGTGCTGAGGCAAAACCAGACCTGGCTGAATGTGATCTTTGCCTTGCTGCTGGTTCTCAGGTGAAAACAAGCAGAGGTTTCCAGCACAGTACATTTTGTTTCCACTACAGGTTACAAGACCTCATGTAGCAAGTGAGGACCTTCTTGTGGCCATTTTCCACCCATACCAGTGACAGTGTACGAGTGTGTAATTCACTCCTCAATCTCTTAGGAAGTACGGCCTTCCCTTTCTCCTGTCACAGAAGTTCTAGTGCCAATAAAAATATAAAATAGGCATAACAAATCTGTTGTTCCTTTGTCAGGTCACTAACAGCTGTGCTCCTGAAAGCCAGAGAGCTTTCAGCAGCCCTGAGGGAGCCAGGCAATCTCCAAGTGGAAGTGCAGGGGATGGGGTTGGGGCAGAGGAGGAAGGACTGCCTGGGCTTCCTCCTCAAGTGCTGGTCAGGATGGGGACCTGTTCCTCACGGGGTGCAGCGGCCTGGGGTGGCTCTGCAAGCAGGGCTGTGTCTGCCAAGCTGCAGCTCCAGAGCTGAATTGTCCCAGGTGACTGGAGGCTGCCCTGCCAGTGTCCCACCTGGGCCATGGTGTCCCTGCTGTGGCCGTGCTCCCCTCCTGTGCCACCTGCACTTCCAGAAGCATCTCCTAGCACTGCACTGCGGGGGGTTGTGCTGATCCAAGAGGGAGGGGAGAGGGAAAGCAGCATCTTCTCTCCAGCCCACATTCTCTGGCAGGATAGAGGTCACCCCAGGAGAGGTTTCTGTGGAAGGGAGGAAAGAGGTGAGGGGCAACTCCTAAGGAGCAACCCAGCTCATGCTGCAGCCAAGACAGCCCTTGCAGCCATGGAGAGAAAGCATTGCCCCCATGCCCAGGCGCCCTTACAAAGAGAGCATTCCCCCACTCCCTCCTGGTGCTGCGTGATAACCCACAGAAATTCAAAAGGTTTCCTCTCTCTTCCCTGGCTCATCACAGAGCTGGTCTTCACAGCACCACAGCTGGAAATTCAATTTTAAAAGACAAGTGCTGTTTTCTGTACCACTGACACTCAAAAATGGAATACCAATATGGGTCTGGACACAAATCTGATCTTCCCTGGAAATGCTTGGGTTGGGCCCATTTTAAACTGCAAAAAGTAAAATTACTAAATGTGTGCTCCCTGCCTCTCATAGACATGCTACTCTTTCCTCCCTGAATTTCACACATCTCTGATTAAAGAGGAAACCAGAAGTTCCACTGTTTGCTGTGATTATGGCTATTATATTTGCATTTTGACTCAACTGATACTATGGGTGGTCCAGCTCATACTCAAAGCTTGACTTGTTCTACCCTTGAGCTACAGCTGGGTGGATCTTCTGTAATGAGACTTGGAGCCAGGTGGACACAGACACAGAGCAGAGGCCAAGTTGGATCCAAATTTGCAGAGAGTCACATGGCTTTCAGCAGACATGGACCAGTTTCTGCTTCCAGGTGGGAGTCAGACTAAACTCTGGCTTCATCCTTTTTTTTTGGAAATCCCAAAACAAAGCACAGCTTAGCAGTTTGAGAGGAGTTTGGCTTTGTACTTATGCATTTAATAGCGAAAAAATCCACGCAAAGGGAAACTACACAAAATAGCTTCAAGAACCCCTGAAGCTAGGGCTGTTGAGATTAATTTACTGTCCCAGATTACTTCCCTGGTGTAAGTACACAGGGATTTCTGCCGGTCGGCTCCCTTGAAGTCAGTAGGAGTTTTGTAACACGTTCCATTGCTGCAGTCACTTTCCATTATCCATGGGTGGCTTCTCTGCTGGCAGATAAGCTGCATCCTGGGCCTGAGCCAGCTCTGTGCAGCTCAGCTGAGATGGAGTTCTGAGCTCAGCCCTGGCCCTGCACACCTCTGGGTGACCATGGAGCAGACACTGGAGCTGGCTGGTTTGATCTGCTGTGAAGGCAGGGAAACTTTCAAAGGATTGGGAAAGGGGAAGGATGGTGACAGAAAGCAGTAACAGGATTCAAACAAATAGTTAAAGCCCTTTGAAAAACAGTTAATGTGGAATGGACCCATTTAGAATTCACTCTACACTATTCACTATTGACTGGGTTTTTCTAAGTGGAAGGAAAAGATCTGTCAGTGCTTCTAAACCCCAAGGAATAGGGAAGGAATTGCAGAGTTGTACCTCCCTGTGGGCCCCAGCCAGCCTCATCCTGCCTGGGGGAGAATGGTCTCCTCTCCTAGGGCCTGCTCTCATGCCCCCGGGCTGGCACTGCCCTGCTCCTCCCCACATGCTGGGTGCTGGCAGGCCAGACTCTGCTCCTGCATGGCTGCCTAATTTACACAAATGTAGTGACCAGGTCTGAGCTTTCACTTGCAGTTCAGGCAGAAGCCCCAGAGTAAAGGATTGATCCAACAGTGATGAACCTCGCTTAAATGAGCAATTTCTACTTAGTCTCTTTCTGATGGAGAGAGGAGAAAGAAAATGAGGTGCAAACCCCATCTATTTACCAGGTCCTTGTTGATTCTAAACAGCTCTACCATGTACAGTTCTGCCTTTATAGAGGACACCACACACACCATATGTATACACATTTATTTACACTCAGCCACAGGTTACATGGCAAGTTATCTGTGGAATGGTGTCTTGGAGCTCTACCAAGTCAAGGAGGAATGCAGCTACACACATTGAGGGGAATTCAGAGAAGATGTTTTGCTAGCTCATCCAAAGCAAAGAGTGCTAACATGTACTGGGGATACTGTGAGCAGGGAAGGTTAAAAAACAGTAAGCACGGAAAAGAGAGGCACTCAACCCGTGAAAAACATATTAAATAGTCCATTTAATCATCAGTCTTTATTTCCAAGCAACAAAACTGGTTTTCGTGGAAGTCCCCACTCCTAGGCTCAAGTCCCCTTGTTTTCAGAGATTTTGTGTGGCAAGGGAGCCGTCTGCAGTAGCACAGCATGGACAAATCTTTAATGACTGGCACAAACAGCCTTACCCAACAAAAACAGTCCCCCAACAATAACAGTGTAATATCTTCTTCCCTCTGGAATTTTATATCACACAAGATTTCCCAAAGATGGAAAACTTCTGTGAAAGACATCAACCCCTTTTAGCCAGTTTGGAAATGAGGTGAATGCACAAAGTTCCCTGTGCTAGGACACCTTCTCTCATGCTGTATCCACTGAGCATGCAGAAGCTCTCCATTGTTCCCCACTGAATTCAGAGCTGAAATGCCAGATCTGCACAGAAGTCCATTTTAGGGCCTGTTCTGGCTGTTTCTGTCTCTCAGGGATGGACAGCTGCTGACACTGGCTGCTTCTCAAAGACAACAGTGTGGTAAGAGAGGAAGTCCATTCCAGTTAGTTCAAAACAGGAGAAAGTGCCCCTAGCAGTGATCTGGAGTTGTCCTTGGGTCCTCCAGGTGCCACTGAAAGGAGCTCTCTCCCAGCACTATGCAGCACCCTCAGAGCTGTCACTTCAGAGCTGTGTGGGGCCAGAGGAAAGGTGGGACATGCCCAACACTCAGGCACACGGGTAGGCACGTGCCTTATGGGGCTTTCTTTGGTCAGGACTTCAGGTTTCAGCCCACAAGGCTACAAGAAACTCTAGTAGAAATTCTGAAATTACCTCTGAGGAGCACATTGATGCCCAAGAGAACACAGAGAAAGTGTCTTGGGGCCCTGTGAAAAGCATTGTAGAGCCTCTTTGCTCTACTGCTTTCTGTGCAGGAATGTGGGGACACAAAATTCAAAAAAAAAGGGTGAGACAGAAGTGTCCCCAAATTACAATAGCAAACATCATTCTCACAACAGTTCTCCAAATATTGTGGTCACACAACAGAATGCTATAAATCCTGAGTAACCTCACTTGGCTGAGAGCGCATGACTGATGTCAGATTTTTTGAACAGAAAGACTTAAATCACCTCAAGATGAAAACTGCATTAAGGATCAGAGAACAGACGTCTCTGTCCTCTCCTCCTGAGAAGATTTCTTCTTGATATATAGCTCCCAAAGTATAAAGAGCAAGAAGTTGTCCAAGTAAAAATCAGCTCAAGGTGTGTGGGATGAGAGGTAAAAGAGTCTCAGCCACAGATAACTGCTGGAGACTTGGCAAGGTCTCCTATCAAGCAGAGTGAAAATTTCAGACATCAGCAGTTTGGTCTAAACCCACTGTTTTGCATGTGGGTTTTACAAACCCAAGCCTGTACAACAGATGTCACAAACTGTCCCCAGACGTACCTGAGAGACAATTCACAGGCAGCTCCTGCCTTCCTAAATGTTTTAGGGATTTAATCCATAATCCAAGAGTTTGATCTCAGTCATGTAAATGTTTGAATTAAATGCTTGATTTGGACTTGGCTCCTCATACTGTCTTATTTCTGCTTGGGTTTATTGGGAATACAAACCTTCAGAGTGTGGATGTGTCATCTATTTTGTTTCTGCTGACTTTGGCATGGGAACATATCCTGCTCGTAAAGACAACGAGGCTGATCCCTGCTGTGGCCAGCTGGATGTGTCTCATAAGGGACTACCTCCTGTTGAAGTAAATTGTTTTTATTCCTCAAACAGAAGCCAGGAGATTTCTACAATTAATGGCCCACAGTATTGGAATGCCTGAAATCTCAAAGAAAACAGGTTGTCAGAGCACTACACATAGGGTCTGGGGAGTGGTGGCCTTCTGAATAAGCCTTCTCTACTTATGCAGGACCCAGAAATTTGTACTGCAGGTGCAGAACTAACTGACAGTGACAAAATTTGCCAGAACTCACAAAAGGAGAATAAAATAAAATTTTAAAAAATTAAAAAAAAAAAACAAAACAAAACAAATCATCTGCTATATTGTATGCATGGACCTGCTGCAAGGTGCTGGATCTGCACAGATGCCTCACAGAATGATGTGCACACTGGTAACTGGAGAAATGTTCTTTTGGGTATGGTAAATGACAGCTATATCCGAGCAGTCCTGCACAAAGCCTGTGTACCCAGAAATAGAAAATGGCATACTGAATACATTTATTAGTTTTATTTCTGCCTGTACTATTGCTGTTTTATCCCAACCATGTAGTTATTTCACATGCTAACAGGGATCAGGCCACTTCAACCAAGAATATGTGGAGAAGTGGGAAAAGACTGAAGCTCCTCCCTGGTTAGGTACTGCTGATTCTCAAAATATTCATATTCACAGAGAGAACCTGCATGATCATCTCAGGGGGTGCTCATGTGCTGTAACCCAGCTGTTGAATGATCCCCAAAAACCATGGAGGTGTGTGGAGCAGGAGCAGCTACACATCAAACCTACACATGAAAGGCACTGAAAGAGGAGAAAACTGTTCTGCTGTAGTGTGACTTTTGGGAGTCTGAAAAGGGAGCTCGTGTAGCTGCTGCAGCACAGATCTGCACCACAGCTCACTGTGCATTAAAAGCAATATAACCACCCATCAAATCCACAGAGCAGTCAATATATTCACATGTTCTCCTCTTTTAATTTCTTTTGCTGGATACAAAATGTACTTGGCTCCTGAGGGTAATGGCCTGGGGAAGAGGCAGAAGCTTAAGCCCATGTACACGTCAGCCTGCTCATCACTCTGCTGTGTGGTGGCCACATTACCCATTAGAGGAGCTCAGAGAAAGTCTGAATGAGTACAAAGGACCCAGATGAAATTTTCCTTACCGCATATATAAATAATTATTTCTATAGCAACATGATTCACTTTTCATTCTTTGTAAAATCCCCCATGATGTACTCCTGTCCACTATCTGTTCCATAAGCCATTGCATCCTCTTTTTAATGAGTATCAGATGCATCCTTGTAATTTGGACCAGCTTATCAAGTTCAGGCTTCTGCAACCCAGCTCTTAGAAATATGTCCTACATTCATATGAAAATTACACTGAAATCAAAAACACCAAAGGAACTGGGCCCAGTGGTTCAGTGCTATGTTTGGAACATGTGCTATTCAACCAAAAGCAGCCAAACAGAACCCTAATGGGTTTTGTTTGATGTTTAGTGGGAAGGTATCTGCCAGACTCACCTGTTTCAATGTGTGCCCATACATTAAATAGTCCCATCATTTTCTAATCTGCCAGATCCTACCTCCTCTTTGTCCTCTTTGATTTCTTTGGAGCAAAGGCGTCAGTCCTATGGACTGGGGTCCTGGAAGCACAGAAACATCTGAAAACAAATAAGCCTTTCCTATCTGCCATTTTGCATCTAAATTCCCCCTCTGCACTGAAGACCCACTGTGAATACAGACATATGTTTTTAAAGAGACACAGTTTTGTCTTGCTGATCACAAGGTAATTAGAAAGCTATTTGGCACAGACAGGAACTTCTGTACTAATTTGGCACTGTCCCACCTGCTACTGGCAGCGTTGGTTTTGCTCCCTGTTGGCGACTCTCCGAGATGTCTTACAGCTCCTGGAAACACCAGCCATGCCTATTCAGGGAATCAGCTGGCAGGATGCTGGAACCTTGTGCAGTACATCCAGCAGCAGTGTGGCTGTGTGATGTTGGCTCACTGTCAGACTCCACCATGGATCTTCTGATGGGGCATGGCATTATAGAGACAGGAGCATGGTTTGTATCATGAAAGCCTGCATGGCATTTCCCATTAACTCAGCTTCAGTTACAAGGTTTTATTTGAGTTATGCTTCAAAGTGGGGCCCTATGTCAATTCCTCATTAGCTTTTATTCCTGAAGAACTTAAAGGAGAAAGCGTTTCCCCCTTTGGTCTCACGTGCTTTAATAGGAAAGGACACATCCAGCTCCTGAGTTATGACTTCAGGTTTCAGAGGTTTCAGATATCCTTGTTGATGATCCATGGGAGTATGGGTCTCCCTAATCTAGGGCACTGTCTCCACCATTCTCTTGTCACTCATCACTAATGAGAAAACATGTATTGCTATTCCTGTGTGGCAATTCTGAAAGAGAAAAGCTTTACAAAAGAATGTTTTTATTGTGATTACTTGGCCAATGACTACTTTCTTCTTGCTGTTTGGATATTTTAGCTGTCCCACTAAATCAGGACTCCACGCCCTCCAAGTGAACACACAGGCAAAACATGAATTAATCCAGTGTGGTGAAGCCTTTTCCTGATCTACTACAGGACTGAGCCACCCTCCTTGGTGCTATTGATCTTCATTCTCAGCAGTCCTTTGAAATCCAGCCTCCCTTGTGATTTCCAGGGTTATCTGAGCTTCTTTCAGAGGCTTTTCACTGCCTTTTTCAGAGTATGTTAGAAGAGAGAAATGTAAAGCTGCTTTCTCTTTCCTAGTCCTTCTTTCGGTTTCCTCAGTCTCTCCTTGGTGTCAGTGGCTCCTCGTGCTTCCTCATGCCCATTGAACACTCTGTGCAGGTTTTCATCAGCTCCAGAAGCCATTCTCAATATTGCTGACACCAGCCACTCACATATCATAACCTATGAAAAGAAAGTGCAACTTTGGGAGTCAGATTTACAATTTTGTTTGTACAGTATGAAAAAAATTCACTTCCTTCTTTCAATGAAAACTTTGATTTTCACACAGTATTACTGCCAATGAGAAAAGACGCAGCAAAAAACTCTAGGATGAGGTTCATGATAGATGAGGAGGGTCATAGAGCAGAGAATTCCTGCTACTGTCCCTCTGTCTTCAATTCTATGCCTGGCCAGGGAAAACATTTTGGGTCTTAACATCATTTGCAGCCACTGTAACTAGTGCAGTGCAAAGATCACTGTTATAAAAGGCTGGTGCTTTTCTAATCCTGCAGAATACATGAAAGAATTTCTTCAGTGAATTCTACAGGTTTACCCTACCCTACTTATTAATGGTTCTCTTTGTCAGCTTTAAAAGTGTCATCTTGTAAATGCAAGCTTCCCCTTTTCCTTGTTTCTGGGACAGGCAGAACAAGAGCATCTGACTGGCAAAGATGCTGATCCCCTACGCTCATGAAAATGTGGGAGGAATTAGGTCCTTCCTGCAGATTTGACTGCATTCACCAGAAACTAAGCTTTCATTTAAAAACCTAATGAAGTTTTAGCCCTTCTGGTAGCAAAGATAACCATGGTTCAGTTTGCATTTTCAGGGGTTATCTTGTGTCAAAGCCAGGGAAACTGCAGCTGAACCAGAGTTACAAGCTTCCTCTCTCTATCCTAAATGGGAACTCCGTGTAAAGCAACGTCAGGGATGTTGGTGCACCACAGACCTGGAGACAGAGAAACACTTTGCTGGAGAGAGGCTGTCTGAGGGCTTGATTCAGTCTGCTGGGGGATCCCATGGGATTCTGCCACCTCCTGCCTCCTCTCCACCCCTTATTGCTCACTGTCACTGCTCTCCTGGGTTTCTTCCCACAGCTCTTCCTTTCGTGGTTCCTTCATGAGTCCTGACTAGCACTGTTTCAGCTTTCCATATGGGTTTATGCACCCAGGCCATGAGTATGACAATAATTAATATTATGAGAGGCAGGATGGGCCATGATCCTTGTTGGAAAATGACAGAGAGGCAAATTTTGGCAGAAGTACTTGAAATATCCTGAAAAGGAGCAGCAGGGCCAATGCTGATGAGGAGTCTGTGTGCTCAGACACCCCTTATGTCAACCCAAACCTTATCATTCTCCCAGCTTTTGGTACATTGCCAGAAGGACTGGCTGGCTCCTAGACACAAGTGACCATCTTCATCATCCTCAGCCCTTCTTCTCACTTGGGAACCATGAATTATTCACAGGTTCTTTTAGCAGGTCCACATTACACATGTGGCATCTGAAGTCACACACAGTGAGGAGGCTGAGGAGCCACCCCTGTGAGTGCACATGTGGCCACACCTGCAGCCACCTCTGTGCACCAGGGTAGGTACATTCTTATTCTCTTCTTAATGCATCCCCTCGCTGCAGCATCTTGGCACATTTCTTTTGCTTCTGCTGCTCAGTATCTTCACTGAGCTGTTCACAATAATGCTCAGGTCTTCTCTCCAGAGATTACAGTTAACTCAGAAGCCATCAGTGTGTCAGAGTAGTTTAAATTATTTCTTCCAAATGCATTACCTTTTAGTTCAAGTTCATCTGCCATCATGTTTGGACAACCACTGGTGGTATTAGAGTTGTCTGGTGTTTCAAACAATTCTTTGCAGCTTTTTCTTTCTGATCACGCTTTTATCAGCTGCATATTTTGACATTTCATTGTTCATCAAATTCTTAGTGTTATTAGGAAATGCAGTACTTAGCAAATCCACTGAAACTATGATCATAGTCTCAAGACATCTGTCTTAAGACATTAAAAAAAATCTACAAAAAACCTAAGGGGTACATTCCTTATCTCAAAGTCCATATTTGTCTGCTGTCTGTTGTAAACAGATCCTCATAGGAACAGGAGGAAATCAGTGTAATGTATGTACAATATAGTCACCTGCACATGGATAGATAAAAAATAGTCCTTATAGACATCCTAGGGCGCTTCGCTCTTAATATTTTTTCAGCCTCAGGCTTCAGACACTTATTTCCACTGCCAGCTTGTCTCTTCAGCAGTTGTTAATCCAGGACAAGATTTTAGCTCACCTTCTTGTTACCAGACTTCTTTCATATCATCACAGACAGAATCCTATCGGAAGCTTTTCAACACTCTAAATAAATTATATCCATCATCTTGCTTTAATGTACTATTTTTTTTTTTTAACTCAGAGAGTTCTATGAGTTTAGGAGAAGCATAATTTACTTCTGTGTATCTCATGCTGGTATGTTCATACCAAATGATAAAGATTCTTGTGCTTTATTAGTCGAATTATTTTCTCAGTTTTCTACACACTGAAGCATTTGATTCAAAAATTGTTCTTAGCTCCTCTTTTAAATGTGGGCTCCATATTGAGCACTTCTGCCTGTGTTGGTGCCTCAGTTTCTGCTTTATGTGAGGGAAAATTGTCTAAGCTTTTAACCACAAACTACCCTCGGACATTACAGTAACCTCAGCAGCTCTTGGAATTGACTGCAGCAGAGAAAGCAGCGTACCTTAAAATGAGAACTTTCAAGTGTTTATTTTTTTAAAAGATTGCATTCAGATAACTATCTTACTACAAATCTCCTGCACAGTTTTAACAAATCTTGTTATAATAATTCACTGGCTGTTACGCATAAGCTGCTGTGACACAGTTGTTTCCATGAATGACTTTATTGGGAATATTACTGCAAACTGAGGAAAACAAAAGGTCTGAGGGAACTTAAACTCTACCAGCTAGACTACTGTACTTAGCTATGAGGACTATTATTAACCCAGTTACAGAAACATTTACTTGAATAATGAATGAGCTATTACTGCATGCTGTAGGCTGTGAGATTTAAAAAGGAAAGCTGAAAGTGTTCACACAGAACAGTGGAGGACAAACAAGGAAAAAGGAAGAATTTTGTCAAATATTTAGTTTTTCTTTTAGGTTGGTTTTGGAAAGGTATTGATTGACATCTGAGGATAGTGATCTTTCCAAAAATTAAGATGAAAACAAGTCTATATGTGAAATTGCACCTTTGAGGGTGGAAGGTAAATTAGCCCTCAGACACAAAACTCCTTATTTTTTTTTCCCTGCAGAAATGGACCCTCTCCCCACTCCCTCACACAGCTCAAGGCAATTTTTTATCAAGCTGCCAGGAGCAGCAGAGCTGGGCAGTGCCAAGGCACTTGCTGGGCAGTGCTGACCCCACCTTGAGCTCCTGCTGCCCAGGAAGGTGCCCAGCTGCACCACAGTGTCCCAGCTGGCTGGAGAAAATGGCACAGAGGGCACAGAGTTATTACAGAGCCATGTGAGGAGGGACCACTGTCCCTCTGGTCACACACCTCTCTGAGGCCTCAGCCCACTGGTGCCTCCATGCACAAAGAGTCCCCTTGAGCACTTTATGGCCACCTCTCCGGGCATTTCTGCAAGGTCTGGTCCTTCCAGGAGGGAAAAGGTTTCACAGCTGGGTCTTCCATGGCCCAGACAAAGGACAGGGTGAATAGAAGATGAAGGAGGATGAAATGACACCTCCCCTTCTGGATCCTTCCTTGCTTCCTTCTCCCTACCTTCTTCCCAAAAAAAAAGAAAAAAAAAAGAAATTAAGTGAAACTATTTGAGTGCCTCGAGCTGAACTCACAAATAGTTTCAGGACTTTCAAAACCACGTTTCCGTGTAAATTTACTCTTCCTCCAAATATTTCACCAGCTTCTCCCCCACTCCTGGTTTTATTTTCTGACTGGTTATGTTGTGATGAGAGGCCAGCAATAAGTCCATTGTTAACACTGCTCAGCCTTCTGTTTATTGGAAACAACTTTCTTCCTCCATAGGGCTGCCCATGAACATTAAGATGTTTCAAGCTCTTTTACAGCCTTTACTTTTTTGACATCTTTACTTTTTGACATCTCTCCTATCATGTTATTAATACACTTTTTAATTGCCTGTTTTTCTAGAATAGTATTTTGATTTAGCACAACTGTTAAATTTTTCCCAGGTGAAAATTAACCTTTTACTGTAATTTGTTATTTTTCACTAGGCTGAATTCACACATGCTGGTTTCATGCTGATCAGCTAGGAAAAACTTTTTCAAACTGTAGGGGCGTGTGTAATTTATCCTTTCCCTATCCTCGTGGTAATAAAAAATCCTGTTTATTTCCTCATAAATCCACTGAATTGAAGGCAGACTGTTGGCAAAACACTGGAAAGAAACTTATCTTTTCTTTCAGTTTTTAAAAATTATTATTATTTCTACAGCTACTTTTGCTGCAAACATTTAATATTTAAAATCATTTAATATTTATGATAGATATGGTATTTTTTAAATATGAGGCTGTTTATATTTCTTTTTGTGGATGCATGGAGGAGGGATTTTAATTTTCTGGAAGATACCTGGATGCTCCAACCACCTGCTCAGCCTTTCTGCTTGGCCACCTGGCAGAGGGAGCTGCAGGGACCCAGCCCCAGTCTGTGTGTTCCTACTCTGACAAACAGGGTGCCTGCTCTCCTCACAGTGGGAACCACCCTGCCATGTCCCAGGGCCAAATTCAGCTTCATATTTACACTTCATATTTACACTCATATTTTTTCACTGCTGTGATAGAGCTGAGCTGCATCTCACCAACACGAGATGGGATGGGATGTGCATGGAGAGCTGGGGAGCTGCACTGCACATCACTGGGAATCACCTCATTGCTTTGAAACCTCTGCCTTTAATGGACATTTTTATTGCCTTTGCCTCCCAAGGTTTTTTTTTTCCTCCTGTCTCCATTCATCTTGCCACCCATAAAAGAGTGCAGAGCTTGTACAGGGACACAAAACTCATTTGAGTAAGACCAAATTAAATTCTATATTGCAGTAATTCCAAGAAACAACACAGCTAATACTATGTCTGAGAGTAAAGTGTATTTGAACTGCTTTCATACTTCAATAAAAAGTATATTCCACTGAGCATCAACACCAAACAACATTACCTAGAGATATGTTAATAATAGTTTTGTCACTTACTGGAAGATTAAGATTTCACAATTCTCACAGAAGCACAGCACTCTATGTAAATTCCTCTTAAACCTCAACAACAGTACTACAGAACTGATAATTTATTTATTTTTGAAATGTCAGCAGGGTATGACCACTGAGATGAAACATCTCATTTTCAAGAACATCTTCAGGGTGGATGGCAAATTATAGGCACTCACAGCGAGGCACGTGGCATTAAAGAATACAGTGTATGATCAAACATGACAAATAGAGGACTGTTGGGATTTTTTTATAAGCTGAACAATAAATTTGCCTAAAAGATAGATAAATTGTGATAGAATGTAATATCCTGTACTATGGTTTATGGTTCTGAATAACTAAGGAATTTAGTTTAATTTTTATTTCAGAAATTTAAACCCTCTCATCTTCACAGCTCTCAGTCTGTGTTAGTTATCAAACATGGTCTGGTATTGCTCTAGACAGAGAAATAATAACCTAATGAAGAGCAAAAGAGTTCTATATAGCTAGTTTTTTTCATTTTTCACTCCCAGGGAAGCTATAATAGAATTTCTTGCTGCTGTTTTATATAAGATACTGCTGTGGGGTTTATATTTTCTTTCTTATGTAAAGTTCTTTTTTTTTTGCAAGAATTTTATCATTAGTTCATCTTTGTAATTTTTTTTAAGTCTCAGACTTTCCACTGTGTTACAAAAACTATCTGGTGATCAAAACACTGACACATGTGAAGTTTCATTTGCTGAAATAAAACCATGGATGGCTTAATTTAAAAAAAAATCCACTTTCCATCAGAGCAGCAATGGTCTGGAAATTGCCCTATAAGTAAATATGCATCCAAAGATCACAGAAGATACAGAAATATTTTATGGGCTCAGCATAAGATTTTCCTGCTTAAGTATATAATGATGTACTTTTTAATTTCTTTTTACAATACTGTTTCTGTAGAAAAATGCCTTAAAAATTGTAAGAAAAAAGTTCTCAGTGCTGCACAACTCCCAGATACAGACACTATCAGATATTTTAAAGGCTTTAGGGTCAGACATTCACCTGGTATGGGTCAGGAGGGCCCTGCTGACCTCAGTGAGAGCTCAGATCAGGTGGGGCTTCGGCTTTCATGATTTCTCTGAAGTCTCTGAAGTGTACAATGGGTTACAGAGTTAAATGCTTGTAGTTTTGTTTATTATACAAATGTCTCCAAAGAACCTGGTGTTGAAGCAAAGTGTGTTTCTCTACAGAACAGACGTTTCTCCGTGTTTAGACATTGCAGTGACCTCTGCATGGGAAAAAAACTTCATCTTTCTAAAGTCTCACTCGCCTGAGAGTCTCTAAGCCTCATGCTCGGGGCCTGGGCATAGCCTGCCCTGCTTCCAGCAATGCATTTTCCCTGAGCTCACACAGGGATAGTCCTTCTGTGCCCTGCAGGACCAGGGCACGCAAGCTGGGACAGCGGCACAGGACTGGGCTCACGGATCAGCCCTCCCTGTACTCCACACAAAGCTGTGCTTGCACCCACTGACACAGCCAGAGCTCTTCAGAAGCTCCTGAGTGCTCAGTTGTCAGTCCTTCAATGGCAAACTAGTTTTATTTCTGAGGTGAGCAGGGCTGGCCTGAGGGAACTGCAGGTGCTGGGTGCAGAGTGCCCGGGGCCAGCCCAGTCCCACTCAGCCACCTCCTGCCTCCTTTGTTTGCCACCCAGGCAGAACAAACTCCTGAACTGCAGTCATCCCAGCCCTCAGCTGTGGCAGAAATTACTCCAATGCTGGAACAGAAATCCAGGAAAGGATAGGATTCACCACTCTACTGGGATACTTCATGGTGCTTTACTGGGGAAAACGTTTCTTCAGTGTTCCCCAGGACTTCCTTCAGTAGGAGAGTTATTTAGTACTAAAATCTGCTTCTTTACCACCTCCACTCCCTATCCCAAAACAATGATTTGGGATAGGGGCAATGATTACTTGAGAATGTATTTGTAATCCCTCCAGTGTTCTTCCCCTGCCATGGGCCTTGGGACATTCAGAGTAGCAGTAAGAAATCTCAGATTATTTTTACATCATTGCAAATGGAACCAGTCAATTATTTTCCTCTTCATCCTGTGCTACACTGGTTGTGCCTTGGCCACTTATGAGCTTTGGCCTGCAGCCTCTGGAGTGCTGGTTCCTGCTGTTTTCCCTGTTGGGAAGCTTGAAATGATCATCCACAATAGTCCTCACAGACAATGTAGGTTTCGTGACTATTTTGTGTCTCATGCCTATCCCATAGCAAGGTGAACCTTGTTCCCAGTTCTCCTTTCTGTCATGTGCAAGCACAGAGCACCAATGGCTGAGAAAGCCTTTGGCTAGAACCCTAATTTCAAAGCAGAGGACTGTCTGGGATAGTGTGTGTGCACCTGGGAATGTGACAGGATCACAGTATGGGCTGTTTCCTCCAGCAGCCACCTGCAGCAATTGCCTCCTTCTCCAGCCATAGCCCACAGTCCTCCAGCTGCAGCTTGAAACCTCAGCAGAGCTGAAACACACACCACTGTCTGCTGCAACTGCATCCCACGTCCTCCAGAAGTCCAGTGAGCTGGGATTTAAGGCTGAGTCCTGAACGTGCAGATGAAGAAAACACATTCAGGACAAACGTGTCAAAAGCTGGATCAGAAGTCTATATCCCAAAAAGTGCAAGAAGACAGATTTCTACTCCAGACTAGGCTAGACAGAAAGACGTAAGAAAGAGAATAAATCTGTACAAAAATTGGAAAGAGGACCGATATGAAAAAAAGAGAGAAGCAGAGGTATTCTTAGTACTGCCAAAGGAAAATTGAGATTGATCTCACAAAGCTTTGAGGCAAAAGAACAAGAGCCTTTCAGCAGTGTAAAACATAAGGAAAGAGAAGTGAGGCACTACGGGTCCAGACTTTGCCTCAGTTTCCCACAGGGGGATGACGGAAAAAGACAGAGGAGGGTAAAAAGAGCTGGAAATCATGGTGGAAACAAAACTCAAGGAGTTGAATGCACTTGGTTCAGAGGAACGGTATGATCTCATCCCTGCATTCTGAAAAATACTGGCACAAAAAATGGCAAGACGGGTGCTTCAGAAGGAAAACAAAGTTCTCAGATTAATTCTAGACTCATTAGTCTGTCTCAGCAGTATTCATGGTTTAAAACAGATTCTGAAGAAAATCCTAATTAAAGTGATTAAACGCAACAGGAGTGATTTTAAGGTGGCTTCTGCCAGACTGCCTTAGATAAAACATTAAATTTATCTAATAAAGAAAATACTCCATACAAAGTCTCTGGGCTTTAGTAGGATATTTTACTATAGGTCATATGGAAATCCTTTCTTTAAACTGGAAAAGCTGGGGTCAGTTGGGAAAGTGAAAGGTGAGTAAGAAGCTGGCTTAGAGATAGGAGTGTGGAGGAAAAGGAGACAATGAGTAATCCTGCAAGAAATATGGAGCTGGAGGGAGGTTACTAGGAGAGACTCCAAAGTCTTAATATTTTGATAATGACCTTGTCAAAGCCATTAGAACTGTGCAGATGAATTAGCTGGTGACCTAATGTTAAGGAACATCATGAATACAGAGGAATAGCAGAATACCATACAAAAGAAGAATTATATGGCCCTCGAGGCTAGAGTGAAGGGAAGGAATGAAATCCTACAGTACCAAAAGTGAGGTCATGCTCTTGGGAACAAAAGATCTTCATGCAGTACCAGTCCTAGCTTCCAACTATGGAATTTGCTCAGTCATGCCAGCAAAACAAAAGCGTTGTCTCTCATTGATTGGAGCGATAAGGAGTCTCCAAAACATCTTTAAATTATGGAACAAAATTGTATGGGCAAGGCAAGAGGAAGTGACATTTTACACTCTGCTCCAGGGTGAATGGGTGCCCCACCAGCATCATCTCCATAAAATCCTCCTGTGAATGACAGCCTCACACACAGGTACGTGTGGGACAGCCCTGGAGCTCCCTGTGCTGGCCACTGGCTCCTGACCCCTGGGGTAGGGCAGCCTGTCACATTCTCTGGCTGGGCACCAGGCAGCCTTGGCCACAGGGGACTCGGGGGTGTCCGGGCTCCAAGGTCTGTCTTAACACAAGTTTCTCGACAGTCCTGGTCAGGAACAGGGGGTTTGGAGCAGGTTCAGAAACAACAGATGGCCAACCTCAAGGGACTGGTTTTGGAGGAGAGCACTCCCAAATCCCTCAGTAAGAAATAGCAGGAGCTATTTTTTTTCCCTAATGTGGACATGGCAACCTCCATTCCTTGGCACCTTTTTTTGGTCAGTTTTCCTGTGCCATGGAGGGCATGGGCACAGATGACTTTTTGCAGAGGAGTTTCTCTTGAGGCCCTGTGAAGCCTGAAGGAGAAGCACTAGCCAAAGAAATAAAGCAGAAGCCAACTCTAAATTTGTTCCCTTGCCGTATTGCTCTGCCACCACAAACAGGAGCCCTTGAATTCAGATCTAAGCATACATGCTTGCAAATCCACAAATGCATTTCCCAAAGCTAGAGGTACTTTGCATAAACTGAATGGAGGCAGTTTGGATTAACTTGGCTATAGATCCAGCACAGACACAGAATTTGGGTGTCCTCACACAATAGAGGAAAAGGAGCCTTCTTTTAGCTTGCTGGATAACTACTGAATAGTATTTTCAATAATCTTTACAGAGTGTCTGTAATTATTAAATCTGACTCTATAAATAGTGGATAAAGATCTCTGAGGGTTTGAAATGGTAAATATTCTAAACATCAAGTTCTAGCAAGGTGTGCAGATGGCCAGTTCTGCATGTGAATAAGCTATTAAGGTATTTCTAAAAAGCCAGAAAATAACCTACCCAAAAATCTCTCAGATTAGAAAAATAAATTTAGTGGCTATTTTTCAGCATTGAAGGAAAGACTGTCAGAGGTCTATCCAATTTCCACATGTTAAGACCTCAAAATTACAGTCAAATATGACTTTAGAGTCATTACTGCTGCAATATAAGGACTTGTGTATGAAAAATGCAGAGAAAGAGTTTGTCTGGAAAACAGGAATTCTGATGACATGGTATCAGCAAGGAGCTTGGTAAAGATCCCAAACACATCTATAATACATGGGCTGAAATCATGGTTTAAATTTATTGTTCAATTACAGCTTCAGGCTCTTGGAGTTCACTGCTGCCAAGAAATATATATGACATTAAATTATGGAATATTTTCTTAAATATTTTAATACATTTGAGTACTTGTAACATTTTATTTAAGCATATTATTCAGAGAACAGAAAACATTGCTCTTTCCTAATTAAAGGTGTGAGTCAGCAAGACCAATAAAATGCTTACTCCAGTGTTGGAGAAAACTCTGAAGAGGGAGAAAAATCCTATTAGAAAGTCCCCTATTATCCTGGCAGTGCCTGCCTGAGTGACATCTCAATGTATTTTTGCTGAGTTGAGCCTTACAAGGCCCATCCACTTATGGCACAGGATTTCATTTCACCATTAATTTATTTGATTTGTCAAGAGATTAATAGGCATGTGAGATGTTAGTTAAAATTTCAGAGCACCTTGTGAGGCTCTATCAGATTGAGGAAGGCTATTATTAGCAGGAGTGTAGATCCTATCTGAAGGGTGGAGGGTCCCAAAATGTGAGGTGGCACCAGTCACAGGTGGGAAGGGCTGTACAGACACTGGGCAGCACCTCCCCACTGCCCTGGCCGATGATCCTGACAGCAAAAGTAGCAAAAAACAACCAGATAAGAGATGGTATCTTAATTTCCAGAGTATTCTGTCAGGGTTTGAGGTGTTTTACTTCTTGTGACACCTGCAGGACACACTCGACCTTGTGAGTTTGGTCTCTCACTTCTGGGGTTGGACCCAACCCGAAGAGCTCAGCAGCTGGAGCTTGGCCAGCTGCCTCTGGATGAGGCAGGTCTGCTCCTTGGTGCAATCATGATCTGCCATCCAGAGCACTGGGATCCACTTTTCTTTCACCTTTTCTGTTCTTTGGAAACCACAGAAGACAAAGAATGCCTCCAGGCCTCAGCCCTGCGCGCTTTCCCCAGGCTCTGCAGCCGAATGTGAGAGGGAAGAGCCCTTGGTCCTGTAACTCAGAGGGAGCTCTGTGGAGCAGCAAAGGCAGTGCAGAGGATTACAAAAAGATTTTCACCTTTACTCTAGGTCTTCTAATTCCTGAATGGATCAATCATTAAAAGCAGCTTGCATGGCTGTTCAAATGGTTTCAAATGATCTGTGAGCATCCAACTTTCTCCACTGCATTCAAGAACCATGAAAAAGGCTGTCTCTGATCTGAGATCTGTTAAGTAGGAATGCAGTATTTAAACTGGGATTACCCTCTCAGCTGCAAATTTTTTAATAAAATTTCTAAATGGCAACATTACTGTCAGTAGTACTGAAGTAGATACAATTATTGCTAAGTGAACATTCGATACATATTAATAGCATCTTATTCAAACATGCAAGAAAATTGCATTAGTTCCAGAATGTATCCTGCAGGGAACAATCTCTCACTGCCATGAGGCCAGATTCCCATGTTGTTCAAACCCATACAGTTAAAAGAATAATTCTGATAACTTCTGATAGGTTTGAGAGAAAAATATTTTCAACAGCCTTCCACAAATCAAGGCTCTGCCACCTTGTGAGTGAGGGGTAAGCCCATAAAGGAGTTTGGCCACTGTAATTCTCTTCTACTCCACAGCCTCCCTGATACTCTGTCTCACTAAGTTTGTCAACTGGGAACATTTCAAAACAGGAGATGAGGGTCAGAACCCCTTCAGGCAATGACAGCATCAGAACTCAGATTTCTCATTCCTGGCAGGTCCTCCCACCACTAAAAACCTGGTAAAACCAGGTGTAAAGGGGCAACGTGGACACCTGGTTCTCAAGCACTGCACAGGTGAGGCTCCCACCTCTGGGCCATGCCTAGCAGAGACTGGTGACATGAAGCTCTGAGCCAGCTCTAATGGCACCTCTGCTCTTTCCTTTTGCCGTGGTTTAGGTATGTGCCTCAGAAGCCAAGACCTAACCCTTCCGTGCTCTCTGTAGGCTGCAAGCAGACTGGATTTAACTCCTGCATTCTATTCCTAGTCCAAATCATCTTATTTTAAAGCATTGCCTAATTTGGATCAATTAAACTCGCTTTTTTTGGATGGCACCATAGTGCATCACTGAGCCCCACAGCCTTTCACATCCACCAGTGTCTCATCTGTGTTGTGTTGTGAGAACTGAACTCAGCTCCTCTGCCTACTTTCACAGATTATTTAAACCACAGTTTGCTCTTTAGTTGCAGTAACCTGTCCCTGTTAATGCAGTAAGTGTCTGGTTGGTGTTCAAGATCATCATCCCCTGTGCACGAGCATGGATCTTGTCTTGGCCTCAGGTGATAGTGTCTCCACTGTGAGGGGCACATACAGAGATGGTGATGCTCTTCTCCACTGCCATCCTTCCAGGAGACTTTCTGAAGGGAAGCATTGCTACTGTGCAGATCTCCTGGAAACAGCTGTCTGCTGAAGTTTGCTGTGTCTTCAAATATTTAATGAAATCCTTATAGAAGCTGTGGCTGAAATTAAAGCTGAGAGAAGAGTCTGGTAGGATTTGAAAAGCCCAATTCAGTGAGAGTCATGAGAGCCTCTTGAAGCAAAGCTCTCAGAAGTGGCACAGTCGCTGCTCTGGATGAACATATGTTTGCCTTGTCCCTGTAGGAGTGAGCACATTCCCCACCAACACACAGTCTCGTTGTTCTAAAGAGGGATTTTCTGAACATCAGCAGCTTGTCCAAATGCTAATCCTGAAATTATTGAAGCAATTCTCTAAAGATTATTATTTTTCCAATACATATTCGAGTGTTATTCTGAACACTGTTTTTCTTTTCATCTATCCACAAAATCTGCAAGAGATTTTCCTATTTAGGACTTGAGTCTGCACCTTCGAATTTAGCAGGAATGTTAGTACTGAAATAATATAAATCCAGATTTTTTTTCTACATGGTACATAAAATAGGACTTTTCCAACAGCCAGAACTTATAAACATCATGTATTTTCCCTTTTTTAAGGGGAGTGGCATAAGAGTGTTGCCAGAAAAGAAATATTCCCTGTTCTCTTTCCATTTCTCTCTTGTACACACACATTTGTAGTGAATGTCAAGAAAATTACAGCATAAATTACCATAACTGAGAGTTTATAAATTGCCCAGAACTATAAAAATGTTGGACTGAAAACAGTCAGAAAGAGCTGACTCGCTGAGTACTGACCATGAGTGGAAGAAGACAGACATTGAGCTTGCAGTGAGAGAAGGGCAGTCTCTCTAGGGAGCCCTCACTCTGTGACTGAAAACATCCCAGGTAACACATATCCCCAAAGCCATTTGGGCTAAAACATAGATCTCCTCCTCCTAGTACCAGATTTGTGGATTTCTGCACATTGAGAGCAGCAGTGTCAGTGCTACCAGCCATCACGCTTAGCCCTTCCCCTTCTAGACAATTCCATTGGTATAATGCTATATTTTCTACCTGAAGATCAGTTTTATCTCACAGTTAAAGCCTCCAGGGTAATGTTTGCAGAGGTCTGACCATCCAGGATTTACCTGGAATGTGTGACTGCAGGCAGAAGAGCCAGTGGTGAATGCTGTGGGTAAGCAGGAAGATCCAGACATCAAGGCCCTGGCTGTGAGCATGACAGCACTGCAGCCTTTATGCACTGCTTCCCACCAATCCTGTGCCTCCTCTTTGCCCTGTGTCCTGCTTCCATTACATCTCTATTTCCATCTTCAAACACCAACATTGCATGGGCATGGTGTGGTTTTAAGCTGCCCTTGTGTGTCCTTCATTTCATGCAGGGAATACCAACGCATTTCTCCATAATGTATTTTCTCAAAAGTTTTATCTAAGACCAACATATTTACATTGCAGATATCAGATCTGAGTTTTTCAGAATCAGCATCAGCAGAATGTGTCAGTATAAGGCAGTGAATATCTTGGCATACCTGTATTCCTTTCCCCATACATGCAGGAAAGGAGTGGATCCAAGACACTGTGACTCTAATTTACAAGTGGCTTTCAGAGTTTCTGTTTCACATGTAAAGCAATGACTCCCTTAATCCTGATTTTCCTGTAGTCTTACAAATGCTGGTAATTATTTGGAAATCAGAGCAGCATCATCAAATTTTTATGGGAAAATTTTGTTCAGGATTTACTTACTTCTTGAGGAATAAGTGTGTTAATGTGGTTGCTTTCCCATAGAACTCAAAAGGAGGATGCTGCTTAACACCCCAAATGTTAAAAAACTAATAGTCTCTTCTAGAAGTGAATCTGCAGAGAGTAAAGTGACCCACAATGATTCATAATTTTCTGGGAATAAGCAATCCAAGACTGTGTCATCAGAATGGGAAAATACCATAAGCACAGCAGTTTTGCTAGCAGCCACCTGAGGTTAAATAACTTGCTTGAATGTCATCCAGACATCCTGTCATGGATGTGAGGTCACCATGGCAAATAATAGATGATAATGTGTGAGTTCAAGGACATAGCTGAGTTTTATATGTTTTGCTCCTGGGTCAAAAATATTTCTGTATTTTATTGATCTTATTATTATCCCAGCACGAAATAGGGAAATAGCCAATACAATGTATTTCTCAGAAGAAATGAGAAAAAAGTGAGATGCTTTCATGCTCTTTCTTAACTGAGCAGTTCAAACACCTCTGCAGATTTTCCTTTGAATTTACTGATTTTTTCCTTTGAGCTTTTTGCAGGTGGAAATTTTCCTGGGGAAAAAAAGAGGCTCCTAAAGAGAAGTAACCACATTGTTGCAACAGCTGAAACCTTGGAACCCTCCACAAACATTTTCACGGGCTGAAAGAGTAGCCAGGCAATAGGGGTTTTCAAATTGTTGCTATCTACCTTAAATCATCCAGAGCAGCCCTGTGCATTCCCAGTTTTTGGCTCGAGGTGTGGGTTTCTTGGGCCTCCTGGAACAGCTCCAAATCCTGACTGAGGTGACGGTGCCAAGGCCTTAAGTGCTGCGGCCCTGCTCCTGTGGCTCTGCAGAGCCAGGGAAGAAAAGCCATCTGGGTCCTGCCAAGCAGACCACAAACGACTCGCTGAGCCCATTGTTGCTTTTTTTCTCTTAAAATAGGGGTTCTCTTCTTTCCCTGGCCGTGTTTTTTACCGGTGTGCGATGCTGACTTGTTCCCAAACGTGAAAGGAGACCCGGGTGGGCTGTGACACTGCGGGGCCAGAGGTGTGTCTGGTGAAAGGGAAACCTCATGCTTCCTTTCCCAGCCCTGATGGAGCTGGTGGCCATCTCCAGCAGCAGGTAGATCAGCATCCTCCTGGGAGCACACCCCACACCCACAGTGCCCCAGGTTAGGCCAGTCCCAGGATTCCAGCTTGGTGTGACCCCAGGGCCAGCGGCAGAAAAGGCTCCCTTGGGATGCACATCCCTCTTGACTCATGCCTCATCCTGCTCTGCACCACTCCTTGGAGTGCAAGGATGGCTCTGTGCAAGTGGGCTCTGCTGGGCTGGAGGAGCCAAAGGGAAGGAAAGCATCAGGGGCAGTAAATAAGTGCATGTTAAAAGTTAACGCCATCAGTCAAAAGCCTCAGAGATGGAACATTATCAATCTTTGAAAGTTATTATGCAGAGGCAAGCTGCTGAGTGCATAAATATTTTATAGATCTTAAACTATTGGACAGTTATTGGAGCTGGGATTTAATCCCTTTCATCCTGACTTGACAAAATAAAAAGAAAGGGGTCATAGTGAGAAAACAGGCTATGAACTGATAGGATGAAACCTTGGAGTTTATCCAGAGAGTCCATTCTTCTCCCATACTGACAATTGTTGTAATTCACTGACTTTAATGGAGTTACTTTTTATTCACACCCAAAATAAGCTGGAAAAAATATAGTGTAAAACTCCTGATCAATCTTTGGAAGGTTTGCAGTATTTGAACCTCATCATCTGTGTTGCAAGGTCATCTTCTGTGTGGTAAATGTTCCTAATGCCCTTCAATTGCAAATGTAGACTTTATTTTGTCATAAAACCAAAGCAACCGACTTGAGGGCCTTTAGATGTGCCTTAAGGTTCTTTCCACAAATACATAGGAAAATTCCCAAAGTTTTCCTGAAGGAGTGCTTTATACTGTGACTATGACCCTTTACATCTCTATAATGGCTTTATTTGCTGTGTAAATTTTAAGAAGTGTTGGGAAATGCCCCAGTGTGGCTTTCCAAAGGATGAGACAGAGCTTCTCCCAGCTGCACATAAAACCTTATGCATTTTCTCACCTGCACAAACAAGGATGAACCCACTAAACTGCAAACTGGGCTTTGCAGACCCTTTCCTTTTGTTTGTTTCCTGCAAACCCTTTGCTTTTATCTGTTTCCTGCATAGCATGGAAAGGGCTTTGCTGGTGGATTCTGGACAATTAGAATTTGCTGCCTGCCTCAGGAGCAGCTGCTGCAGCACTTCCACCTCCCTCAGGTGGCCCACACCAGCTGCCTGCAGAGAAGAATTCCTGCCCAAGGGCTCATCATGTCGGGATCAGGGCTCCGAGGGTACGTGGCAGGTGGAAAGTGGAGCTGCCTCAAATGGAAACACAGCACCCACTGCTTTCCATCAAGTGGGCACAGTTTGCCCTGCCTGGAGAACATCCCTGGAAAAGTCTCTCCTCCTTTCTGGGAAGGGAAGAACAAACCCTGCCAGGCCCTGCTGTCAGGACCTCTGACTCTTCTCTGCCATGGCTGAGCCCTCCACATGCTCATAGCACAGAAAATGGCTTGTCCTTAAGCACAGCCTGACAAAAGTATTCTCTTTCTTTTCTTTTCTTTTTTTTTTTTGGCTTTTTTTTTGTTGTTTTTTTTTTTTTTTTCCCCAAATCATCTCTGTGTGTGTAAGACAGGAAGATCTGCTTTTCTGGAGTCACTCTATGAATTAGTTGACCAGCTTTGACCCTGGGGTAGAAAGTCAAACTTCTCTATTAATCTATTAGGAAAGGCTCTCATTCAGGTTAAAGGGAGGCTGGTTTCTAGCTCCTCTTTCTACTGAGTATTGCCACAGGTTTTCTAATGCAAAACACTGGAACAGATTTCTAAAATAAAGGCTAAAAATACATTTTTTCAGGAAAAGTGTCTCTTTCTGTTGCTTTTAAGGCTTATCAGTCTTGGTAATACTGACGAGAGGAGCCCATGGAGCACTTGTACCAGCACTGGCTGGAGAAACATTGGGCATGATTAGACTGTGTCTGTATGATAGTAGTGTAGCTTAGACCCCATTAAATTAAATTAGACTTCCCATTAAATTAAATTAGTCTCCTCCTTACTTCTTGGGCTCGCCTGACACAAAGGAAATGAATTGCTGTGATTTACATGCTGCTTTGGCTTGTACCATCTTTCAGCCTCTCAACGTGTAAGACACACACATTTAAATCCATGTAAAATAAAGTAAATTAAGGTGGATTGAAGAAAACACAGAAATGTGCAAGATTTGGTGACTTGTGTGGGAATTTGTCCTACCAGTCTCAGTCCTGGCAAGGAAGGAAGCCTTAGTGGCTACAGCAGGATTCTCCATCCCTACCCTCTCCTGCAGACCTAACCCTACCACCACTTCTAGGTT
This sequence comes from Dicaeum eximium, assembly GCA_013396995.1. Classification (NCBI taxonomy): domain Eukaryota; kingdom Metazoa; phylum Chordata; class Aves; order Passeriformes; family Dicaeidae; genus Dicaeum; species Dicaeum eximium. The sequence goes on from VWZP01006907.1 coordinate 512,759, forward strand.
TCTTTGGTTTCTCTGAGGGATGTGGAATGTTTTTTACGGATTCCATCTCCCTTCATCATCCTCCCTTACTCCTACCCCTAAGGCAAACATGGAACAACACTCCTTTTCTTACCTCCAAAGAAAAACATGTAACATTTCATTCACTCATTAGCAATTTTTGGTGCTTGTTTCCCTCATGTGTATCAGTAAAGCTGGTTAAAGAAAGAGACTACTTCATTTTGACTTTTTGCCTGCTCAATATAACTCTCCTTCTTTTATGCAACAGCACAGCATATTATTAAGAAATATTTACTGCATTTAAGCAACAGTTTCCAGGAGCAGCTGATATAGAAACATTCTGTTAAACTTCAGGCTGTGTTTTATTTTTAAAGGTACTTCTTCACAATGTAAATTCTGACTCTGTAAATTTCCTTCTAATGTTTGATCAGCCCCTGGGAAACACACTTGCAGCAGCTGTTCTTTTGAAGCTGGCACACCAGACCAAGCTCTCTGTTAGATAAAGAGTGTTTCTCATATCTCCATTCAGAATAGTCACCATGTAAAGGCTCAGCTAGATATCTTCCAGCTTCAGCAGTGCTAGTGAGAGTACAGTCAGCCTGTGCCTTCAGCTTGTGTACTTTCAGACTTCCAGGACTTCACAGAGCTTTAGGAGTTCAATACTCTATCATAGACCATTTGCAAATTTGCCTGGATTTTGCATTTTCTCTGATTTTTCCTCACATCCTTTTTTCCTTCACTTTATTCTTTGCTCACAGACACCTGCTTGCTAACGTCTACATATTAGAGGAGAACATCTTATTTCCTCCATTCTACCTTGAATGTATTCAGAAACTGTTCTACATCATGCTGAAGTTCTCAAAAGCCTCAGACTTGGGCTACAAGAAATACTTCATTGCTGAAATTTAACTGTATCTGAGAATCCTGCTGAATTAAGCTGAATTAAGCTCAATATCAATGGTGTTGGAAGAAGATCAATCTTCTTCAGAACAAGTCTCTGTCTATGCAGGGCACTCCTGGAAAGGTGCTACAGCTCTGCTCCAGGGAGCAGAAGGTACTGGTTACATCACAGGATCCTTTCTAACTCCTCTAAATCACTGATTTTTCATAAGAAAATATTAATAAGATACAAAAGATTCATCAATATGCTAGCACGAGCTAGAAGTACTTTGTTTCCTTGTATTGTGCTGCACTCTTTCATTGTAAAATGTTTGATTTTATGCAACACAAGGTTGATTTTACCTTTTCTGCACATAGTGCAGAATTTTTTTCACGAGGGTGGCATTCAGTAATATTGATTTCTTACTGTTAAATATACTGTCGTGTCACTGTGTCATTATCAGCTCAGTGTGTCTTTATCAGTATGGACCGACATGGTTGGTCCTAAATGCAGCAATATGAGTAAAAACTGTTTGTGTTTTAGAGGTGCAGACTGTAAAATGCCTCTCCTGGGATGCACCTGGAGTGGAGATTTCCAGCAGAACAAGAGCTAAGGAAGTTTTCAGACTCTCCAGGCTTGCAGCTGAGGGAGTTTCAAGACAGGTGGGTGTAATAGATTACAGATGCCACGAGATGTTCACTGCTGTCTTGGGCTGTTTGTCTGGGAGCTGCAGGGTCTGCACTGCCCTGCTCAGGCATGGTCCTGTAGATAACCAACAGCCCTGGCCCTGCATGCACAGAGCAGAGCCAGAGCCCTCTGTGCCTCCTCTACAGAGGAAGATAACAGCCATGGCTGGTGAGAGATGTCAGAGGCAGCAGAGGATGCCACAGGGGTGATAAAAGTGGGGTCAGGACAGGCAGACACCAAAGCCTTCGAGTGAGTGGCAGGAGCTGAGAGGATGCTCCTGGCTGTCCTGTGTGCTCCCTGTGATCCCTGTGCCCTCCCTGTCCTCAGCCCTGGGCTCAGCTCAGCAGGAGTTATGCCAAACAACATCTGCTCTTAGTGCGACATCAAAGAGATAGTGAAAAAAGTAAAATAGGTACACAGCCCAAAATACATTATAGCCAGGTAAAAATGGCCAGTGAAAGGTTTTGTATTTGACCACACAAGTTTGCAGAAGTTGTAGAGTTTGTAGAGTAATAATGTGCCAACCTCAGGCCAAGAGATTGATAGGAGGGGAGAGGATTGCAGAGGATAAAATGAGCAATCATGCACAGGTGAACAATGCAAAGGATAAGATCTCAGAGACTGCAATTAATGAGAGAAAAATAGATGACCTCAGAATTAAAACATGAATTGGAGCACTGACATCTGGAAAATAAAGATACACATGAATATGAGGTGGCAAATATGGAACAGTTTGCCCCATATCTTAAGAAACAATATGAAACAATATACAAGTCTGATGAGTGGAGTCCTTTTGTGTACTGCTGCACATTTTTGGGCTCTTAGAAAGTAAGAAAGTAACTTAGAAAGTACCTAAGAAGTCTTCCCTCAGATTTTTTTCCCTAACAAGGCTTCAAAATATAGTCCAGTATATTTTTCACTCATAGCTTTGGTATTATGATGTCATACACAGTTTAAGGAACTGAACCAAAGAAAAGAAAGAAATTTAGTAATACATACTAATCCTGTACTGTTTTTAGGACCTTGGCAAAAATGCCATGGAATACCTGCTTTTCAAGGCTCCTGGCTTGGGCAAAGCAAACCCATGCACGCAGTTTGTGAAAGCTCTCTGAAAAAGCTTCACTGTCACTGCAGCATGTGTTTTAAATGGTCTCTAGTCCCCAGTAATCTATTTTCTGGTTTCCTTCCAGGCCTCTTCATTGCTATCTCCACTTGCTGCAGAAATGGAGTACTTGTGTACGTGGGAGGTGTGGTGTAGCACGGATTTATCCTGCCAAACAGAGCACTCCTTATTGCAGACACACTGCTAATACCTCTGAAAGGCTACAGGGCCTGTTGGAAGGGACTTAAATCATCTGCTGGTATTTATTTCAGCTCAAAGTTAAGCATGCAAAATAGCCATAAAAAGGGTGGCTCGATGAATCTTTCCTGCCCTGAACTTGCACTTCACCTTCTAGCTGACCTGCTCTGGCTCAGACACACGACACAAGAGCTCTCCCATCCCTGTCCTCCTCCTTCCTCCCCTTCTCAGGGGCAAAAGAACGACGACAGGGAGCTCTCAGCTGCCAACCTGCTGTCAGTATCCCTTGAGATGTGATCCCCTGGCAGTGGCCCAGTGGCCCAGCAGTGCCTGGCTGGCCCCTGCCCTCTCCTTGGCTCAGGATTCCCGTGCAGGGACACCAACCCCAGTGCTGGGATCCCTCTGGCAGCCCCAGCCAGGGCCCTGAGCAGCAGCATTGCTGCTGCCTTGGGATCCTTAGCTGAGCTTGAGACGTTTGCTGTTCTCACCTCAGGCCACTGGCCAAAACAGTTGTTACATCTCAGCCCAGATGCTTTGTTTCAGAGGCAAATGCCTGATTCCTGTATACATTTGCTTTCTCAGCTTGTCAAGCACTTAAGTGCCTTTCATCTTGAAGTATCCTAAGTGATAATATGCACTTATATAGCTTAAGCTCCTCTAATGAATGAGGTTCTTCATAAACACTTGGTAATTAGGTCTCACAACAGCCCTATGAGCTGGGAACAACTCTTTGTGGTGGTGCAGAGGGATGGGCTCAGGTTCTAAGGAGATAGGCAGGGCTCAGCTCAACTCAAAGCTCAGTGGCCAGGAGGTGCTGGGAGCTGTGTCTGCACTGAGAGCAGCTGCCCCTCTGTCCATGAGGAAAGAGCACAGAAACCAGACTTTTCCCCAGAAATGACTTTCCATATGAATGAGGATAGTGAAAACTGAATGGTTTCTGCTTCCTCAGTGCCTGCCCACTACCTTTGTCCAGAGCTTGTGGTGACCCAGCCCAGCCCCTTGCCCCAGTGTGGATGCTGCTGGCGGTGGGACAGGGACCCTGGCACTGCTGCCAGGTCCTGTGGGGCAAAGATGCTGGACTTGGTCATCACAGACTCCTGGGAAATTCATGCCCATTTTGTCTAGGGAGTGACAAGAGGTTTCTGGGCAAGAATCAATTGGCTTCAGACATGTCCTTGAAGGAAACGACAGAGAGAAATGTTCATAAAGTCAAATGAGCGTTTCCCATCAGAAAACATTCCAGCCAAAGGAAAAAAGAAAAGTGCTAAACAGGTCTGCCCTGACTTCTCTTGCTCTGGCCGTTTTTTTTTACCTTTCTCAGGGTTGTTGTCATCTGTCACTGGCAGCTCTACTGTGAGAATTTCCTTTCTCTCTGACTATTGTGTACCACTTTCAGCCCAGACACAATCAGGAATTGTACATATCACAATTCTAGCTTTCAGCTAAAGGAAAGGACCTCTTCTGCAAGGTCTTTCATTGTGTCTTCCACAGTGGCTCTTCCAAAGATGTAATGAAATCTGCTTGCTTGAGTCAAATTGGCACTGCTCAGACACATGCAGCTGCTACTTTTCCTCTAGTGGGTCCTTATACAACTTCCAGATACTGAACTACCTTTTGTGTGTGATCTTCCTATCTCTTTGCTGCTGCTACTAACCCATAGGATTCAGGTATCCTGCTGAGGTGTCATATAGTAATGTTGTTGTCTTCCTCTTGTGATGCCCATGACGACATAAACCTACCCATTTCCCACTTTTCTGTGCCCTGAAGTTACCCACTCCAGCAGTACAGCAGAGTGTGTTTTGCCTTGCCAATGCAGTAAAACCAAGACAGCCATGAAGCATTACAGGAAAAAAATCTGTCCCTGTGCTTTTTCCAACTCTGTTGTGGGCTTGCTGGTGCTGCCAAAGTGTGTCTTTGGTCCTGCCTGCCCTCCTGCCCTGTGGGGGTGGTCTCCCCTTGCTATGTGATTTGTCCTTGCTGCATCTTTCGATTCAGTTTGCACTTTTTTTCTCATGCCAGCTCCCCCCTCCATCTACTTCCCTCTGTGCTGAAGGTTTTCCTGCCCTCTCAGCCCTGCTCCCCATTTCTGTTCAGCTCAGCAAGCCCTGGGCCTGCCCCAATCCCCAGCAGGAAGGGACACCAGCCCTGTCCCCTCGGCACACACTCAACAGCAATGTTGCACTAATGCTTTCCTTTGCCTCCTTTCTCTCTCCTTCCTCTCTCTTGAGGCAAGATCTCTCTTTCCTTACACCAGAGAGTGTGAGCAGAGAGAAACCAGACTCGAGGCAAAATTCCCATTAACTTCAGTGGGGGCAGGATTTCACCTCAAGTGTTTCATGTTCTGGGCACTGGACAATAACATGAAAGGACTCCACACTTGTAAAACCTGAGACGCCGCAGCCATTCAAGCCAAGCAAACGCAGATGCAGTTCCTGGTGCCCCCTCCCAGCCCTCTCCACAGCCACACTTGCTCCTCCAAGACCTCTGAAGGTCGTTAATCTCTCCTTGAGCTGTTTATTGTGGCCATGTTGGCAGCTATTGCTGAGTGAGGAGTTACCCCTGCTCACCCCGAGCTGGGCTCTGGCTGCTGCTGCTGTCCAACAGTACCCAGAGCCTTGCTGTCTTTCAAGTGTGCCCCTCTTCAGTCCAGCCTTCCCCATCTTGTTTGTGTTATTGCTACTGATGAGGCTTTTCAAGCCTCTTTGGCTGCTTCAGTCATGCAGGCTCCTCTGGCTTCCTGGGACATCGATTTCCCCAGCACTCCTGTGTTAAATCAGTGAATTCCTGAAACCTTGCTATGTCTGCCTGCTCTCCACTTGTCTTCTGGTGATCTGTCTTCCATTTCACCTCCACTGCTGCCCTGAGTACCAGCCCAGCAGGCACCCACCAGCACCCCCATGTCTCTGCAGATCACAGCATTGCCTCGTGCCTGCTCTGCCACTCAGGCACTGTCCACTTCCTACAGTGGCTTTGCCCTCAGCTCCCTTTATTGCTGCCAGCCACTGGTCTATCCCAGCACTGTGATGCCTGTGGCTGCTGACAGCCTGTCTGTCAGCTTACCCTGGGGTTTAGATTTTGCTACTCATTGGTCTCTTGCTGAGCTGGTGTTTTGTCCCTGGGAGGATTGCTGCAAGAACATGGTATTTCCAAGTAGACAACTCTTCTTGTCTGTGCAGGCTTTGCTCCTGGCTCTTTACTGTCATTCCTGCCTTTCACTTGTTTTGCAGGTACCCAGGGGAAGAGGTCTTGTGCTCAGATTCCCCTGGTACTGAATTATTTGAATTTTGCTGCAGTGCATTACAACCTACTGTCTGAGAAATGTACCTTGCATTTCACGATCTCTGTTCTTGCTTGAATGCCTTCCACAAGCCCATTTTTCAGAAAGAGAAGTAACAATCTAACATGGCCATGTAGTTAGTGCCTTTAAAATGGAACAAATCAGTTCTGACTCTGTTTTGGGCCTGGTATTTTCCTGACCTGATTACTCAGTGGTCACACTATTTGATGTACATCACAGCATCCTATTCTGGCTGCCAGAGACACTCATTGGCTTGCCTGAGTGTTCATCCCCTGGTGCCAGTCTGCTGGGACTACTGCTCTGCCTATTGCCATGGTCACAGATGGCCTCTTACCAAGCAGAAACAGGGAGTTTCCTTGGCACTATTCCTTCTATAAGTGACCATGAGCTGCTCTGCTCTCTACAGCACCTGGAGCTCTTCAGTACTTTGTTAGATGCCTGGACATTTCCAACATGGTTTAATCATGTGTTAAATACTATTTATTTTCCTCAGAGAGATGTAGCTTGGGAGCTGTTCTAAGGACAGTATGTTATTTTCCACTGTAGTACTAAAGAAAAACAAACAAAAAAAGTCATGTAGTTGCTTAGTGTAATTACATATGTCATCAGAACCTCTCTGGGATACTAGCACTGATCAAAACCTCCAAGTTGAATTAATTGACCTAAAGAAAATAGAGGAGAAAAACTTTTCTTTTGGTCTTGCTCTACCCAACAGTATGCTGGGACTGTGTCATCAAATGCCCAGGGCTGCTGAAATTCCTGTGGCAGCAGGCTGGAACTCTGGTTATCCCACGGAGAGTGAGGCCCCCAAGGTCTCCCCATTCCTGTCCCTGGGCTTTCCAGAGGGAAGATAACTGCCTGTCTGTACAAACTGCAGATTTCTTCTTTTTTTGGGGCTTGCCCATCAGTGTCCTCCAGAAACCAACAGACATCAGATGCAGGGGATTAGCATCGGGCTAATTTTGCCCCAATGTTCTCCTCCTGACTGTTTGCTGAGGTTGCAGAATGCAGACACACATTCCTACAGACTTCCTCTGTCACACAGCTCTGTCTGCATCACCCCCAAGATGCTGGTGCTGCAGCACCTCTCTGGCTGGCCAGGTGCCCAGGGGCATTTCTGCCAAGCTTTACTTGCCAGGAGCTGTGCTGGCACTGATGGGCAGCTGAATGGCTCATCCATCTCAGTGAGCCCATTCCTGCACCACAAGAGGTGCACACTATTCCTACTCTATAGGTATAATCATATTGTTTAGTCATCCTTTCCAATATTCAGTTCACCTGCCTCCAGTGGCAGATGCTGTGGTTACCTGAGAGTTTTCTCCCTGCCACAGGCAGACCCAGCCTCTGTGCTGGCACTGGAGGATGAATGATTCCTGCTTCTGCAGACCTGCCTGTACTTCATCACTGTCCTGCAAAAACAGATGATCTGCAGCTTGGCACTCATGGGTGCACTCTGTAGAGCAGGGCAGGGAGACCATCTCCAGCTTCAGCCACGTCCTGGGCTCTCAGAGGCTGTGATCCCCAGGGCCTTCCTCCCAGGAGGATTGTTTAGATACTGCCCAGAGCTCCACCCATCCTCTCTTCTCCAGCAGAAGCTGTGGCTGATCCTAATGACAACAGCTGTGTCTTTAGCTGTCTCAACAGCCACCTTGATCGCCTTGCTGGTCCCAGAATGGGTTTGTGACCCAGCTTTTGGTGCCTTTTCTCCACCTGATCCAGCTCTTCTGCAGTGTGCCATTCACCTGGTTGCACCCACAACCAGAAGAGGTTTTTTTCCCAGACTGTTGAGAAGAGAACTTTCTCTGGTGTCCCATATCTGTTCTGCCCTTGTGTCCATCTTTTCCCTGGGGCAGTGCTGTGGCCCTCTCTGTTTTGAGGCATTTAACTATGGTTTAGAACTGGTTCTTTCACTGATCATTCCAGCAAGCTGGAAGCACATATCTCACAAATGACCCTGTCATTAACCAGGGAATGTTTGCTCTCCAGATTCATAGGTGATGCCAGATTTCTCATCTGCGTAGTATAAATCTCAATTTTCCTCTTGGGCAGTCTCATCTGCCTGGAACAGGCCATTTGTCTGACACTGTTATCCACTTGTTCTGTAGCCTGGATATTATTCCTTGCTGAAGCCTCAGTCACTCCTTGTTATTTCCTGTGTCTGTTGAGAGCAAGAAAGTAAATAAAAAAGCTTTACCTTCATTTTTGTCTTGCCATGGCCATAGCTCTGTACAAGCATTCAGGTTTTGCCCCCACTCTCCCCCTACTCAGAGTATCTCTCCTGACTCCCTACCTTCTTTATCTTCTCTTGGAGTCTATTTGTTAATCCTACAACCTACCAAGGGCATGTCTCAAGTGCTGGGGCCAAAGCTGGGAAAATAAAGGCAGTGATATACAAAGTTGTTGCACCTGTGGCAAACACTGAGCCATGTGCACAGAGATTGACCTTTTACTGCCTTCTCCAAAATATTCTGCCTTGCAGGCTGTTTTCCTCCCCCAGCTTCCAAGCAGGTTCATATATCCAATGTCTAGCTCAAGACCTCCTACCAGCATGACCTCCTACCTTGAAATCACTCATTTTATTAAAACATTCCTCCAAGGTAGTCTGGGTCTATTTCACAAACAGGGAACCACAAATTCAAGAATTTCAACTCTTAACTCAGGGGGGGAAATTAAAAAATAAAAATTAATTTTAAAAAATTGTTATTTGGATGAAAGCAAGTGATAAGAAGGAGGGGAAGAATTTTTTTATTCCTGTATGATAGAAGGAGAGAAAGCTTTGGAGGTTCAGATAAAATAGCAAATTAGAAAGTCAGACATTTCTGATTCCTAATATAAAAAAAGGATAACAACATTTCCTTGGGCAGAGGGTGGGAGATGTTAGAGGGTGGAAGGCGTAGTAGGAAGGGAACACTGGGACATCAAGAAATTTGGGCTTTGTAAATATTTCATAGAGTAAAAGCTACTTCCATTAGGTTCTTCTGTTTACTTCTTCTAGGCAACACAGGTGCTTGCAGATCCCACTCCAGATGTATTGCATGTCGTGTATTAGGGCAGAACCTGGCTGTTATTCTGAACTAACAGAGTTCTGTCTGTCTTCTGTAATGAGGGGAAACCACAACTTCTTAGAAGCATATTTTGGAGAAGTAAACAAACAAGGAAGAAAGAAATTATGACCTCTAAAGGAGTTCTAAAGTCTCAGTAGACAAGAAGGCTGAATATGAAGTTTCTTGAATTTTAATATGCATTTTTCTAAGTAGCAAAAAAAAAATTAAAATAAAAACTATCAATAACAATAACAAAAAAAGTGCTTCAAACTGAAGGATTTGTGTCAACATCTGGATTTGGGGCTTGAAAACTAGGTGGCTGAGGTCATTCCACCCTATAAACCCAGCTTATGAACAGTGTACACAGCCTAAGAACAAGTGCAAAACCTGGAGTCACATAAACAGTGTATTTCATTCCTGAACATTGAAATAACAAAAATGGCAGAGCCAAAGGGTTCCTCTCAGCATATGCACTTTAAATATATGTGGAGGGCCTATGTGACACAGAAATAGCAACACTGGGAATACAGAGAATGAGACTGAGCAATATTTACATTACCCTTTTTTTTTTTATGGGGTGAAGGGTTAAATTTCTTTAACAATAGGCTGTTGTGGTCAAGGATATGGGCTCTCACCTTTCCAAAGCTCTCTGAACAATTAAAACTAATAAAATGTTTTCACAGAAACAAATTCTTATTGAAATCTGAAGCCAATTCTCCCAGTAAATATATTTACTTGTTAAAGCAAGTAAGAACACCCTTGCTTTATGGTCAAAACTGAAATAAAAAATTAAATGGACTGTTCCTTCAAATCTTTGGCACCCTTCTCTCCCATGCACCTTCTGGTCCTGGCCAGGAGGTCAGAGCTACCCAGCAGTGCACTGGGATTAATTCCAACAGCTGTGTTCCACTAGGACTCTGTTAGCAAACCTGCTCTGATCTCAGCATGAAAATGGAGAGCTGTTTCTGCACCCATATGCTGGCCTCACACTTTCTGATTGAAATTAGCAGCCACAGGAAGCTCTACAAGCACCAAGTTCTCCACTGTCTCCAAGCCCAAAGCCCACATCTCCCAAATCCAGCGGTGTTTCCGAGACAGCCGGGTCTGAGCACACCAGTGCAAAGCTCTGCAGCAGCCAAGGGACAAGCAGCTCTTAGGAGAGAACAGCAAGAGGACAGAAATCAGAGTGCTCAGCCCTCGGAGCTCCTTCTTCTCCAGTGCTGCACGGGGATGTTATCTCATTTCAGAGAGTGCACAGCAGAACTGCAGACAATAAGGGATGTGTGATGTGCATCACAGGTCTGGAAAAGCATTTGTAGAGGGAGCCTGCTGTGGCTAGGATTTTCAATTTCAGAAGTGAAATTGTTCCTCTTTTATATGGCTGTAATGCAAATCTGTGAAATTATGAATGGTTTGGGGGGGAAAAAAAAAAGAGAAAACTAAATGCTATTTGTCACAACAGAATTAGACACTGCCAAAGGGCTTATCCAACAGTAAGTTTAAAACAATCGAACATCAGCCCTTTTTCTTACAGCTCTTAATTACTCTCTGAAATCTGTTGTCACAGGATAGGGCTGAAATAATAGCAGAGTGAAAAAATAAATTGATGTGTCATTTGAAATTGAGCACTACCATAACTGATATGTGTATCTATGCATGATGAGACCAATGCTTCAAACTGAACTACTTATTGCAAAATTCCTTAAAACACTGTTATAAATCTCATTCTGTAGTTGCCCCTTTCTCCATGGAGCTCTAACATGGCATAAAACACACTTGGGACGGGACTGGGGGCTGAAGGGGCTGGGTCTGATCCAATTTCCTAGTTTCTGTGCTCTTAAGAGAGTTATGGGCAAGTGGCCAGGCAGTGTGCAACCGTTTGAACATCCTCATGGTGGAAATGTGAATATAGCAACTACAGTCTTCAACAGCTTGGAGCTGCAAGGAAGTTCACAACAGCAGACCTGATTCCTGGGGACTTGGACACCATCCTTCAGGGGGGATTTGCATTCAAACTCTGCCTAATTCACTAGTCTGAAGATGAATGAACAGTGATGATGATATCCCTTTGGGAGATACTTATGGCTTTCACCTAGCTGATGACACAAACTTTTTCAAAGAACATGCCAATGATTTGCATTAATCACAGTACAAAATGTTGAGGTTTGTTCCACCAAAAATTCCCACAAGTCAATATTGACCTGTGCTTGCCTTTAAAATAAAAACCTCACCACGTAGACTTGAAAGGTCTTTGTCAACCTTGGGATTAATAATTAGAAGCTCTTTCCCTTCTCTGACCTGTGTTTGTTTGGCTCCATAAAATAACTTTGAAACAGTGCTGTCTTTCTGTCAGGTCAGACCACAGCTCAGAGAGCAGCAGTTCTGTGACAAATAAACCTCTCAGGAATCATGGACCAGAAAGCAAATGAGAGATCATAAACAGGCAATGGATGAAAGTGTGTCACCAAATTGTGATAACTTTCAATCCTGGTAGTGGCACCCAATGGACAACCAATGTGATTTCATGCTAGTCTGGGCCTGCAGATTTTACAGAGAGGACCAATCTCTGCAAGATAAATTAATCTAATTTACATACACCACTGCTAACTAGGGCCAAAGACAAAGCAGAAGAATGGAATGACTCAGAGAATTTTTAAGTAAAGAGAAAACCTTTCACATGTTGAGGACTAGTAGCAATCAAAATCTGTTCTTAGTTGATGGCTGTGCTAATCATGTCAGACACAAATTGGACCAGCACAGCCCAGATGGCTTTGCTTTGGGTGTCTGGACAAAACCAAGGACTTATGATGTAACAAAAGCCACAAGGCTTTATCCTGATTACACTGGTTCTTCGGGCCAGGGCTGATTGTGGGAGAAGGAGGAAAAAGCTGGACCCCCACTGCAGTTTCTCGGTGGATGGGCAGAAAAACCTATTCTTGAGCATTCTCATTTCAGCTCAGTTGTACATGGCCCCTAAGTCCAGCAGGGGAAAAGCCTTGGGCAGAAAAATAAACACTGTTCAGTTCATTTTCTTCAAAATGTCAATCTGTTTTGTGATCTCATACATTCACAGAAAAAATTATGCCTTTTTTTCCATACAATTTGTCACTTGAGACCTGTATTTTCATTCTTGAATCTTGCCAGTCATTTCAAGAGTTTCAGCACTGAGAAAAACATCTTATCTCCATAACATCACAACAAAGGAGTTACCTCTTACAATTTCAGACTCAGTCTAACAATTTATCAGAGCGAATCCTTCATAAGATTTTTGAATGATTTATTTTCTCTGTCATGAAAATATTTTCTTATTTACAGGTTCAACATTTCTGTAATGTTGCATTTCAGACACTATCTGCATGGTGGATGCCTCTGCTATCCTTATCCTTCATGTGTGGAACTTGGTGACAATAGGAACTTTAGCTATTTGTGCTTTTCCAAAAAACGTACTTGTACAGAAAAAAATGCTCTGTTTTTCCAGTGTGACCATGAACATACTTGCTTAATGTGTGTTTCTACTGTGCTCATAAAATGTATATGCCTTCCCTGGCCAGAAAAACCCTAATGGACGAAACGCTTCAGGAGGAAGGAGGAATATTACTGTAACTTTGTCGAGTTCTGTAAATGTGCAATGTACAATTCTGGCTCAATTTTTAAAATTTGAATAGTATTTTAATTTTGCCTATTTTTCTCCCATAATCCTTGTTATGACAGCTTGCATATTTTAATATTAAGATTTATTTCCTTCCTATTTCTTAATATTCCCCAGAGACAGCAAAACATCTTGACTACCATTAAACATCTATTTTACATTGGGGCCCAAATATTTGATTGAATTGGTTGTTCCAGTGACTTAATCACCTAATTGCTGAGGTTTTATTTCTGTGATAGAAATTGTCAGTGAGTTTGGAAGATCAGTTTCATTGCTGGAGATTGGAAATAATCTCCTTCCAAATGACATAAATAGTTGAACAATTCAGGCAAAATATGCCCTGAATGTACATCCAATGCAAACTTTGGCTTAAGCAAGTTGGAACATCATGTCTGTTTTTCTTTAAATTCATTTTTACAGAATACTAGGTGTCTACTTGAGTTGTATTTTTAGATTATGACATTATTAAAATTATACTTTTGTGTGTATATGCTCAAAGCCATATTTATGACTTTTTTCCCTGAGCGTAGTCTTATATTGCTTAGATTAAAGATAATGTTGCAAACTGCTCATTTTTAAACAAATGCAATCAATATCACAATCTTCCAACATCTGCAGTGCAGAAACAGAAATAACTTGGAGGGTTGAGGCTTTCCACAAGGAAATATCATGAGATGAAAGTGACTTAATATTTGGAAACTACATCTCATATATTTGTCTTAAAGATGGATTCTAGATAAAATCTCATCATCCTTTCTATTTCTATTTAAATAAAGCATGTTCTTTAATGTTTCTTTAATGGTTAGTAACAGCATCACTCTAAATCTATGTATTAGTACATGCTGTATGTTCCAAATGGTTTTTATAATTGCTGGTTGGTGAGTGTATATCAAACCTGGCAAACCAGACTAGTGCTCACTCAGCTCCTTGGTTTGGATGGAAAGAGAGCCAAAACATGTTCTTGAAACCGAAGGAGAAACCCTGAGGTGTGGCACAGAGCAAGAGCAGAGAGTAGATGTGCTCCATAAAAAGATCCTTTGCCTGCTGTTCTAGTTGTATTTGCTTTTTAACGCTCTAATGTCTTTGGAAGTGGTAATTTTATGGCAAACCCAAGGATGTAAACACCCAGGTTATGTTCCAGCACTAACAGCAGAAAAAAGCCTTGTCATAATGCCAGGAATTCTCTTGGAAGCTTTGGGTGAGGACTTTGGGGAGGTGACTGCTGCTGAGGAGAAGGAGGAGGTTTGTGGCAAAGGTGCTGCTTCCCCACTGCCCACCAGCCTGGCCTTGGGGACTGTAACATCAGACATTCCCAGCAAAGCCACAGGGAGGGCATGGCAAACTCAGCATCTGAGCATGAGATGCTGACTGTAAGAGCTGCACTGTTGATGGGGCCTTTGCTGTGTGACTGCAGGAGACCCAAGGCTGGCCAGAGGAAGGCAGCCTGACCCCTGTGCAGCCCTGGGCTGCGGTGGGTGGGGGGGGATGAGCTCCTGCTCTCTGCAAGAAGTGAAGGGGAGAGGAGAGTCAGGGCCTGGGAATGAAGGCACATGTAAAAGTGGAACAGGCATTGCTGCTCACCATCACAGCACCTCTGGGCTTGGCTATGTACCATGAAGAGCTGTCTGGGAGCTGGGCTGAGCTCTGCTGCCAGTGGGAGCAGTGGCAGTGCTGCCTGGAGAAGCGCAGTGCACAACACTTCTGAAGCTCCACCTTTGGAATTAAACTCACTGCAGCATTAAAATTTCACAAAACATTTCAGGCTTTGACATAGTTTGACGTAGGATTTTATGGTGACCTTAAAAGGGTGAGGCTGGAGAGATGTGTCAGGCAGGTGGATACTTCTCAAGATCCACTGTGCAGCCCACTCTGTTGCTAAAAATCTAAACAATTATAACTTAGATATAGCCAAACAGATATTGGATTGTTCTCACTTTTTGTAAAATAAATTCACTGCCAGACTGAGACATTGTATGCCAAGATTCAGACTGGAGTGCATTTTATGGCTGAGTTATAAACCCCTGGAAGAGGAGGGTTGCAGTGTAAATGCTGACACAGACAGAGCTGTAACAGAGTGAACAGTACTGCAATGATATCTCATTTACCTCTAGCAAGGAGCATATAAGAAAAAATAATAATGGATTCCTGCTGCTACAGATCATTTAATCAGTAAAACTTTTCTCTGATTTTATTTGGTAGGTTAAAACGACAAAGGTTGTGCATCATTCAAGCAAAAGTAACAATAGTCTGTATATTCCTCTGCACCACGAGATTCACATATGTGTACATGATAAAAGACATATTTATATAAAATTTGTTAAACACTATTTTACATAAAAGGAAAACTTAGAAATAACAGAAAAGCATAACAAAAAAAATAAGCAAAACTGCAGCAAGTTATTGCAAATGACTGCAACCATCACAAAAGGCACATATTGGTGATTGCTGCACGTTATTGAGCACCCAAATAGTACCCAGTGCTGCCTCTTTTCCAGGTATGAATAATTTACAGCAGAAACCCCAGAAATGCTCTGCTGTAGCACGACATCTGCTTAGCTGAGCAGGAAAGACTTGCACTGAGCTAGCAAGTTAAAAATGGGAGGACAGTCATTCATAGGTAATCTGAGGAGAGGGGTCTGGAAATTTTGGCCATTGGCTGCCAATCTCTGCCTGGACCCACAAGGGCAGCACATCTGTTGGGGATGTACATGCTACAGAATTTGTGAGATCAAGTTGTCTCCATGCTGGTCCTGTGTAAGAACCAGTGCCTGTGCCTTGGCATTCTGTGCTGTGACCTCTCTGATGTCCATTACTGGGTGTGGTTTGGCCAGCTGCACTGCAGAACAAACCTTCTAATTCTGAGAAGTGGTTTTTCAGGCACCTCTGTCATTTCTGGATGAAATACATTCAGCCTTCTGGAGCAGACAAATAAGTCTAACCATGCAATGCACAACATTTTCTCCTGTATTTTGTAAAACTGAAATGACTGAAATAATATTTCAGGAGAAGATTTTGCTCTCCTTGCTCCAGTGTGCTTTGGCAGTCCCCACACAGTGAATAGTTTCTCCAACTTCAGAGGAATGCCTCTTGGATGAACATAGGGCTCATGGTGAATTTAGCTGGCCTGCTGCTGCTGCAGGAATTCAGGAACATGCTCTTACACATTATACAGGAAAAATTACACAAATATCCAACGACAAGTATATATTGTTGACATTGTATCCAAGAAAAACTATTGTATACATGAAAGAATGTGTCTGTTTGGCACTAGGTGAAATAAGAACAGTCAAGAATTTGTGGTCTGGGCTCTTTTTAAGTCTTTACATGATGAGGCCAAGCACCAGTTTCTGAGCATTTTTGCAGCACTTCCCTGTATTGGTCCTCTTCCTGTCCCCTCGCCAGCAGTTCTGCACAGTTTGCTGAGTGTCCCCTTGAGCTCTGAGATTAGTGATACATCCTACATTTTTCTGCTTGGGCACCGGGATCAAATTGAAAAACTCAGACTGATTTTCTTTTTTGTAATTTGTTTATTTCTCCACCTACAAAGCAAAGGCAGTCTTTGCTCTGAAATTCAATGTCTACATCTTTTTCCACCAGGTTGGTTTGGTATTTCCTTTGCAAACCTCAATTGTTGGCATTAAAAACTTGGCCATTTCAACTCTACTGAACTAAAACTTGGCAAGCAGATTGTCATCTAACATTTAAGTTATTCCTCTAAAATATCTCGCGTTTTATGAATAATCTATGACCAGTCTTTATCCATGCAATCCTCACAACTATTCTAGGTCTCTTAAAAGTGAATCACTGGAAGAAAATGGCTTAAAAATGCTGCTGACTCCCCTCACAAACACATAAACCAGAGACTGCAGAGCCCAAATTCTGTACCACAGTGGAGTTATCATTCTGTTTGTCTGTCTGTCTGTCTGCCTGCAGGCAGCCTTTCCTAACGCTTCTCCATCAGGCCAAAGTCTCTCAGCAGAGAGCAGGCAGTCCTTACCAAAGTCAGAAGGGCAGAGAAGCAAGAAGGCACAGAGCAAATCTCTCCTGGTGCAAGATCTGGGTTGTGTCACCTCAGTGCTCTGGCAAGGTGTTTCCTGTTAGAAAAGGAGCCACAGCACAAAGGAGTTTCTACTTCCAGTAATATACAGGAGACTGTACCAATTAATTATGTTTAAAAATGGGAGGGTCAGGATGTAGACAGGCCCAGATGAAGCAGCATAGAAACAAAGCTCACCCTAACCAGAGCAGTAGCTTGCAGCCAGAGGAAGGAATAAGACAAAGAGGCCGTGTTGTAGGGCCAGGTGACTTAGGAAGTGGGAAAAGCCCTTTTACCACTGCCTGTAAAGGTAAAAATTTAAAGTGTACCCAAGTGCACTTCAATGCTAGTGAATGTGAGGAGTGAAGAAAGGTAGCCCTGAAAGCTCCCTGTGAGCACAGGGAGGAGCAGGTTTCACAGAATCACTGAGTATTCTGAGTTGGAATGTACCCACCAGGATCGCTAAGTCCAACTCTTAAGTGAGTGGCCTGTTCAGGGATCAAACCTTGACCTTGACATTATCAGCACACTGCTCTTACCAGGAGAGGTAATCTTAGTGATGAGAGACAGTCCTGACCTTTCCTGACCACCAGCTGACAGCAACAATGTGTGGTGTCTCCAAGTGTGGGGTGACAGTCACTCAGCCTCTTCCTGAATGGGTAAATCCCAGTGGTATCCCAGCAGTGTGGGGAGCTCACTTTATGTGGACAAATCCTCTGGTAGCCACCCCTGCTGTCATGGTCAAGTGCAGCACATTTGTTCAAAGCCAGCTGCTAATTAAAACCTGGTCCCAGGGGGAAATATATATATATATATATATAAATAAAATGAGTGCTTATTTGTCAAAAAAACATGGGTAGAATAAGGTGGAGCTGCTCAAATCTTAGCATGATAATATTTACATTTATTCTTCCTCAGAAAACCATGGAAAGGCAAGTGTAGGTCCCATGTGCCCCATCTCTGATCCCATCACCTCACCAAGGCTGTAGAGGTGGTGGGAGCTGGATTTACCTTGAAAGAGCAGGGAGGACAGGGAAAGGCTTCCTGGCCATGATCTTGACACAAGATTCCTGGGAAATGTAGCAGACAGTATCTGATTCCTGGCAAATGGCACAAACAGGTAATAGCCGTTTTTAGAGGAAGGCCTGTTCCAGAATTGTCCATTTTGAAGGGGAAGGAGGTAGTCAGAGCACTGTGGTTTAATTGCTGGGTAGCAGCTGCATTTTTGGTCTGCTAGCAATGAAAGGCTGCTTGGGTTCGTGGTGCACCTTAAGTACTCCCTGATTGACATGGGAAAAACTGTTTGAAGCCTAGTATGCCAGGGTGGATAACATTATTTTTCTGAACCCAGTTACAGGGTATTCTCCTGGGATAGGTGGCATACCATCTGACTCATCTGCTGGTAGGGTGTGCTGCTAAGTGACCACAAGTTAAATAAACTTGAATTCCTCAGTCATGACTGAGGGATAATGAGGAAAGTTCCCTTCAGCTCTGCAAGTAGCTTCTGCAGGTGTTGGACATCTGGAACTCTCTCAGCTCCCAAAATCCATTAACCACAGAGAAGAGAACAGACTGAGTAGATTATTGTGGGTTTGGATGAAACAAGAAATCAGAGACATTTCTGATGAACAAACACTGCTTATAAGTGCTTGCTACAATCACTGTTCCCATGCTAAATGGCTTCTCTCTAGATGTTACCAGAAAGCCTTTGCATTTCATGAAAACCGTATAGGTGGAACACGTTACTTGGTCAGGACAGTCCATATAAAACACTCAAATAAATTCTCAGGCATGTGAGTAATTTATTTCTTCATATGTCAGGAAAACAGAATACATGTATAAAACCACATAATTCTGTAAAGATAACTTGTGCTGAAATTCAACAAAGCATGTTATTTTTAGTAGTTGGAGATCATAAGTGGACATTTTACAGAGAAACCTACAAAAGCTAGTTGTGCTTTCTGGTAGTAATTACCTCCCACAAATATGACTCACTTCTGCAGTTTAAATGCAATGGTTTAGTGTCCCAAAATCAACAGTTTTATAAATAAATCTCTGAATCACAGACTGAATGCCTGAAGTGTGTTTAAATATTTCTTACTGGCCTGGGAAGTAGTTTGCATTTAAGGTTTTTCTTCATAACTAATTCCCAGTGAGAAGGACTGACACTGAAAGGGACTGAATATAGACAAAGTAGAAAGGCTGCAGTGAAATATGCTGCTCCAGAGGTCTGGAGCAGGGTAGCAT
The DNA here is from genome assembly GCA_013396995.1 of Dicaeum eximium. Taxonomy (NCBI): domain Eukaryota; kingdom Metazoa; phylum Chordata; class Aves; order Passeriformes; family Dicaeidae; genus Dicaeum; species Dicaeum eximium. The sequence goes on from VWZP01006907.1 coordinate 531,897, forward strand.
AAACTAAGTTTTCTCAGTCTTTCATATTTCTGATAACAAGAAGTGGGACTACCAAGCTCGATGTGAATAGGACCCAGGATGGAATCAAATTTTCCTGTTTCACAGCATCCTCTTCTATGGAAAGTGTACCAGGAGCTGGGGTCACCTTGCTCCATGCAGAACTGGGGGAGTTGCTTCAGTTCTCCTAGGGGTGCAGATCATCTCCATAAGAAATGAGGAATGACCATAAAAGAAAAGGCCTCCCCTCAAAAAGCCAGCAAGGTTAAAAAAGAAAATCATTTCACTTTCCAAGATAATTGGATTTTATGTTGTGAAAACTACAGTTAATGTAATAGTTAATAACTGTAGTTAACTTGTAGTTAGTTCTTTCGAAATGACATGAGGTTTTTCGCTCGAACGCGCTCAGGTTCGCTCCCTGCCCGGCGTTTAGCACAGAGCGGCTCCTGCGGGAGAGCGAGCGCTGCCGCTGCGGCGCATCCCCGGCCCCGCTGGGAACGCGCTGCACGGCCGAGGGAGCAGAGCTGCATCAGGCATCCTCCGTCCCGCCTGCTGCTGCTGCTGCTGCTGCTCAGCATCAGCTTTCAGCTCTTTCTGGGTTCGCTTCCTGCTCTGCAGCTGTTCCCGCGGCCGCTCTGTCTGCCTGGAGTTGGCAGGACCCGGGGAAACACATCGGCTCTGCGGCCGCCAAGGGCCGGCCCTGCCAGGGCGCGGGGGCCGCTGGCCCAGCCTCCCCCGGGCCGGCTCCCCCCGCTCGTCTGCCTGCCCTGCCTGCCCTGGCTGCTCCTGCCTGCCCTGGCTGCTTCTCGCTCCCCTGGCTGCCCTGGCTCCCCTCGCTCGCCTGCCTGCCCTGCCTGCCCTGGCTNGAAGGACCGGGCGCATCCCCGAGCGCTCTCCGGGGCCGCGCTGGCAGCGCGCCTCCGCCGGGAGCAGCGCACGGACCGCTGCAAAAGGGCGGAAAAAGGCAGAAAGAGAAGACCAATCTCACCTGTGGAGCTTTACCCAAAGGAAAATGAGCTCTCTCAGGAAAAAAAAAAAAAAAAAAAAAAAAAAAAAAAAAAAAAAAAAAAAAAAAAAAAAATTTTTTTTTGTTTTTTTTGTTTTTTTTNNNNAAAAAAAAAAAAAAAAAAGAGCAGGAATTTTTGTTGTGTCTTTTCGAGGATTCTGGTTTCACTGCACATTAAACTCAGATTTTCCCCAGTTAGACAAGAAAAAAAACAACCAACCAATCAACCAAGCAACAAAACGCCAAAGCCAAACCTGCCCTTCCCTAGCTGACATTGCCACACAAGCGAGGCTTGCTTGACTAGAGGTGACCTAAATAATACTAATCTGATCAGATAGAAAAGCAGAAATATTCATACATGTACACATGTTGAAGTCAGTTAACTTGGAAAACAAAGCTACGCAGAAGGCAAGAAATTCTGCAAACAAACTTGCAAAAGGCAAGTAAAGTAGATACAGAGCTGAAACCTATAAACCTTCTATCTTTATTTAATTGCAATCTGTCTGTTAAAATCACTACTGAATGCAGGATTTCTATTGAGAAATTATGTATCATCAGTGACAGCACAGAACATGCAGTCCTTTATATTTATATTTAATTAGAGAAAAAAAATCACAGAGAAAAAGAAAAAGGCAAGAGAACAGAAGGCTAAAGAAACAGGAACTAAATAAAAGTAAGAGAGAAAGAAACAGGAACATTTCAGATGGATCATCCTCTAGCAATTAATCAAAGATTTCTAAAAAGTTCAAGCCCAGAGTCTGCAGCCTTATCTTGGCTAAGGAGTCTCAATGTGATGTACAAAACAGCCCACTTACGAGTAAATGCATTCACCTCTTGGCTGACTCATCCTCAGACATTTGTCTTTCTCCTTTATTTATATTTCAGCTGCTATAAAATCTCTAATGCTTCTTCAAATCCACCTTTGTGGAACGCACTGATCACCATGCAGTTCCTACTGCATGGCCACTCAGAGACCTGCTGCACCAGCCCCAAAAGCAGAAAATTCTCTACCTGTGAGTTTTTAAAATTTTATTGGTAACAGGACAGTGAATTTATTTTCTCTCTCATCTTAGCTCCAGCCACTGGAGAGTGATAACTTTGTCAGGCTCAGTTATGTCCATTTACATTTCTTTTATCTACAAATTGATGTTCCTCTGATATTGTGCAAGCAAAGATTAGAACAAAGCACATCATTACAACTATTGTGAGGCTCCATTTTTGATGACTGTGCACAATATCATCTAATCAATTGCATAAACTCCCTACTGTGATTCCCTGTGAGCTGCAGGCTCTGTGTGTGTTGCCAGCCACTACAACACTTGCTTTCCACAAGCTGCCTGCCCTGGTGCAGCCAGCAGGCACATGCTCCCTAAAGCTTTCTGTATTAATGCAATTTTTAAAAGTGCAAGGTTTCCTGATTCTTCTACTTAGAGTTTTACATTATTATTTTTTATAAAATACAAGTTCCTTGAAGAAAAGCAATAGATAAGGCAGCACCATTAACATATCTTTTTTTTATTTTACTTTTTTTTCCCAGAAAACATCAGGAAGGGGAACTGAGGTACTAGACATGAGCAGAAACTTAAAAGTAGCAAGCGTGAGACCAAGAATTTCAACTAACAACAAGAAAAAAATGGAAACAACAGAGGAGCAAGATAAGCATGAACTTGCTGGCTGATCACAGGATTAGTGCTGCTGAGACAGGATTGTCCTGATAAATTACAAACATGATTATAGGATGCAAAACATGATCATAAGATCTGTATCTTATAGCAATGGCAGCACATAGGAAGAATTCAGGCCCTTGTCCAAGGCATTGGACACCTCTGCTGACATCTTTTGAATAACTGGGATGCTCACACAGAAAAGACAAAGTCAAACTGGGATAGGTACAGAGTGAGGCTATGAGGTTAAGCAGTTTATTTTATGAGTAAACTATCTTATGAAACTACAGAAACCCATGGCCAAATAAAGCCAGAGACGAGATATAATTGCTTTAAATATCTCCTATTCATGTTATCGATGGTAATTAAAAATAAAAAAAAAAAAGAAAAAAAAAGAAAAACAGGCACAGATCTGGAAATACCATAGCAATTAAACATATCTGCAGAACTAAATAGGTTTGAAAACCCACACTGACTTTTCTGAACAGCACTGGAGAGCTATGCAGGCACACCAGCCTTCCCAAGGCCAAGTCAGAGATCTGACTGGCCCAGTTAGCACAGAGATGGAGTGTAAGTAAGAAGAGCTGGCAGGCTACTGGTGTCTGCTGTGCTCAAACTATTTACCTGTCCCTGCCCATTCCTACCCCTTGGCCAGCTTTACAGAGAGTCTGAAGCCACGGGGACACTTCCACAGCCTGCAAATGCTGCCCATTTACTGCTGAGTCCCTCTGCCAGAGGGAGGCATGTTCCTCTTCAGTAGGTTGGGGAAAGACTTTATCCTTTCTTTCATCCTGAGCCTACAAGGTGGAAGTAAATGTGGCCTAAAATATAAACACCCCCAGGCTTAGCCCCTCAGGGAACAGGGCTCACATACAGCCTCCCCTGCTGCTCTTGCTGAGGATAGCTGCTCTTCATCCTCTCTGAGAACAAGTGAGCTGCTAAAGGTCACATTTCTCTTGAGGGACAGCGAGTTCCTGTGCAGGTTGTGCCCCAGGCATACCCACGGCACATCCCCCTCTGTCCTCGCCCGCTCTCTCCTCCCTGCAGAGAGGCCAGGCCTAATTGGGTTCCTATTTTTGCCCTTGCTACAGAAAGCCTGAAAAGGAAGAAAATTTTCTTCACAGTAAAAAGAGGTTTCAAAGAGAAGAATGCTGCCTGAGCTCAGTGGCTCTTGTGGTGTGCTCCCTATACGTGTTCAGACTCTGGCTGTAGATGCTCCAAGGCTTTTCCCTGGTATAGTTTCCTCTCAAGTGCTCTGTGCAGTCACTCGTCTTCTGCTTGAGACCACAGGTGTGAAATGCATCAAGTGGCGAATGTGCTGTCCCATCTCTGGCTGCAGTGACAGAGAGAGGGGACAGCCACGTCAGCCACGGAGGCAGGGCCCTGGCACATCACCCTGAGAATGCAGTTTGAAGCAGTGAAGAAAATGGAGTCTGATTAATGCATCCGCAGTGCAAAAAATGGACAGTGATTGTCCTTTGTTTCTCTGTTTGTGACTTTGCAATGTGGATTGATCACAGTGCTCTGAACTCAGCAGATTTTCTCCCCTGCAAGCAGCAGAAAACATTGATGCTTTATTTACAAAGAACTGCTGGAAAGCCTGTTGCACACACGTATCAACAACTACTTGCTTGGATGGTTTTGATTTAATAAGGTTTTGAAAAGCACACGGAGAAAATTTCTGTCGTAGTGCGTTTGCCGTAGAAGTGAGCCACGCCTGGAGGAGTGAGTCCATAGGAGTTACAATGTGTCCAGGTAAACTGGGTGCAGGGATGTGTATCTGTGTCTTTTTGCAAGCCCTGTGGCTGGATTGTACCTGGCTGAAGAATTCAGCCTGTATGTACGCAAGGCTCTGAGTAGAACTTACATTTGCTAAAATGTTTTGCCCAAGGCCTTGAGTTTTGTAACATTTTTTAAATGACGTTTGCTCTTTGGAGCACTACCTACAATGTGTTCATTTTCCTTTTACTCCAGCAATCACCCTAAAATGGCATTACATAACATAGCACATCTGGCCTGGAAAAGGGCAGTTCAAATATTCTATTTTTGGGTTGCAATCATTATTTTAATGTAGGTCTAGTGAGGGGATTTGAAGACAGATAATGTCTCTAAAACTTGAAAAATTTTACCTTGTCCTTTTATGGTATTTGTTTTAACTGACCTTTCTTTATTTCCAGGTTGTGGGAAAAGCCCTTCAGACTTGACACACAGGAGAAATATGGAATACAAGCAAGGTGTGTCTAGAGTCTGCAGGGACCCAATATACCCTGCAGTAACTGTTAAACAAGTGGGAATTTGCATCCCTCGAACATCACAGCATTTTGGCTACATTTGAATTTCTGATTATTCACTCCCTTACAAATAGTTTCTAATTTTATGGTGTGCTATAGCAAGTCTGAACACACAAAAATCAGGTCACTGTTATTCAGACATCCTTTGTTTCAAAATAACCCAGTACCTAATGCAATTCACTTTAAATAGTACATCCTCAAATCTTCTTCTCAAAGCTTCCTTAAAATTTGTTAAGGGGCTTTTCTGCTTCCCTATTGAAATTTACAGTGGTCTGTTCAGCAAGGAAGAAACTAATCATAGTCCCAAATCTAAACAATTTCTACACACACAGCCAAAATAAAGTAATATACACATGTTAAGTCTTTGCAGGAACTGGATTCAGATAATCATAAAAGAGAAGTTATAAAATCCAACTGTGTCATCCAAAGCACAGAGCAAACAGAAGAAGTCAGACCATTTAGTAACTTATCTCAATTTAATCAAGTTGCAAGCACATTAAGTACTCATTTCTCAGCCAGCACTGTGATTTTCAGATGGGAGGCAAACCTTCAGGATTATTCCAAACAGTTCTCACAAGTTATTTAAAAGCACATATTCATTATTTATAGATAAAGTATTTCTCTTGTTTCACTTACAATGGAACTCACATTTGAACTTTCTATTGGCTTAAAAAGCATTATTCAACCTGGTTAAAGACCTTACTTCCACAATGCAGACTGCAAAATCCAGCACACTCATGACAGAGCAGGTAAATATGAAGGACAAATGCATAGATGCTGACGTGAAAGGCAACAGATCTCACTCACATTGGGAAACAAGGAGGAACTGAAAGAGAAAAGACTGGGAAGTAAGCAGAAGAGGAAAGGAGACAAGAATAAGCACTAACAACCTGAGTCAACATTAACAAGAAAAGACTCCCTGAAGGGAAGAGGTCCCTTTCTCATGACTTTTCTGTTTATTGATTCAAATGGAAGTAGATAGATACCACATTGTGGACCTGTTTTCTAATTAGCAAACAAACTGAAAGCTATAATTAAAACATCTGATTTAAAGAATGCATGAAAAGCAACCTTACTGTTTTGACTATGACCTGTTTAGTCTGCTTTGAGCTTTTTAGGAGTTCAATATCAGAGTGGAACATATGGAAAAAAGTAACACCAGCACAATTTTTCCCATAAGCTAAATAATAGGGCACGGAGTAGGTAGATATCACATAAGTGATAGACAAAACCTTGATTTAGATTCTAGAACTTGTAAACACCCTACACATTGCAATTTTTAGTTACTGAAAATTAGTATTATATCTTCAGTCTGAAAAAAAAACCAACCAACCAACCAACCAACCAACCAAAAAACTTGTCAGATAATTTTAGGATGCAGCAATGTGTCAAATTTTCTGATCAAAAAAGTCACAGTTCACATTGCTTTTTCTTCCATATCTTATATAGGAAGGATGCTTTCAGCACACTGTAAATCAGTTGCATATCCAGTGTCATTAACCTTAACACAGTCTCCCCAAGGTTGTGAAGCTCTGCAGTGTTCCTGGTCACGCTCACAGCTTGCAGCAATCACGACTACGTTGCAGACATACTCCCACCAGATTTTCTGGATCCAATGAAGCCACAAGAACATATGTGTTTGCACTGATCCCACGCTTAAGCTCACCACAGGAAAAGCTGCTCAGACTTGCTCTAAGCCTGCAGTTAAATGGAAGAAGACAGACAACTTCCAGGGCCTGACCCAATATGCACCAGTTTCTCGTGGAGACTTGGCAAAGGCAGCGTTAGCCTGTCCGTCAGGCCCCTTGGCGTTCCCTGTCCAGCACACACAGCTCTAAGAGCTGCTTCAAAACCAGAAGCAATGTGTCTTATTTAAAACCTGCTGGTTTGTGAACTTATCTCCAAATACTCCCACGGGAAAACAGTGAAGTATCAAAACTCAATATCTAAAATTATTGACATACTGAATAACCTGTAAAGGAAAACAAACACATCTCTCTAATCACAGAAACTAAAGATTGGTGTTGCTTCTGTGAGCATTAATAAGGCCATTTATTTACCAGTAGTAATGCAAGTTTCACAACTTTTTATTTCTTAGGTCTTATTGATGACAGCAAAAAAAAATAGGGGGAGGATACAAGGACAATGAAGAACAGAAGAGATTTTCACTTTGGAAGAGCACCAAGGAAGTACCAGAGCCTCTGTGTATGTTACATCAATAATCTCCCTATTTGTTAGCAGTCAGCTGGATGCTGGAAAGAGACTTAACAGGGAGTGGAGCTAAGACACAGTGCTGTATGCCAAATAATCTTCACTGACCAAAATCTCAAAATTATGTAATCTTTACACATCTTCAACATTTTTATTATTATGTTAAAAATGTCAGTATCCAAAGAGCATCTGATAATGCCTTCCAGAGAAGCACCTAGGAAGACATCAGTGAGTCAGGTGGTCATGTTTTTGGTTTTACAGTGATGCTCAAGGAAAAATTCATTTAGAAAAGGGAGAATAAAATCTACACTTTGAAGTTTTGTAAATATCAGGGAATTTTACTGGTAAAACAGGGAAGGAAAATAACTACACATTTCACCAGCTAAGACCCGCTAAAGTTAAAACTGATGGGAGGTTACACATGTGCATATTTCTGCTGCCTTTCAGCATTTTTACTGGTGGATCAATCAAGTGTTTCTCAGTGATCTAATTCTGTCCCTGCTTTGGAGTATGTTTGAGTAGATGGGTATTTTTTTTTTCCTTTTTTTGGACATTCATGTGCTATATTTGTACAAATAGCTGCAACTTCTGAAACTTTGCACAGAAAGCAGAAAAGACATCCCAACAAGATGGTGAGTACTTTGCCAAATTTCAAACAAGCTTAAAATACAGAGCTTCTCTATATGGTCAAAAGAATATATTTTTGCTTAATTGCTTGATAGATACTGCTGAAAAATTTTGCTGAACTTCTGACTTGAAAAAGTTATACTGCAGAATTCAGACAGCAAACTCCTGCCTAATCAGGTAAAATTTCAACCAACCAACAGCTGAAAGTATAGCCAACTAAAACCTGCCTCTTATAATGGAAACCCCAGACATCAGTAATTGTAAGTCACCACCAGTTCTGTCTACAACTGAGTAATTTTATTTTCATCCATAGAAATGAATGGAGTTTAGGGGAAAAAACTTTTACCTATTAAATTCAAAATACAGGCTTCACTATTGCTCTGGTTTGGTCCAGCCAAGCAGCAAGAGAATTCCCACCCCACTTGTTTGCTGTGGTTACACAGCCCTGTGTTATTTCCACTATCTCACACACAGAGCCAGAAGAACTTGGAAGATGAAAATACTTTTGCTTTCAAATATTTTCCTTTTAAAAGCAGAAAGCTAAGTGTAATTCTATGAATGCATTATTATTTTGGAAGCACTGCTGAAGTCAGGAAATTCCAAGTCAATGTTATATTATATTCATTGTGCAGATGTACCACTTTCTATTCCTTTTTCCTTGTTAAATATAACCTGTTGTGGCATATTTTTTATTACGGAATGTGCAGTGGGACAGTTTCTGCAGTAATGCTGGAATCTCCACTCAGGGGATATTAGTTACATCTGAAAGTGGATGGGCAAAAATGAAGAGTAAAAAATAGCTGAAAGCAAGGCCAGAAAATGGAGCTTATAATCCATAGGACTTTCACTTTGAGAGATTCAAGACACTGCTCATTTTCAGATAATTATCTGGGGTGTCTCCCTGATGTCCACTAACCAGTAGCTTTGTTGTTTTTTTGTAACATTCTGTATCAAAAAATTGTACTCAAAATCCTGGGAATGATTACTAATTCAAATATTTGGTAATTCTCTTGTTCTTTATGTTTTAAGCTATTTTGGAGCAGTTAGTTCTAAATGACTTAGGACTATAAAGTAATAAATATAATTATATAATACATATATAATTAAAATGAGAAACAAAAAGCCACCAAAAAAAATCCCCTAAAAAAATCCAAACAAACCCCATGAGCTCTCAAGTGACTTACACTGATTTACAGCCCCACCTGCTCTTCCCAGACATAGGTTATCCTCTTGCCTCAAGGCTCTGCCTAATTGAGGATCCTTAATCAGTGCTGCAGAATGTCCTCCAGCCCGATCTGGCTGCCTCGTTCTGCTAACAGGGTGCCAGAGGTGCTTTCCCCGGGGGGATGCAGAGGGGTGTCCCAGGGAACAGGGCAGCAGCCCCGGGCAGGGGCACCCACCTGGGTGCCTGAGCCACTCCTAAGGCTGTTGGCTGCCAAGTGCACACCAGGACAGTTTCCAGAAACCTCTGGCTTATGGCTCTGCTAACCAAACAGGAATTAAATACTATAGAAGGCAGTTGTGCTGCTTGCCATTTTGTGCCTCGCTTTAAGCAGCACTTAGACAGCAAAGTTCTTTTGCTGGACTTTCTCCCCAGAGCACAGTTTTACTTCTCCTCTTGTCACTTGTCTCTGCCTGTACAAAAGCAGCTTTTCCAGGTGTATGCCACCCACTTCCACCCATCCCTCTGCACAGCTGGCTCCTGGCAAATTCACCTACTGTTCAGTTTTGGGCAATGGACTTATTCCAGCTGTGTCACTTCAAAAAAGGAGTACAACTGCTTTTTAATTTTTACTTCCTTAAAGGGCAACTACAGGCTAATTACCCTCAACAAATTGCATTGAAACAAGCTTATAATGACATAAACTGTTATAAAATACTAAATATACCGACAACAAAAATTTGAATGCCATGTACATCAATTCCTGTGAGAAGAAATGGAGACCAAGCACCAGCTGCAGTGTGTAGAGAGATAGAGAGATAGAACACTGATGCTGGCAAATCTTATAGTAAAGCCCTCCACAGACAGTTCTGTAGGTATTTAGTACTGACTAATTGATCACTCCAAAAATCCTGAGGATTAAATCATTGGGATTGATGCTGGGTAGATTCTGCAATTGCAGTTATTGGGTTCCATGTGTAATGGGGCCCTCCTTGTATTTTCCTTGGATATTCAAAAGAGGAGGCTATGAAAGCACTCCAGCCCTTCTCTTTCTTTCCTTCCACGACTTCCTAAGATCCTCAGCTGTAATTAGCACTCCCAAGAGAGAGCATATATTGACTTAAAGCTGACTTGACTCAGCAGAATGTGGTGAAGCATCATCTCAAACCTCCCTCTGTTCATCTGAAAGAGCCCTGATTTCCAGGGAATAGCTTCCCCTGTCTCTCTAAGTGCCTTCTGTAGATTCCCACTCTGGGAGCAGTTGGATAAGCAATGCTGACAGGTGAGGAGGGAACACGCTCCCAGTGATGGATGCATGGCCAGCAAGCAGAGCACTCACCACTGGTCAGGTGGGGTCTGTTTAGAAAACACCTGGTTAGAGCCTGACAGAGCAGCACTGAAAAATTCATAATGGAAAATGAAAACAAGGTGATTACCTTTAGCCTTGTGGAATGTGATCTAATTCCTAATGGGAGAGGCAAAGAGAAAAACCTGACACTCTGCTCAGTGTATATCTTAACCCCTGAAATGTCCTAACATATAGTCAATATATATTAATCTTTGTGTTTTATTATTATATTTAACTGTGTCATTATTAAATCACTACCCCTCTTATTTTCTGCATAACCCTAAGCCAGTAATTTCTTAAACTCTTTGACTCTCTTTAGACAGGAAGGTTATACTCACTTAGCATCTAACAGAGGAATTTAGTTTTTATCTGATGTTGCTTTGCATTTTGCTTCAATATGTTTTGTTTCAATATGGCAAGCTAAAATATTCTTTCTAATACTGGAATGATGTTTTTCTTTTAAAAGGATCCCAGATGGTCAGATAACAGAAGTCAGGTCTGTTCAATGAAATTAATAGTAACTTAAAAATTGGAGATTACTAGTCCCTAATATCAAACAGCATTTTCTAAAGGGAAAGATAGAAAAATTACTGCTACATACTCATCCTGAAACTTGCATTCTCAGGCTAGGGATCAATGTCCTCATATTAATTGATGCCTATTTTTTTTTTTTTCCTGAGATCATATCTTTAACTAGAATGTAGAAGGGCTCTACAAAGCCTGCTGATGGATTGGTCCAAGGAGCACTGCATCTTCTTGAGGAAGCAGGAGTGTTCCCATGACTTCAGGAAGTAATGGATCTCTGCAGCGAAACAGCATGCTCACCTTTCATGCACGATCTAGGAGAGTACAGGGAGAGCCATATGGCATGTCCTAAAATTAGATATCACTTAACATAGTACCTAATTGCAAGGCCACAGAGCCTACATCTGTTGGAACTGGGTGTAGCATGAAATGTCAAATGCAGATTTAGATCCAAGTAGGACTGCAAAAGGGAAGTGTTTTCGACATTTTTTTAATTGAGGAAGAAAAGAGCTATCTGATGAATGTGTTAAGATCCTGAGGGGGAAGAACAAAAGGTTTGGAGAAACCTGTATTTTTTCCCATCAGGAAAGTGGAATAAAAAACATTTTTGGAACTTTTCTGCTACCTACTAACCCATGCTACTCCCCAACAAAGATGTATCCCCTTAGCTGGTAGTTAACAGTATAGTAGAAGTTATTGGAACAAGAAAAGACCAAATGAATCCTCAAACAATTTTCTTGGTTAAGGAATTTCCCATTTTGGCTAGTTTCTAAATGTATCTAGGAAGACTACTCTGATGAATGAAATGCATCTGACATGATGTATGACCTTCCATATATTGTATAAATCAAAATCACATATAAGCATCTGCCCAGGACTGCCTTCCATGGAAATTTCAAGATCGTCTTCAGAGTGGAGCTTGCATAACCTGAATGATCAGGATTTGGAAACTATTTTGAACAAGGAGGAAAGATACATTAACACATTGCCAAGCGACACACCTTCTCAAGCTGCAGGAAGAGATGGGGTAATGTAGCTAACATATTATGGGATAAAATTAAAACTCTGTGACTGAAAAGAGAAGAATTAATATTTCCATTCTGTAATGTTGCCATCCATGCTGGATAGAGCTGGAGCAGCTGAAAAGAACATTGATCCTACAACTGGAAACAGTAGCCTCTTCAGCCACTTCAAATAAATGGGGGAAAGGCTGGGTCTGCAGCTGCTGGTCCAGTGGAGCATTTTTAATTTGGACTACTGCTGTTTTCAGTTTGCTAATACAAGGGGATTTGACAGCAGCCTTGGCTGCGGTGGGAGTAATCTCCTGGGAAGGATGGGGCAGCCAGATGCGGGTATAACCAAGGGATCATGAATCTAGGCCAAGCCCATGACTTTGTGACCTTCCTAATCTTTAAAAATAGCTTTATGCATGTGTGTATATATACAAACAGATAAATTGTAGTACCATATACACCATAAATGTTATCTAAAATTGTTTTGCTTATTTTTTAACACTCTGAAAGGTAAGAAAAGCTAATGAAGAAAGGCAACCTGAGCTCTGGTGTAGTAGGACATGAGAGACAGCATTGTGTAGCAAGCAAGTAAAAGAACAGACAGATGAATTTACATGAAATATTTCCATTTTTTGTGAGCCATGGGCTTTGCTCTGGTACATTTGGTGATTCCTGGCTGGCTGGGTAGTGTGTCTATATTTTCTTTTATGTATGAAGAACGGCCTGTTTGCTAAGTTTGGCATTTCAGACTAGGTAATCACAGCAATGGACAGGTCTGTCTGTTTGCTTTTTTTTTCTCTCATCTTGCCCAAGTCAACAGAAAGCGTTATCCATCACTATTCCACAGGAAAAACAGGCTGGAAAAAAAGGCACCAAAACAGTTTGCTTAGGATTCATACCAGCATGCATCAGTTTAAGGAGAATGGAGACCCAAGCAATGCATATGTCCTTAAAATGCAGTTACAGAGGCTGTAAAACAAATGTAGTGCATTACTGTTCAACAGAAAATGTGACTGTGATTTGACTCAGATTAAGCCTAGGCTATAGTTAGAATGTCCTGAAATAGAGTCTGAAAAATAGTTGCCCATAAGCTACCTGAAAAAGGGGAAATTAACAGGAGTTGTAAACATAATTTTTCAGACCTTCTGGAATAAACATTTAAGCAAGAAACAATGTCAGCATAAAAACATTACAGAGCATATAAACACTATTTAGGAGCAGAGCACTATTTATGAAGTAATCAGCAGCTAAAGACAAATCAGTCTAAGGTGAAGAATCCAAGGTAGGTACAGTCCTGGATTCATGGTGAAGAACACTATTGCAGTGAGGAGTTTACCCATTTTGCAAATTAATGTAACACCAAAATTTAGCAATGAATCCCATGAAGCTTTTGACATTATTTACAATATGTGGCATGGCACCAAAGTACTATTATTAATACAATTAAGCTAATTTCTTCTGTCCTCTGAAAGATGCTGCAATGATTAATCCAAATACATCTGGCTGCAGGAACAAACTTTGAACTTTAGAATTACACATCTCTGCAGAATAAGGCCTCCACATTTATCCTCTCTATGTTAAGACTGTCCAGATATTTTATAAACATTTGTCTGGATTTCAAATATTTATGGGGGAAAAGAAAGCATTTTTTTTTCATGCCATAACAAATGCTTTTGTTTCCTTTGGTGTTGTGTGAGATAGGGTACATTATATGAAAATCCACAGAAGATGGCCTTGTCATGAAACAGTATCTAAATGTATTTGGCAAAACAGACATCAGTTGCAGGTGAGACAACGAATTCTAGGACTTTTCATCCCACAAAACTGAGAGTGAAAATTAGACCAGAGGAATTAAGTAATTTCCAAACCCCCAAACACCTCATGACAGGAAAATATACCTCATTGATTGGACTGATGTCAGCAGTAAGAGATGGGTTGGAATTCATCTCACTTCACTTATGTGCCTGTGAGATGTGCCAGGCTCTACTGACCAGATCTCCACTAACTACAAAGCAGTTGGAAAGAACAGCCCACAAGTAAAAACCATGTGAGCCTGCTGAGTCCCACACATGGTCACCTAGCATGGTTACTAAACAGGAATCAGTCATCACCTGCAAGAACTCAACTGCTCGACTGAAGGCTGACCAACAGCTACTGAAATAGGTAACTGTTGGGTTAGATGCAATAGAAAAACCTTATAGTCGTAATTGTCTAGACTTTGAGAATGAGAAAAGTGTGGGGGATGTGGAATTAAAGGCGAGTTTCGATCTGCTACTGAGTAACTAGAAAACAATAAGATGGCCAGCAGAAGGCCATCTCCTTAATGCAAGAATGCTGTCCTTCTGGAGAGCCAAGCAGACCACACCTGCTTGGTGGGAGGCATCCAAAGAGTAGTCTTTAGAGTTTTAAATGTAACTTAGTATGTTAATGTAGTGGTTCCTATAGGCTGTATGTAAATGCTGTAGAATTTGTATCTTAGACTAGATTGGTTAGTGTAAATTAGAATATTCCGTAGAGAAAAAGATGTAATGCATTGTAACAAGAACCTCANGGTTCGTCCCGTTGCCGTCCATCCACAGACCCCAAAAGACCCTGCAGGTAACAAATCTTTTAAATAAAACAAAATTACCTGAAACAAATCTAATTTTAATTTTTTTACATCAGATGGCTTTTCTGTATTTGCAAAACCATGGTCAGTCAAGATCCTGGAGACACCTATAAAGCTCGGAATTACTATTTTCAGCTTCTACCTAGTTCCAGTTACTCAGGATTTTTCAGGTAAATTCTCTGGGCCTGTGAAGATCTGCTTCTGGTATTCCCTAACCTGCTTAATTCTTCACTCTATCTAACCACCTGCAGATCTTTAAATTTGGTTTTTCTCTACCTAACCCCTCTTCAGCAACCAATTTGGGCTTTTCAGAACAAGCCCAGCATGCATGAAACATTGGGTATGATCAATCTTTAATATGAAACCCCAGTAGTCACCGAGTTCCTGCAGGATATTAAAACCAAGGTTCAATTATATCCTCTTCTAATAAAAATCTGAACCATTGTCACTCGGCAATGATGGAAATTCACCTTCCTAAAGAAAATTCAGATGGTCTTCACATGTATTGATGAATGGTTTTGGTTATAAAATACTTAATAATGGAACTAGACAAATACTATAATCTAATGGCCATAACATTTATCTAAATGGCATGTTTTAAAGTTCTTCTCTTAAGATGACACAGGAGCTCTTATCCTTTTTACAGTACTTAGTCACCAATAAGAGAAAATGAAAGCTCTTCATAATATCTAAAGCCCAGGGATTTAAGATACTGCACACCATAGACATCTCTGTTCAAATCTCCCCAGTAAGAACAGGGAACCTAATAAGTGAATTTTAAAATAATTTAGTTCATAGAAACCTGTGGACCACCTGCTCTGCTTTAACAATTGCTCTTATGCAGGCTTTTAATACTTGGGTAAAAAAAGACATTTTGTAGATGATCCTGCATAAAATCTTTTTCGACTTTTTTTTCCACGAGGGAAAACAGAAAACCTTATTATTTAGATGGATCCAAACTAGGCTTTCCTTTTTGATAGTGAAACCCAAAATTCTTGATATGCATAGCCTTACGTGAGAATCACAATCCCTTTCCAATTCTGTATCAACACATGATTATTCTTGCACTGAACTGCTATTCCCTGCTCCAATAAACTCAACTCAGATATAATTACACTAGAATTTTACACCGCTCTGTAGTTCCAACAAGTTTGGTCTATGCATCTGAGTTTCAAACATATTGCATTTTAACACCATATGTTTGTAACTATCAGAGAGACCTTGCCAGCCCTGAGAATCAGACCAACTATGCTGAGCGCACCAAAGCTTCACTTCACATTCCAGAAATGAACCATTGCAATATCTGTTTCTCCTTATGGTGTTTGCTGATGATTTGTTGAGGTCTCTTAAGCAAAATGAGACTTTCAACTGTGTTTATTTGTTTGTTTTGGTAGACTCTTGTACTTTTTTTTTCTGTTTTTCTTTATGTTAATTCTGTATATTCAGCAGACACCCTGCAAGCTCCAGAACAACAGCTTTCCTTCTATGTATTAACAAACATTCCCTTATTATGCATTTAGAGCGAGGAAAAACAAGAAACAGGAGGTAACAAATGAGTAACACCTAACATAAGAATGTGTTTCAACTACTAAAACCCCCAAATATAAATGAGAAGACTATGCATTGAAATAATTAAGAAATCAGTTTTAAGTTGGGATTTAAAGAGCTGTACAGACATCATAACAAAGGGAATAAACCCAAACCTTAAGAGATCATAAATGAGCAATTGCACAAAACTGTGACAGCAAACAGCAAGAGGGCTGGGGAGCAGAACTAAATCAGAAATAGAGTGGAAGTTATAGAAGCAAACAAACATGATCCATATGTGAAAATATTCACAAGGTATTCACAACGCATTAGTGTTTAATTAGTATAAAGGATAAGAACACTTAGCAGAGTCATCATAAACAAAGATGAATGGAAACCATGCTGCTGTTAAAAGCAGGCAATCTAACTTCACTACAAGTGTAACTTGATCAGTCACAATTTCAGATGTAATTTTAAAAAAATAGTATTTTGAAGCAGCACCTTGCTACTGCATCTAGTGGTAGAAAATAAAGTGTTGAAGTACACATCCTCATCTGAAGTTTCAGGTATTTTGAAAACAAACAAAAAACCTCCACAACTGTTCACTATCCACCACTTATATAAAAATTTTCATTCCAATTCCATTTTGAATACATGGGATTTGCTTTTTGGATGAAGAATGTGAAATGATCTTTTCAAGTTTTTTCTCAAATAATGTTTTGCTTGTGTGAATGCTCTGAAACAGAGATGGCAATGAAAATTAAAATTAGTATAAGAATGGAAGAGTAGGTCCTTGTTATGTTCTAGTACATTTATTTTTTATAGCATACTAACCTGACAGAGGTATCAGCACAGGTTAATTGCTTTCTAGAGAAAAACAATATACAACAAGTAGGGCAAAGGGAGAGCAAGAGAAACAAAATGGGTTTGAAAGCCTTTGTGACCTTCACAGACACTTTTTCTTAATAAGGAAGATGTTAGAAAAGCCAGTTGCATACGTGCAAGTCATTATAGCTATCTATAGCTTTGTACTTATTGATGATTTATGGCAGAGTTACACCCTCACACTTACATCTTTCCAGCAGGTACAATCTTCTCAAGTTGTGCAAAGACATGACAATTTATTAGACCTCATAAGCTTCAAACTTTAAATGAATAAGTAAATGAATGGCAAAGTATGAAAACAGAAAACAAAATTATGAGATAAGAAAGTGAAAAAAATGTAATTTCCCATGATAAATATATAGTCTGCTCTAAATGAATGTGAAAATTTCAAGCAGCTTTACCATTTTTGAGACTATACAGCATCCCAGGGTACACCTTCAAAACTTATTAATTTGGAAGCATAAACAGAAACTGGAAGACCATCTGAAAGGGCACTACACTTCTATGTTGTTACCTCAACAATTAACATTTGATTCAAGATTAGTTCCACAGCTGCAGCAAACCGTATTTCTGTGTCACTGTTCTCCTAACAAATCTTTCAGCTACAATTCCTATAGTAGAGAAGTGCATTTAACAAAAATCTAAAAGAAAAAATCATCAACTGAAAAATAAATTTTAGGAACTGAGATTCCAAGAAATACATGGAATTGAAAACAAAGTTCCAAGTTCCACTAATAGAAATCATAAAAAAAAAAAAGAACCTCCACAAATCAGAAATGAAACAAGAAACAATATTAATATATATACATAATAATACATAAAAATAATACAAACAAAGGACTGATTGCTTTTAATGATATATACTTAAGAGACCATAAATTATAACACAACATACAGGAGCATTTTTAAAATGGAAAAAACTGTCTGTAAGAATCATTACCTGGTTTTTGAACATCCATACAACAGTGTGACTATGGAAGTATTTTAATTCTTGTCTTCAGACAATGGAAATAAATTTCAAAAAAGGTGAAGTACAGCATCTGTGCAATCTCATGTTTTAACTACAGTACACCTATTTAGGTTGCCTAAATTCCCATACAAATTATGTTACTAGAAATTGTTATGGATGACCACTGTCTTAGAATTCCTCCTTTAAACAGATATTTTCTCAAGACTGCCACATGTAGGAGGATGCAGAAATATACCTCTTCACTATGATTTTGCAAATGAATACATGAATTAATTCCTTCATCCTTGACAGACAAGTCAGACTACAGTCTGTGCACCATAATGGAAAACCAGATTTTCCATTCTTGAAGCACAAACCAGTTTAAATTACATATACAACATGCTCATGTACTGCAGAATATGACAAAGATAACAGGAATTTTAACTAGTTGCTTTGCATCCAGGATTAGAAGAACGTCTTAGGTAAAAATCCTTTTACAGTGGCTGCACCCTGAATTTAGCACAGTAAATAATGGGAACTTTGTATACAAAGATGTGAACTGCCCAGCTGCTCGGATTCAATACAACAAAGTTTAAAAATCATACCCCAAAAACCCAACCTGTCCACATATCTATTTACAAGTTGTGAATGTGACACTTTTCACAATGAATAGTGATTGGAGTCATCAATAACTTGATGCAAAACATTATCCTCTATTTTTTTTTAATTTTCTAGACCTCCTTGGTCTCAAAGATAACATATACAAAGGTTGCTTTGGTTTTCCTTTCTCATTTATCCAAACTACAGCAGTGTACAGCTACCAATGTTCCTGCCAGTTTCAGTTCTGCTCTTCAGAAACTAATGGGCAGCAGGAGTTGTCACCAGTTTCTCCCAGCTGCTTGGAAACCTCAGGAGATTCAAGTTCAAGCAGACATTATGGCTCTTGGAAAAAGAGCACAGCAAACACCAGGAGATTTTTTCTCTTCTCATTCAGTTAGGAAACATAAATTGCTCAAAAGGAAGAGACAAGAATTCTTATCCAGAGGTGAAAAGGGAGAAGACTCAATGAAAATAAGCTCTTCAAAGTTGCTTAAAGAGGGCCTGGAACTTTGCGTGGGCATGCAGGAGAATATTCTTAGAAATCTACAAATATGTTTACAGATATTATTTATTATTTGCAACTACCTTCTAAGAACATGACCTGTTCATCATATCTTGGTTCATCCTCAAATTCATCCACAGAATGATAAAAAGCATTAACAATTCCAAAACACCTTAAGCACTCATTTGCAAGCAGTTTCACAGCCACAGGTTATCTTCTGCACAGAAACTTTACAAGCAAGGATGCTGAACTAAAAACAAAACTCAGCCTTAAAATTTGTAATTTGTTCATTTGAAATTTGAGCTGAACAAGTTTCACTTTTATCTTATAGTTGGCTTCATGTTGCAGTTCTTAGCCATCCTCATATTTGGGGTTCAGTACTCCCAGCTGATGCCAAATCTAATGGTTTTGAATGAGTCCTGTTAGTCCATCAAGCACTTGGTACTGTTTGATTTGCTTCTTTCATCACTCTTAGGTAGATCCTTATTAAAATGTTGAGGTCAGCAGCCAACCATCACTGAGGAAAGACACATATGTAAAAACAATACACCTAAACTTGAAGATTTTTTGAGAACTATCAGACAAATGATTGGTACCTGCACCACTGTTTTCATGTAAGTATCCAAAGCCAAGACTTGGGGGTTTTTGAGGGTTCAGTTGATTAGGAGAATATCCCTTTGGATCCTTACCTAAATTTGCATCCATTTTAGCCCAATACTTCTTTTGTAAGCACTTCTGATTGTCCAGACTTTTGCAGAAGCTTCAGATGCAAGGTATGCCCATAAACTGGCAGTGTTCAATAGTTTATTTCCTAGAGATATGTTATGCTGCTTCCATGGAATGAGGTGACTTGTTACAGGATGTGAATATTATAGCATATGGAATATGACAATGTAGAACAGCTGAAGGCCTCAAGTTCTGCAGTGTATCAATTTCTTATTGAAAGTATCCCATTAAGAGAAGTACTTTCATTGAAATTTAATTTAATTACATTTGATTTCTTTAGATAGAAGAGCTCCCCAGAAGCACAGAACTATAAATTCTACAGGATCACGCCAAGATAAAGAAAAAGAGAAAGAAATAAGGAAGCCTAGAAACAAACTCACGAAATTATTTTATTGCCTGAAGAGAAAATCAAGAGCAAATAAATAGTACAAGCGTTTGATGCTTTTAATTTTTAATACATTAAATAAGTTTACTAAACACAACAGAGGTTGCTTATTAATCATCCGTGGAAAAATCGCTCTCTTCTTTTTAGTTGTTACGGCACCGAATTTTACACCTCTCCTCCTCTTTGTAAAACCGGGAAGTACGACTAAGGAAAGCCCGAGCGCGGCGGATTTCACGTACGGTGGGAACGGCGTCACTGCGGTCCAGCTGTTTGCCTGTCGCTCAGCGCTGTAAGAGCAGACGGCGGCCCCGGTGAGCCCCGGCCCCGGTGAGCCCCGGCCCCGGTGAGCCCCGGCAGGTGCGAGCCCCGCGGGCCGGGAGCGCGGCCCTCTCAGGGACAGCCCCGCGCACCTGGGGGCGGCTGCCGGGGGCCGCACCTGGCGCGGGCCGGGCGCAGGGCCGGTCCCTCAGCGCGCCGCTGCGGGACTGCCCCGCGGGGATCCTCCTGCGCCGCCCCGGGGCCGTCGACCGCTGACACCCCCATCCCGGCCCC
>VWZP01006907.1:553204-783103 GCA_013396995.1 Dicaeum eximium
CCGGGCCGGCGCCCCCACTCCGCGCCCGCCCGCTCCGCTCCGCGCCTCCCCGCCCCGCCGAGAGTTGGTGCCCGGCGGCGCCCCGCGGCCGCGCTGCCGCCCCGCCGGGCCGGTGGGGAAGGGAGGGCTGCGCCCGGGCGGCGGGGGCGGGCGGCGAAGTTTCTTCCCTTCCCTCTGGCTTCGGAGGTACCTGTTTGTATAATAATGGGTGGTAACGGTTTGGCCGAGGGCCCCCGCTCCGCTCTCCGTGCGTGTGTGACCAGCTGCTGCAGTCTATATAAGGAATTACATTTACATTTCAGGCTTAAGGGCTGCTGTGGGGTGGTGTTTTTTCCCCTTTGGTACGTGTGTTACTTTAAGATGCAATGGGAAGGTACACGGCGGGGGGAATAAAGGCTCGTAACACCCACTCTCTACTTATTTTCTGGAAAATGGAGAAGTAGTTCGGTCCTCGTAGCACGACTCTTCGGAATAGGATGTAGAGTAGGCGATTTTGTAACCCTCCTTGGCAATTTTAGGTTTTATGTGGCATTTCCTGTGCAGGGTCACAGATAGGAAGGCTTTGCCTGCGATCTGAGATGTTTTCATATGCAGTGAACGGTCTCCGAAATAGACCGGAGTCACGATCGGTGCTTCACCTCTCTAATCCTCACTGTTCGGGGCATAACGTGGTGATAAATGACGGCCTTTCCTGGGGCTAACGGGTTGGTTTGATTGCGTTGAACTTAAAAGGGTTTTCTCATTTTTGCTGTGTGCGTTTTCTAGCAAGTATTCTTGTTTGCACGCTCATGTTATTAATTCCTTGTCCTAGTGTAAATATTTATATTTAGCTCATGATTTGGCTGTGCTAAAGGTAAGTTTGGAAAGTGCTTTTCTCTTTACCTTATTAAAAATGTGGATGATCAGAGAAAAGGGGCTTTTCTTGTTGCTGACGACAACATGTGTGACATGTGAGTCTGAACCACCCAGCGTCTGTGCAGGAGCTGTAAACATGTTTACCTGAACAGGAAAGAAAATGGATTTTTCTCTTAAAGATCCAGTGGTATGAATACCATACTCTTAAAGCATATCAACAGATGACTTGAGAGAGAAATTTTCAGAAAACCTGGATTTTGAAATCGACGGGGAAAAAAGATCCTTGATTGCTGCAGCAAATGGCAACTTGTGCAGGTAGAAAAAAAGATGGTGTTTAGTTTTCTCCTGCATGCATGTCAGCCCCCTCCTGTCTGCTGCTTTCATTCTCAAGGGAGGGATTTATTTACCACGCTTGCTGTCAGTGTTTTTCCTTTGTGCTTAATATTAGAAAACCAGATTTAAGGCTGTTCAACACAAACCGTTTTGTCTGCAATGTGTATCACTTGCAGAAAACAAAAGGTGTATAAGATGTGGTATCATTCCAGGTATCTTTCATCTTCATCACTTTTGGAACTCATTGCTGTACCCACTTTATTATACAAAGCCTCTGAGTCTTTATCAACTAGTTCTGTAATGTAAAATGTAGTGTGTCTTGGTTTAGGCTGGTTGTGGTTCCTTTTATTGAGGAATTAAAACCAACTTAAGTCATTGTGCATTGGAGCATCAGGATCGGTTAGATAATAGAATCTGGATAATAGACATTTCTCAGCAGTGGGTTTATGTTTGACTTGCAAATATTTACTGAAGAAAATGCATAGGAAAAATGTTAACCCTTTAACCTTTAAAATAAATAGGTATGAGTCTTTTTTTCCCCCAAAGTCTCTAAATGCACTTGGTTCTTATAGGTGTTCTCTGTCAATGGGAATTGGGCATAGGGAAAATGCATAAGGAACTGGCTTGTTTGTAGTATAAAAACTAAAAGCATTTTTATGCTGTTTCTTCTCCACTTTCCCACAGAATAGGAGATTTTCACAGAGAGAGTGCACTAGACATCCAGTATGCCTGTTAATAATACTGGGCTATGGTGTTGAGTTATTATACTGTAAACTTTGCTTCTTTTTATCTCTTGTTAAACTTAACACAGCTATTCTTACACTGTAAACTTCTGTTTTGTTTTGTTTTTTTTTCTCTGTTTCCCCGCTTTCTCTCTGTGTTTGGGAGCCATACTGGTGCATTAACTCTAGCTGGAAAGATGGTCTTACCTTCTTAACTCTAGAGCTGGTTCCTTTTCTACCTTGTTTATTGGTCCCTACAGGAGATCAGCAAAGAGCCGATGGGTGCTGCCTTTAATCCTCCACTTACAAGGAAATCTGGCACTTCCTACCTGAAGGAAACTACCCAGTGTCATTGTCCTTAGTTCTGGCCAATACACAAAAACCATCTGCTGCAGCAGAAGAGTTAACAGTGTTGAGATAATGTGATACAGCAGAAACACAGCACTGGTTGGGAGTCCCTCATCCTATCTACTTCTTTCCCTTCTCCCCCTCTTTTGATAGAAAAATCAAGAGGAGCAAAGAGAGACGCGGTTTGGGTATATTTTGCTGGTCATCTGCATAGCCACATCTTATGAAACTCCTGTGTGGACTTCAAATAGATTCAATATCAGCAAAGGTTTTCTTATTCTGAGTTGGTTTGCAGTTGGGATTAGTTGCTTTCTTAGCTTCTCTCATGTATGTTATGGGATTGTCTTAGTTCTTGTTAAACAGCAGAACTAAAAGTGACACATCTTGTTCTTCAGCAATGCTGTTAGATAAGTAAAACAAAGTACTTAAAACTTTCCTTCCTAGAGTGTAAAAAGATATCAACCTAAAAGTATAGATGTTCTGAAAATAATGCAGCTATGCCTTCGGGTTTTCAGATGCATATTTAATGGTAAAAAGATGAATGTATGAATCTGAGTAAATTCTGCATGCTGTCAGGTGCATGTGAGGAGAAGATATAAGCCAGCCTTGGTCACAGTGAGTTCATTACTAAAAGGTTATGTAGATTGACTTGTTAGAGTGCTGTTTCACTTGCATTACAGTTGGTTCTTCTCTCTTTTTATTTCTATTAGGTAATAATTTCATATAAAGTTTTGCTACCAAGCTAAGAACTATAAGAAGACTGTAAGTCCCTTTGAATAAGGCAAAAGCATATTTCTTTTAGGTCCAAGGTGTTAACTACTGGCAGGATGTCAGGTGTTAGTGACACTTGGGGTACAACATTCCTGGTTGTGCCTGTCTTCTCTTGCCCTCTTGCCTTTCTTTTTTGCTAGGTATCATGTTTTCACTCTTGTGTTAATTTAAATTTGCAATTTGGGATTTGTGGAATGTAGCCTGAGTTAAAATTCCAGGCATAGGGAACAGGTCTACATGGACAACTGAATTAACTGTTCGAGACCAAGGAAACCTTCTCTCTTATAGTAGTACTTCTGTTTTAGTGTTAGCTACTGAAATATAATGTGAGTTCTCTTAAAAAGGTCACTATTTCTTCATTTTTCTGTCAGCAATCAGTGCTTGTTATTTTAACAGTTGAGAAGCATGTTGTCTTAAGGTAATTAACTACCTGAGGCAATTGGGGGCTTTTTTTAAGGTAATTTGTTTCCTGAAAAAGTTTGCCTTGCTTGTAGGGCTCTGTACATGTGCTGCTGAAAGGGTTAATGAAAAGTAGCAAGAAGATGAAACTTTCCTTCTGACATGGGCTTCCCAGTCATAGAAATCACTCAATGTTTTCAGTTAGAAATCTGAGGATTTAACTTCTTTGAATTCAGTACAAATTTTCTGTTGAATATTTTTAGTTACATCAGATTGACTCAATGGGGCAGGGTTTCTGTGGACTTTGGGCTTTATGATAGGTCCTGTTAATTGGTGTTACTAGCTTTGGTTGGGCCCTTGCTTTCTGTAAGCATCTCCACTGTGGACAGAGCTGGAAGAAGGGGTTCTACAGCTGTTCCCTTCTTCCTTGCCCACTGAGTCTCTGCTTGTGGTATTAGCCTGTAATTTCTTCTTTTAGAAACTTTCCAATGCTGGGGGGAGAGGCTAAAGTACTCTGAAGTCAAAATATCTCTGTAATGCCTTTTCTCATGTGGAAACATCTGTTTTAATAGAGTTTAAAATGCCAGTGAGGGATGGCAGACATTTTTAACATGCATGGGACTCTGTATTACTATAGTAAAGAAATAAAATTAACTTCTGTGAAACTTGAGTTGTAGTTTTTTTTTTCCTTTTGGGCTTTTTTAATTGATTTTTGATCAACTGCTCTCTGTTGTGGAGAAACTGCTGAAACTACATTATCTGGCCAAATGCCTCTTAAGCATCCCTGCTTCTAAATTAAGTCATTATTATTTACCAAAAATATAAACTTATTGCTCTCAAGACATTAGCTGTTTGTAGTCACTTCAAAAGCATTTAACTAATTGATTTTGCAAGCTGATTGGAGTAGGTGTGCTTTGTCAACTGTAAACCCAGTCTTTAACAGTACATGCTGCATCTCTGAAAATCATAAGGATTCTACTCTCTACTCATGGTAGGTTTCAAATACCCAAAACCACAGGTTGAAAACCAAAAATTACTCTGTTTTATCTAGGCTTTCATACTGTATTGCAAAGTACAGTTTCAGTTCCACTTTCAGCTGATTAACATCCATATTCCTGAATTTTTGGTGGTTGTTACCTACATTTTTCGAGAGGACTCACACATAGGAACTTTTCTGTTTTGGGCAAGTAAGCAGAACCCTGTCTTTCATTTGTGGTCTCAGAAACATTGGTGCTTCATTCTGGCAGCTATAATAGGCCTGTTATTTTTGAGAACTAAATTCTCAAGTGACTTACTCAAGGTCACACAGGAAGTCCATAGCAAGACTGAGTCTCAATCCATTTTTAATCCTCAGGACTACCCTTGCATTTGGCTTGATCTAGAGCCTTAAAGGGAAAGAATAGTTTTGTCATTTGGTAGTTACTTTTCCTTTCAGCCTAATTGTTTAAGTTCTTTCATATTTATTGGAATATTTTTGCTTTCAGCAACCAAGTGGCAAGATGCAAAACTCAGTTTTGTCTTTAGCCATTTTTAGATGGTATTAAGATAGTATTTTCACTGGTGATGTGATAGTCTATGTAATGATGTGCCAGAGAAGTAGAATGTTGTTTTCTGGTGTGTTTTGTATTCCCAAATCTTAAGTTCAGTGATGCAGGGGTAGACAAAAATAGATCACATCAGGAAGGAATTAGTTAAAGGCTACACTGTTAACATTAACACCCCTGCTGGGATGTAGAGAGTTTTAAGGGGACTGTTTTCTTGGAGTTTAACATCTGGGCAGAAATTATTTTATCAGATGTTGGTTTTGTTGTGACAGTAATGACTAGAGAAGAGTTTCAGCCTATTACCAGTATTTCTAATACTTGAAAATGAGAAGTAAATAAAAAAGCATAAGTCCTCCTCAAAACTTTCCCAGGAATGCATAAATAAGTGCCAGGCCTGATAAGTCAACTAAACTGGGACAAACACATGCAAGTCTAGGTTTTACCACCACAGCTGCTTGTCACAGGTGGAGCTGTGTGGGAAGTGGCTGTGGGTGCAGGTGGGTGCTGCTCCTGCCTGGGCAGCGTGAAGCAAAGGTGGGTGTGAAGAGTTCTCATATCTTCATTTGTGAAGATGTGTGGTTAGCTCCAGTCATGAGATGCTGCAATACATCAGTTAGGGTAGGGATTCTTTCCTGCTGGGGAAATGCTGTTTGAAGTCTGTAGTAGTTAAAAAAAAGCACAAACCCCCAAGCAAAGGTTGGAGAGCAGAGGGTTGTGTGCATGAGTGCTGCACAAGTGAGGCCAAGCGTGTATGAAGAAGGAGGGAGGGTGGAAATGGCAGGGGTGTAGTCTGCTTCTCACTGAAGGTCTGGTACCTGATTCCCAATGCACCTTGCTGGCCTTCCAGGAGGAATGTATTTGGCTGCTGCATGAGAAGATCACAGTTGGCCTCAGTTTGCTGGATGATGTCTTAAAATACTGGAATTGTTGCTGAGCTGTGTAGGGGGTTTCATGAGTGTATTATTTTGTAATGCTTTCTTTTTCCATGTTACATTGGCAAGTTTTTTAAACCTTTTATCAGCCATTGCCTCTAATACTCTGAGTTGATTTTTTAGCTAATTATTATGTGCTCATGTATTTCTCAGTCTTGGTTTGCTTTTCTGGTTGTCCAGTTCCTTGCATCTTATTTTATTGTTGTTGGAAAGAATAACAAAAGTTTGATATTTTAAAAAACTGTTCACAGTTGCAACTTTCTAGTCTTTGTGACCATTTATTTTAAGGAAAGACCAGAGTTGCTTTCATTTTTCCTATTGAGCTACAGTTTGTTTATTTAATAATCTATTTATCCCTTTCTTTTGCACAGATAAGTAGTATTCCTGAGTGATAGTCAAGGAGAATGGGAAGGCCAGTCAAGAGCAATGAGACTTGATGGATAAAATACCAACTCCAGTTAAATGCAGCATAACTTTATAAATATATTTCAGTACTCCTGAGAAAAAATACTCCTTCCATCACACAGTATGTAAGCACCTTTCAGGCAGTAAAAATGTATGTACAGAGTCTTTCTGCATCTTGGCCTATACATCCAATTCCTTATGTGAGTACCTGGCAGCTTACATTCACGTGTTAGCAGGATAGGTGATGGTAGAGTAGAAAGAAGAAGCTTGTTAAATTTTTACCTGTGTGTGGAGCAGCGAGGCAGGATTCACATGTTTCAATTGGGTAGTGCTGAACATATTAACCATGTTTCTTTAGACTTGTACATTTGTCCCCAGAAAGGACAATAGAAAAGAAGGGAGCCTTTTCCACTTTGCCTCACTCTGTCTCAGATGCCATTACTGTAATGTAACTATATATTTTATTTTAACATGCTTTTTCAGAGCAACAGAAGTTAACTAAAAATATGCTTTCTCATTTTTGAGAAGTCAGTACTATTTGAAAGCAGCCTGTTTCAGTTCTCTCCTTTTCAGCTGTCATTCCCAGCTGTCACAATCTCCTTGATGTGAGGACTTTACCCCTGTTGTTTCAAAGCAGTTTGGTTAACAGCTGCTGTCACCCAAAGGTTAAAACCTGAAAATGGGCATACTTTATTAATTTTCTTTAAAAATATTTGCTTTCTGTTTGGTAGCAACTTTCTTGTTGCTCTCCCTTCAATGTGTTCCATTGATTCTATTTTTGGAGAACTGTGTAAAGCAAGTGAACATGTCTAATGGTGAATGTATTCTTAATTATAACTGAAAAAGAGAGCAAAAAATTTTTTTTTGCTGTGCTGAGATGACATTGCATGGTCTTCAGTTAGGATCTCTGAATATGAGTAGCAGTTGTTCTTCAGTGAAAGAACATGTAAAATTAGTTCATTAAACACCAAGAACTATGATACGGGAGTGTATGAGAAGGAGAAGAAATAACTGTTCCTTAACTAACTACATAGTATTCTGTACTTCTTCTGATGCAGATATCCTCTCTTTCTGCAACTCCTCTGTTCTTTAGCTTCTCACAGGTCAAGTGATAGATTAGAAACACTGGAGGAGCTGGCAAGATCGTTGAAGATAAATTAGTTATAAACCTTGCCATTCACTGTGATTCTGAGAGTGATTTTCATGGATAGCACTTGAAGTAAAGGGGTTTAAGAGTCTGATGTGGTAGAGAATATTTTTACCTATGAGCTACTGTGCCTGTCCTTGTTAGGATCAAATGCTAGTTGGGCCAGTGATGCTAGAGAACACCTTCAGTTATTGTGATATGAAATGTTTTCATTATTTCAGCAAATATCCCTTTCCCAATTCTCTTTGATAGGCAGCTGACAGACAGTGAGGGCAATTTTCTGTTCTATTTTGTAGGTATCCATCCACATATGTGTATATGGAAGAAAGCAAAATGATATTACAAAACATCACAAATGTGATGATTTGAAAAAGGCCTGGGGAAATCTATTCCACTTGAAAAAGGGCAAACTAAAGAACAGAAAAATCAGGCCTTAACTACAAGACTTAAGTTGATTTTTGTTGAACTGGTAGGTCCTTAAAAAAGTATGTTGGGCTTTTAATTTGTTTGTTTTCCTAACACCTTCCTCCTCACTTAAGCTAACATAATTTTTATTAATGCCCAGAAGCATCAGGGAAATGAGTTGTCCCTTTTTCTATGATGCACTTGTCTTTAAACAGTTTTTCTTAATGCCTTGAGGTATTTTTGCCTTGTGTGCTTCCAGGTATGTATCAGGTTTTCCTTCTTCACACCTTCTGGTCCATTTTATCATTTCTCTTAAGTTCCTGTAAGCTATTTACTGTAAGTCGTGTTAAGTCTTAGACTAGACAAGGAGATACTGTTCAGAATCTGTAACCTGTTTAATCTTCCATCCTGTTTTGTGTCTTTCCATAGCGTTTCCTTTTCTTCACAGTATTCCTGGCACAGCTGTTTGGTTAAGTCAAGCAAAATAGAACCAGTCACACACTACTGGATTCATTCTTGTGCTATTGTTCACAGGAAGGACCTAGGTACAGTTTGCCTGGTAAGGAGCATGAGGTGGTGAATAAGGGCTTTGAAGCAGATTTGGAGCTGTAATGACTGGCTTCCTTCCCTGCTGCTGTCCCTTCCCCTTCCTTGCTAAGCATTTTCATTTGAAATACTAAGGTGTGGTCATCGGGCATATCTGTTCTCAACTTCCAGTAATTTTTTGCTCACTGCTGAGCTGCACCATAATTACATATGCAAATGTAGTATTTTTTCCCCCCTTCTTACCTTGTACATGTGGCAGATGAAGATAAGGTTGCAGAGTACTGTCGGGGATGTGCTGCTGTTGAGGAGATGCTGTGGATGGTTGCAGGAGACAAGTACTCGACCTGCAGGACAAGGCTCAGCAGGAGATTTCAGAACTTCCATGTCTGAAAGGCAACAAGAAAACAGTATTCTTGCCAATTTTAAACTTTAGATAGGAGCAGATTGTAGGATGGCTTGTTATAACAATCTATTTTGATACATTCTAGCTACTGAGTGCTGAAAGCAAATTTGCATTTCCAGTACGAATTTGTTTTGTAGACATATATATATCTACATCTATCTATCTATATATATCTGTAGTTATATCAAATAATTTCATCTATTAGACTGGCTTGAATGCTTCCAGTAGGAACACAAGGTAGACTTCTGTTCATAAGTGTTTTATTGATAGTAAAACCACAGAGACTAATTCTGTGGAACACACTGTTCTGACAACTTCTGCCCTTCACGGTAAGGCTTACCTTGTACATTTTCCAGATTTGGAATTGACAGATGTACTGTATTCCTGGAACACTAAATATGATTTTGAGCAAATATTGGAAGATAGAATTGGTTCTATAGTGCAATCAAAATGCTGGGAGACTTTGTGCACAAAAGTGAAATAATACCTTAGAAATGAGAAGCAGAATTTAATTGGTAGTTGTGGCACAGGAAAAGGGAAATAGTTCCAGTGACACATCACGCAGTATAAGGTGCTACAGTTCTGTTTCACCACGTGATTAATTGTGCCTGCATAGTTCATGTGGTAGTTACATGATGGAGACAGACACCTTAAAAAGATCAGCCCAGCTTTAACCTCAGCATGTGAGTGAGTAAAACTAGTGGCAGACTTTCTGTTTCTGTGAACTAAGCCAGTATACACAAGGAGAATCTTACCTTTCAACTGTAAAGTATACAAACAGATTTAGTTGAATAAAAATCATGACACACAGCAGAGGTTTGTGATCCTGACAGAAATTCTTATGACATGTTTGATGCAAACTGTTGTCTGGGGATCTGATGCTTCAAAAATATTTTTGGTAGCTGCTTGTGACAGTGCTAAGATGCTTTCTTTCAGAAGTGAAACAAAATAAGGTGGTTAAGAACTCCAGCAAATATGGGCATTTTCTTTGTTTTAGTATGAAGTTGCAAGCCTTCTCCATTTATTTATGTCAAGTGCCTGGAAAAAAGTAAATAAAAAGCTCCTTATTGTGCACTACTGTATGCAAATAATTTCATTGCATTTGCATTTTCATATGTATGGTGCCACAATAATTTCGCATATAGAAAATATGTACAACTTTTTATAAAAGAGTGAGTTATTTCCTGAGCCAGAAGGAAAACAGAAGTGCTGAAATCTAAAGCTTGTCAAATGTCTTGTTCTAATAGTTTGCAGTTGTCTATATTTAACTCTTATTTCATCTTTCTGAGTTTTGACAATATTTTTAAGCATTTTGAAGGTCTTGTATAGCAAATTCTCAGAATAAAAATGTTTGTGACTTTTGAAAAGTTCCAGGGTGCTCACTTTACTGAGTGATCTTCCAGGTTTGTGCCTTAATTATCTTAATGGGCATCCTAATGAAGCTTTTTATCCCTTAAATACTTCCCCAACCTGTCTACCTTTCAAGAATTTGTGTCTTCCTTCAACTGCAGTTTTAAGTAGGACTGTCAGTCCAATGTGTGTCTTGTTCATTCTTGGGTCTACTTTTGGAACACTTTGTAGCTGAAGCGTGTGTGCGCATGTGCAGCCGCGTGTGCTGTTTTCCTGCCTCTTCCTTTTGTCTGTCAAGCTTCTGGCTGATAGCAGATTAGCCATCTGAATGTGGGCAGCAAAGAGTAATGGGCTGTACACAATGCCTCGGGCTTCTTGCATACGATAAAATGACTCCATTATAAAGCAAAAAATGACAATCCTGCTGTGGAGGATATCTGTACTGGAGATGGAGAGGGTAGCCTTTGGTTTATGATCATGTTAATGGGTGTAAAATAAACTTAATTTTTTTCAACTGTCAAAAGTATTCCTGGGTGCTTTACAGAGCAGTGCTGACGGTTTTTCTAGCAGAGAAATACTTATGAGCTAAATTGGTGATGTAGTACTTGCTGTTCCTGATTACTGTATATGTGTGGGGGAAGGAAGGGAGTAACAGCATGATGGCTCAGTGTCATTTTCATCATGCAGGTGTGTGTGTTTTTTCCCTTTCTTTTAAATTTTATCTCTAATGTTTTGCTTAGTTACAGGATTACATAACCTGCCCTGCAGAAGTGTCTCAGGTTTATTAAGTCTTGTGGAAGATGTGCTAATACAGATTTGAAGGAAATTGGGCCAGGAACATGGCTAAGACAGGAAGTCCAGATGCTGGAGGAGGACATTAAATATAAAGCTGTAGAGAGTTGGATCAAGTAGACAAATGAGGCTGTGTGCAGGAGCACAGTAGCAGGAAAACTAACCAGGAATCTTATCAAGTGTTTTTTGACAGCTATACTTAGCCATTGTAAGAATCCAGTGTTTAAAAAGCCCTCTCGATTGTCTACAGTTTACTGTGTCAGTAAGCAGTAGTGGCTGCTTGTGCACTTGTAACTTACAGCTTTCAAGAAGATTTATTTTGTTTGTTTTTGTGGCATTCAAGCTCTAAAAGGTGCTCTCCCCCATAAAAAAACAGGTGCAGTATGTTAATTTATGCTAAATGTAACATCTTGCTGGTTTGCATCTGCTCAGGAAATTAATACAACTTCTGATATATATGAGCTTCCAAACTAACTGGCAGGATAAAAACAATTTGGTATATAGAATATGGATGTACTTTTAAAACATGGAAAACTTGTCTTAAAATACTTCATTAAACAGACCTCTTAACTGACATTTGGTGTAGTTTGTCTTGCTTGTGGTCTGTTCAGTATGTTGCTGTGGTCACAACTGACCTGGACTCTGGAAATCTCTGCTTTAGCAGCAAAATGTATGAATTGCAACTTATAATAAATAAAATGGGAATACTGTTTGAACAGGCTTTATTTTTCTCATTCTGTTAGCTGCTGCCAGGTCTCCTTGTGACTGTTCTGGATGTGGATACTGTTTGTTGTAAGGATTGTGTCCTTTGAAGATCTCCTTTTAGCTACATGTTACACACCAACTTTCCCCAGTCTCTTGGATTGATTTGCCTTAAAGCAAAAACCCTTCCTAAAAGTTTCTGCTCCCTTCTCCAATAAAGTCTGCTGCCCATTGCCTCCTCTCCCCTCTCCCAAGGAAAAAGGAAACAACTGAAACTGATAATGCCATAGAGCTCCACAAATGCTGCTCCCTTGACGGCAGTATTACTTCTCTTTACATACATTTTTGTTTTGCATTCAGAATTGTTTCTATACTAATATGACCTTTATATGGAGCTCAAGACTGTAGCTACTTAGCAAGGAAGCTGGTGATAAAACTGAAGCTTAGTTAACTATCTCTAACAGTGGGTAGCCTGTAACTGGTGACAAATATAATACATTCCAGACTAGTTTAAGAGAGATCTGTGGGGTTTTTCTCATCTCCTTTCCTTGCCCCATGTGATTGCTGTGGTTTATGATAGGAAGCCACTAGTTTCTGCAGTCACAGATGGAAAGAGAGGTGTATTCACTGGTAAGTGATGTAAAGACATCTGAGTAAAAATAAGAAAGTGAACTCTCTTAGGGGGGAAGGAGTTAGCTATGTATTTTACAAATCTTTCGACATCTGTGACTTAATTGGCACTCCTGAAAGCAGTATGTTGCACATTAATGCAGCTTAGGAGACTTGCATTTATGAATATGAATAAAAAGATCTAGACCTGTTCTTATCTTTTATAGGATTTTCATAGTTGCATATCAGACTGAGAAGGGTATTGCCTTCAACTGACCTGGCTGGCATGGCTACAGTATTGTGCCATGACTGGTTTTCAGGGCTGATATGGGAAATTGCAGAAGACCAGAGTGGCAGAACAGTTGAAAGATCATCTTCACTTAAGCAGAAGAAAATGTAGAAAATGAGGGTTTTGTTATCTTAAAAGTATTTAGGTACAGAAAAAATACTCTTTGGTGGACGGTTTTACTTGTGGTTTCTGTGTTATTTAAGGTGGAATGGTGGCATAGCTGACTGAAACACCATATTATGAGGAAAGTTTGCAGATATGAAAGGATCTGTGCTAATGTATTCCAAGCATCCATAAAAGAAGCCTTCTGGTGGGGTATACACCATTGAGAGGTGGGGTGGGATGTGTGGAACCCAGTGTCCTTGCTTCCTAGAGTTGAATGATTTAGTGGCAAGTGATATGGTATGTCAGTCTGTCTGACCAAGCAGTAGATGTTTCTAAATGTCCCTTTCAGACAAATTCACTAAACCCAGGAATTTTTGATAACTTTCTGGGTCCTGCTAGTACCCGTTAGTTTGGAACTAAACATTTGGTTAACTAGTGTGGTTGAAGTTCTCTATTTAAAAATACACTAGTAAAATATAGTACTAATAAACAGGATTAGCCCTCAGTTATAGCAGCCTTTGGGTTGATGCTTAAGATCTCTTTGTCACTTTTTGTTGGCAAATACTAGTACAGCAGGATTGAAATCCCGAGTTTAGGGTGTGATAATTAGGAGCACCAGCTGCAGAGCTATGAGGTGCCTGAAGTGGCATGGGGCAGAAACTTGTAAATCCATGCTTTTCAGTTTTAAAAGGTAACCAGTTCAGAATATTTATTGCTAGATCTAACTCAAACTCCAGCATAGTCTAAAACTATACAAACAGGTTGTCCTTTGCTGATTGAAATCAGGAGGACGTGGAAAGAGCTTAGTGTCTCCTCTGTAAAGTATCTAGTGTACAAACTATGAATTTACAGAAGACCTTGTGCAGACAAAAGTGCAATGCTTGTCACAAAAAGATGCTTAGAAATTACAGGCCTGGAGGGTGCTTTCTTGTATCCTTCACCTTGTGTCCTCCCCCAGTTTTCCTGTTGTGAATCCTAGTGGCCAGCCCTTGCCTTAAGCTTTGACAAACACAGTGCTATTTAGATGTAGAAGCTCACAGGTTTACAGTGGTTTGCTCTTGCTCCCTGCTTCAGCCCAGAGCCATGCAGTTTACCTGTCTTATAATTGTCTGTTGTTTTTCAGTAGAACAGATTTTTTTCTGCAGTAGACAAGTTAGAGTATGGGAAATATTGTTTGTTGCCATCTTTTCTATGTGTTGTTAAGCCCCGTGTGAATCCTGATGACTCCAGCAAATATGAAGAAGAGTCTTTTACATGTGCTGTATAGACAAATGTTATGAAGCCTCATGTTTTTCTCCTTATTCTGGAATTGAGTAGTTCTTTTAAGAAGTTAAAATGCAAGTGAGTCAGTGCAATGTTCTCGCTCCTGGATGAAGTAGTGAATCCTGTCATGCTTATCTAGCTGTCCAAGACTGTCAAGATTTTAAGATGTGCAGCGCTACAGTGTGTTTTCACCTCCATTCTTCCCCCTCTTCCCAGCAAGACTGTTTTAGAGATGGGAAAAAAAAATGCTACCAAAAAAAGTCAAATCTATGTTTTTCAGCTTAAATAAGGCTTATGATTATCTCTGCTGTAATAATAGGTGGTTTCGGTTGCTTGGAGCAAATCATGCAGTTCTGGAAAACCTATGTGATTATTACAGAGTACTTCAGTGGACAGTCTCTGATACAGTTGGGAACTCTTTAATTTGGGCAACTTGCAGAGACTGAAATGCAATCCTCAGCTGATCAGCCTGTAGTGTATGAGAACAAGTAGTGTCAAGTTCTGTTTTGGAGGAAGTATTTATTCAAAATCATTCAGGTTCATTCACGTGTGCTTGCCCTTAGATTTCCTTTTGATGTTTACTCATAATGGTGTTCTGGAAAACTATACAGACAAAAGCATGGTGATATTCCTGCCTTGGGTGTTATTGATGAGACTAATCAATACCTCTTATTCTATTTTTTTTGTTGTTGTTTTTTAAAATTTTGTTAACTGAATCTTATTTCTTTGTACCTCTCAGATACCCAAAGTATCTGGTAATCATCACTGCCATCTACCAAACTCAGAATATTCTAAAACTAGTAAGCAACTGCATCAACATGACAAATCTGTTTGCTTACACAGCATGATAGAATAGGAGGGATTTCTGTACCATCTTGAACACAACCTGCCAGGCATTAGGAAAGCAACGTGCTTTGTTCACAGCAGGGGACAGAAGGAATTTGGAGAGAAGTGAGGCCTGCATTGCCTTGTGATGCTTGTGTTGTCATCCTCACATGAGAAAGAATAAGTGTTTTTTAGTCATCCCTCCTGTCTCAAACCCTCTAGAAGTGTTATTTTTGTTGTTTTTCTCCATTTCTGCAAGCGGGACATTCATGGAAAGCCTACGTGTAGGTTTCCATTTAGGCTTGGGGGCTCTGGAACAAAATATTCAGTCTTTGAGATCACAGTCTTCTACTTTTAATGGAATCTTAGTTATTCATGTGGGAAAGGTGCAGATGAAGAAGTCATACTGAGCATCTGCAGGATTCAAGGGGCCTATTTCCTTAGCCAAAAAGAACAAGCATATTTTGTGCTTGAGTGGTGGGTTTTTTTCTCATTTGTCAAAAGAATAAAGACTGTCTCCTGCCCAAAGGTTATTTAAATTGATGCCCTAGTGTTTGAGATGAGAGCATGTAATGCAACTAATTCTGTCAGTTAATGGTGTGTGTCCCACTAAACACAGCCCTCTTGCTGCTGCCTTGAGCAGTAGTCAGTGGGGCAGTCCCATGTCTGCTGTTACCAGATTGTGTGCCTTTGGTGGAAACTGTGAGGAATAGAGGCTGCTTTTTGGCAGATGCACTCACAGTACTTTGGCACAGGAGCTAGAGGTGGTAGTAGGAGATGTTAGTGCCTTACTCTTCAGCTTGGGGAAGTCTGGGTTGCTGACAAAGTGACAGAAACGTGTCTGATTGCCAGCTATGGTGAGCCAGCATCCTTATGTGAAACCACCTCCTGTAATAAAGTGAGGTTTCAGATTCTCTCTAGTTAAGACATCTACTAATGTCTACTAGTGGCAAAATGCTACATTATTTGTAAGATGTAAAGAAATAGTTGTTCCTAGGAAAACACTGCTGCAGAAATGCTGCTTTTTAGGGTGTAGACCTCTTTGTTGGCAGTAAAAACAAATAACAACTTGCTTGCTGAACTGTGACCTGTTTTGGAGTGACAGTCTTGCAGCTTGCTGAATCGACAGCTGGGCTTGCCACTGTGCTGCCCGGAGCTGAGAGCCAGCTTCACAAAGGCTTTGGAAGAATACGTTTGTTTTCGTTCACTGTTGTTATTTCTCAGCAGGTTTTCAGTTGCAGGCTCCCCCACTTTTAGTAGCCCTGAAGCTTCCCAGCCTGCTACTGTTTCAAGTTAGTTTCTCGTGTGCCTTCTTTTAAATATCCTGAATGGCAGCTGGAAGACTCAAATAATACTTGAGAAACTAAAAAATCAATGATAAGTTATTTGATAAAGCTTTTTGAGCTCTCTGGTGTAGCCAGGTGATTTAAATGTGACTTTTTTTCTGGTTTGAATCAACTAATTAACCTCTAGTTAGGTAGAAAAACCTACTTGTTTGGGGTTTTTTTAATGTAAAGAGGGAAGGCTATAAATGGTTTGGTCAGACCTTCTTTCTAATAATAATTCAATATTCTGCAGATGAATTATGTAAGTTGACATGAATCTGTCTAAAAAGGAAAATTATCTATCTTTTCCAGATGAGGTAATGCCAATTGTGAGGATTAAATGTTCATGCAAAAATTATATTATCTCTGACCTAAATTTTGCTAAACACGCTGTGACATATTTGGCTGGCATAAACTGTGTGTCAGTGTTTGTGGCAATGGGGGTTTAAACGAGTTCATTTCAAATCCTAGCAAGCAGCAGCTGAAACACTGCTGAACGACCTTTGACATAGGGACCCATGAATGCCCCAAGTATGATTTCACTTTCACCACGTTCTTTGTGAATCTGAATGCTTGTCAAATCAGATGTGTGTTTAGACCTTTTCACTGAATATGCTTGGAGGGAAAGAACAAAGCCTGGGGTCAACTTGGCATAATCCCTGCGTTTATCTTTATTCTATTATAGCGGCTTGTGGGGGATGGAGTTACTATTTTCTGTGAGGTGAAAGTGCAAGTAGAGTGTAGGTAGGCTATCTGTCTTTTCTTCCAGACTTTCCCAGCAGCCTAACTGGTCTCCCATGATTTAGTTGTGTTAATGTATGGCTGACTGGGCAGATCCCTGGTTAAACCATGTGATTTGCTAGTTTTCCTACCCATCACTATTCTGTAGCTGCTGAGCTTATCCTCTGGTGTAAATAAGCACCTATGGCTTGTCCTGGGTAGCACATGCAGGAATGGCTCTGTGCTACAAAGTGCTTTGTCCTCCCCAGAGGACACAGGAGAGGAAGTAATGTGGGTTTTCACATTACAACTACTTTTGCTTCAGTACAAATAATATTTTTTTATTTTAAGAAACAAACAGCTTTATATGGTACATATGTGTTTTTTTCTTTTGCAGGCTATTAGTCACACTCAAGTAAGGAGTGACGAGTGACTAAGTCTGTTATTACCCATTCAAATTGGGAAAGCCTTTGTCTCTAAGGGGAGAACCGTAGAGTTCTACGAAATTATTGTTATAGACTTTTTGCAGTATTTTTAGATTTTACTCCTCTGGTAGGTTCACTTCACAATACAGGATTGTTTCTGTGTGGAGCTGGAGTGGTCTGAATCTGTAAACGAGCTATTGTGCGGTAAAGTACAAGTGGGTGGAGGAACTCCATGACAAAAGGCCTAGTTACCTTTACAGTTTGTTCGCTGTACCTCATACACTTTGTTTCAGAAGAAAAGCACTATTCAGCCACTGGAGGATAAGGAGGCAGCCTTTCACACGAGGCTTATGGGAAATTTCTCTCTGACTTCGGGGTTTTCAGCTTGTGTACCCTGCACCTTCTGAGGCTTTCCCTGAAACAACTTAATGTGTGTCTGAACCCTGTGCACCTCATGGGGCGAGCGCTTCCAATTCTGATGCTTTGGCCAGTGTTTTCCACCTTAACACGTGCACTTGTTTGGGTTTTTTTCTGTTGGAGTTTTAATTAAATTTTGAAACGTTTCTTTTTAAGCAAAGAATGTGTTCCGTTGTTTTTTAAAAGGCTTCCAAACTAGGAAATAGCTCACCCTCATTAACTTCAGAGATTTAAAGCACATTAAACATCAAGGAGATATGTCCTTTTTTTATATATATAACTAAACCCGTTAAGAGTAATTGTGAAATAATGAGTGTACTTCTTTCGTTTTTAAACTAAACTTTGAAGCTTGATGTCCTCAGTAATTCCCTTCAACTTCTTCCATGTTTTTTCACTGTTTACTTTCTGTTTTCATAGCTTAGAGGATAAGTACTTAAAAACCTGTTCATTCTGCTTGAAAACAAATATGCTTCACTCAGCACCCAATTTTCAGATTTAAAACACTTTTGCATAAAGAATTGCTCTTGAGCTGGATGTTTTGGAGGTTTGGATTTTTTTTTTAAAGGAGAATTCTATTATTTCAGTCTATCTTGGAACATAGGAGAACGAGTCTGGGGAGAGCAGGACTCTGCTTCTCTTGCCTGACCCAAGCCAGCAGGGGATGGCTGAAGACGAGCAGCTGCCACACACTCTCTGGACTTGAACTCCCAGAGCTGGCTCCTGCTTGCCTCCCAGAAGCACTGGAAGGTGTACTCAGCCCCACAAGTCACAGCCCTGCACATGAGTTGGAACTAAGACTTCAGCCCAGTAGGATAATTAAAAAATCTAGTCGAGGCCTGGACCTATACCTGTGTTGGCTGGCTGGGTTATGGAGGCAGTAGCTGCTGGCAGGAGGGCAGAAGAGGCATTTCATCATCTCTTGCTGCTTTAATGAATATGTTTAGTGCCTTTGTTTGACACTACCAACATAATCTTGCTCAGAATCTCAGGCTGGGCAGTGTGATGTTCTTTTTTGCTTGGATCCTGTCCTGTGTATCCTTTCCCTATCACAACCTGCCTTGGTTTGGATGTTGCACTTACATAGTTGAGTGTCACTAGTCTGCATTTAGGAGCCTGCAAATCTGCCTGTATTTTGTGGCATGCTTAGTTCAATTGTATAACATTAATGACAGCAAGGACTTGCATTTTAAAACCCCTTACTGTTGCAGGCTGTAAACTAGTAAGTTACAAAATATGCCACAATGCTTACTGTTTCTCAGTATAAGAAAACTCTGAACAGTTCCACCATATTCGAGTGAAACTGATACATGTTTTTCAGAGCTGTTTATGAGCTCTCATCTACTAGTCTAGGGTACTTGTAAATAATACCAGAAAATCCTTTGCTTGCATTAATCAGAATGAACAGGCAAGAGTCAAATGTTCACTTTTGCAGTTTCAGGTTTTTTAATAGGTAAATCACACCTTCTGTTCTTAAAATGCTACTTATATGTTATGTACTAACAGCTTTTCTTTTATTTCTGCCTCCCTCCTCTTCTGTCACGCTATGAAACTACATGCTGTGTAAGAGTTTCTATTTTCTTTATGTTCTCTATTTCCAGACTATTTCAAACTTGAAATGTTAAGGGAGGTTTTCTAGTAATTAATGCTCCCACAGTCTCTGCATTGGTTTCCAAGCCTGGTATGTTCTCTTGGGGTTCTTTTGGGTCTCGTGGTGTGAGATTTGGAGAAGCATCTCTACCACCTGTGAAGTGAACAGGCTGAACTGGAGAAGCAGTGCCCGAGGAAACGAACCTGCTGTTTTGTACCTAGTTGTGAAGCTGATCTGATTTCACAGTTGATCTCAAATGCAGTCTAGTTCGAGGGGACAGCTATATACTAATACCAACAGCTGACAATTCAGGAATGTAAACTTGTTGGATTTTACATTTCTCTTATTCTCCCAAGTGCAAGTGCCTGGGGGAATAAATGAACTCTAATGTGTCTTAAAGGCCAGTTTGAATAGTTGAGACCATAAAGGCACAAACAGAAGTGCATTCAAAGCCACAGTTCCTGGCTGAATAGCTGACCAGAAGCCTGCCACGTGGGGGTCCTTCAGCTCATCTGCCCCTGCAACTTGCCACGCTGCTGCAGAGTCTTCTTGCAATTTGGGAAGTCTTCCTCCTGAGGCCTGGAGCCCATTGGCATAAAGCATTCCTTCAAACTGGACTGAAATCTATATTATACCTTCCTGCTCTAGTCTTGAGCTCTTAAACAGTGTAGTGTGTTGAACATGTGAATGGCTTTATCCCAAAATGGAAACTGATGGTCCCTAGGTTTTTGTCCCCAGGTTTCTCTCTGCTTGAGAACAGTTGAGTTGAGTCCTCTTGAATGTCTGGCTACTGACAGCCCCAAGGCTTTTGTTTTTGCGTTGAGCTTTAGCTAACTGCTGTCATTTGGTTATGTTTTGGAATGCTTTGTTCCAAAAGGAAAATAAAAGTTACCTCACCTGTTCATTTAAAAATGGCTTTGATCCTATTTAAGTAGCAACTACTAAAGACTGAAACAAGCCAACAGCTCCACATTGCTAGTACTGTGGAATTGTTTTCCAGAATTTTTATTTGTTGGTTGGTATGATTTATTTCTTGAAGCTAGTCCTGTCCTAGGAGCTAAGAGAGGAGGCAGGACAATCAAAATAATCACGAATTTAGGTCCTCTGGCAAAACAACAGAGAGGCTGCTACTTGGGATTACTTGACAAAGTATTAGATGAAGGAAATAATATCCTGTCAAGTAAAGGTTTAGGGAAAGTGTTAGATCTGGCGGTCATGTTGAAAAAGTGAAAGTGAGGAAAGAACAGCTTTTGTCAGACTTCAAGACAGCAGAATAATGCAGAATCATTGTCATGTTATTTACAGCAATATTTTGCTCAAGTCTTCCTGTAACTTCCTGCTTAAATCTATGCTTCAATATCTTGATTTCTTGACTGAAAATCATTCCTGGTGAAGGAGTCAGGCAAGCTCAAAGGAGAAAAAGAATTAATGAATTGTAGATAGATATTTCACTCACACTCTACCCTGGAGGATCCTGTTCACCAAGAAAGCCGGGGGTAGACGGAGACCCCAGTAGCCAACTGTTGGCATCTCAAGGGTTAAAATGTAGCCTGTGCTTTAGCTGCTTTCACTCTTCTGTCCTTTCCTCTGACTGTGATACTGAGGGGCTGAGAGAGAGAGGGATGTTAGCCTGCATAATTGTCAAACAAGTGGTCCCAGTGTTATTCTATGGGCAACCAATTGATGCAATCTGTGGCTCTGTCAACAAGTGGATCTGTTATCTCACAATTGGGAGAGATTAAGAACAAGTGGTCAATTTAAGGCAATTCAGGGAAGTGGTGCTTTGTTGTCTTATTGCAGTGTCTGAGCATGCCCTAACTCCAAATCTAGCTTCTGTGTTGTAGGAGTTTTCTGGTGTGAGATTTTTTTGGTTTGGGGTTTTGTTTCATTTAGAATACATTATTTTCTTTCACTCGACCTTTATTTATTTAATTTTCTAGTTTGTAAGTCCAATGCACTACATTTGGCAACTGGGAAAAATGTGACACAACTATAATAAAAAGATACATCCATGTCAGCCCTTCCGTACTCACACAGTTCATGAATGAGGGATGTTTTCCCTGAGCAGTTGTGTGCTGGAAGTCATTTAGATGTGTTGCTATTTTTAAAGACAACTTTTGTAGGGCAGAATCTCTCCCTCCTTATGTATATCTACAAACTATTTTCTTTTCATGCAGACTGAAACTTGTATGGAATGTAGTTCAGACTTCAATTCGTTCTGTTAGCAGGCTTTCCTATTGACTTCTCTTTTCCCCTACATCCTTTCTCAGAAAAGGTTTTTTTAAAGGACTTGTCCCAAGGGTTGCTTACAGCATGTGTACGTTTGGCCTATCAGCATGCCTATGTACTTTGGCTGTATAAATTGTAGGGTTGGCTCTTAGTCTTGGGCACCTAAATTTAGGTGCCAGGGTGTGAGCTCATTGCCTGTGTTCCCATTATAGTCTGCAGAGACCTAGCCAATGGACCTGAAGAACTGTTCACCTGACTGAACAAAGGTGTCTGCCTTAGGATGAGCAGAGTGTACTATTAATTTTAGTGGGAACTTAAGCAGCTAGTTGATGTAATCTAGGTTGATGAATCTAGGTTTTACTGTTTGTGAGCCGTGTCTCACTTTAATGTTGTTTTTACCTCTACCAGTTGAAAAACTGTTTTATGCTCTTTCACTGATAAAACTCCCTTAGTGAGTTCTCTCCTTTATTACTTTCTTTTGAAAATAATAATAGTGGTTGAAATTTCTGAGTGCTAAAAGCTACATCTTGAAGATGTTACCTGTCTAGAACTTTCTCGAGCAATCTAATCTTTAGTTCCTGGGACTCACAGACTGGTGTCTTTGTTGATGGCTGCCTGCCATCCCCCTGCCCCATGTACCTCCCTTCAGACCATCTTGGTGTCAACTCATCTGACTCAAGTCAGGTTTCTTGTGTCTCCTACTGGGAAAGGAGTGAGCTTCTTGCAATCTGTATGTTATCTCGGAGTGTAGTGAGGAAACAGCAATGAGGTTGTGCTGTTTTCTCTTGTTCAGTTGCATGTGCTGTCATAGATGGTCACAACTAGCTTATAACATAAAATGTTAATTTCTGTTGGTTACTTAAATAGTGTTTTTGTACTGAAATGGTGATCATAAATGAGACTGAGGCATTGGAGTGGGGAGGTTTAATAGTGGGAAAAGCTGCTTTGAAGCTTTGAATTGAGATGTACCTGTGAAGGACTAATTTATTAATTTTTTTTAATAGCAGTGAAGTTTTCAGGGCCTTGAGTTCAATGTGGTTAGAGTAATTGCTAGTTGTTTCAGATCAAGGAAGAATCTATTGTGTAGCTGAGCAAATTAGGCACAAAAATTTCTTTTCTTGCTCCCTTCTTCTTCTTCCTGTATAGTAGTAGTTGCCTTCTTGAAGGTTTCTTCATAGCCAGAGTGCACATCTTGGATTTTCCTATGTCCTCAATATTCAGGGTGCTCACTAACCACAGGATACAATCAGTACTTAAAGAGTGAAGTGCCGGGGTGGGGGGGCTGGGGGGGCAGCACAGACAAGAACTGAAGAATGGTGCTTAAACAAATAGATACTTTTAGTTAAATCTCCCACACTGTACAAAGTTATAGCTGAAATTGTTCCATCTTTTAATGTTCATGCTGTACAATGTTGTTTTACAGTCCTTTTGACTTCATTTATGGAAATGAGTAGATTTGTGTTAGAACAGGAGTAGGTTTGCACGGGTGTAATA
Source organism: Dicaeum eximium (assembly GCA_013396995.1). Classification (NCBI taxonomy): domain Eukaryota; kingdom Metazoa; phylum Chordata; class Aves; order Passeriformes; family Dicaeidae; genus Dicaeum; species Dicaeum eximium. The sequence continues at coordinate 576,148 of VWZP01006907.1, forward strand.
AACTAAGGGATTGGTGAAAGGCAGAGTAGGCATCCTGTAGAAACTCAGCCTGTAACTATTTAAAATCTCATATTCTGAGATAGAGTGATAGGATTGTTTGAACCATCCCTACAGGTGTAGATTTCTTTGGAGGAGATTAAGAGGGTTGATATCTCAAACTTCATGCTGATTTTTTTATTCTTCTTTTTTTTCTGTCTTGTTTTGAAAATATAAATACAGGCAGCGTGACAAGTATCTTTTCTTCCTTTTCTTCTCTCCCATAAATGTATCAATGTAGTATCCATCTGCTTTGAAACATCAGTTTGTATCTGGGGTTTTTTGTGTCATGGCTTTTACTTGAGAGTTAAAAATTCCTATTAAAAATTACAAAGGAGATAAGTCTATATGCTTAACTGTATTAAAAGTTTTGCATTAATTTTTCCAACTTTCCATTGAAAAGAACTAATTTAATTTCATGGACTAAGCAATATATTAATCTATTTCTGTAGAAATTGAAATATCTTGAAGTTGAACAAGAAGCTCTATTAAAAGTCACCACATTCATTCAATGATCTGGAAATGTGATATTTGAGTGAAAATGATCTATGCTGTGTTTTCTTCTTATCTTTTCATTTTAGTGTGAATTTTAAGATGTCTTTATGAAATACTTTTTAAAAAAACCCCAAAACATATTAAAATTATGTCTTTTTAGCTGTTCCAAATACCCTTTTTAAGAATTGAGATCCATGTGTTTGATAGTTAAACTTATGAAAAGTAATATGAAAGAAACTGGTGATCTGAAAATAATTTGTCCTACATGTAGCAGTAAGTAAGATTATCTACTCAGAAGGAATGTTCACTTGCTAACTTTTCATATTGACCTTTTGGGGATTTCAATCTTGAATAGCTTCAGCTGGAATGTAATTACAGAAAACACTAGAAAGTCTTTCAGACTGTAGTTGCTCACTGCTGCTAATGTGTGGAAACCTTTGAAAGGATGGTCCTGGAAGGCCCTGAGGTTCATGGTTACCAGTTGATTGTGAGCTTCCAGGACTCTGAAATGGCTCTTTGTTGGCAGGAAAACGCTAAGGAGGTGGTGTTGCAATTGTATATGTCACTAGTGAAGACTAAAACTAGAGTATCATGCCTGCTTCTTGTACCAGCTCTTCAGAATTGTTGCCAGCATGATATACAGGAAAGATTGTGTCTGTGTTCATATTAAAACACAAACCAAAGTCAAACGAATATAAAAAACCCAACCAAAACTACCACCACTACAAACAAAAAATAACCCCCAGAAACCAGAACACAAAACTGACATAAAAATTTTAGCAAAATGGTTAGTGCTGAGAATAAAGAAGCCTACTTTGAGTTTACCTGGGGGAAGAGTAGGAAATGTTGTGATAAGTCTCATAGCTTGGAGGAAGATGTGAAAGCTGAAGTTGGGTAATTCTAGCAGGTAAAGGCAGATGTCTGTTGCTTCTGAGCAGTTACTTTTAGCATAGCTTCCTCTACATGTTAGATCTTAAAGACAGTTAAATTTGGGGGATTTACCAAATGTTAGTTTGTGATGACCATAAATGAGTTTTTTAAAAGGGCTTAATAAGCCTTTTTAAATAGCAGTTTCTGGGTTAACCAGGAATCACAGACTTCCTGAGCTGGTGAGTGAGACTTGTGTTCTGTGCTGCTCAAGGTGGCAGACTAGATCATCAGCTGGTATTTGTTTTTAACCCAAAGATGGGTGGGGGAGACACACAATTCTTTGCGCATTTGGAAATGGATTACAGTCTAGGTATGAGATTTCCATACTTATGTTCTGAGAAATGTTCCCAAATACTGATTGCTTAAGGAAAGTTAGGAAAAACTTCCTCAGATGCAGTTTGGTTAAGATTACATGCATGCAATGCATCTTTAAGTTTGGAGAATATATGCAGCCTTTTTCACAAATAGTCTTTTATGTGATAATTTGACTGTATGTCTTCTACACTTAATTTAAAATGAATATGCCTGCATCCCTCTCTCATGGCAGAAGTACATTGCAGTGAAAGGGTTGGTGGGCAGCATTGGTGTCTGTGAGAGCTTTCTGCAGAAAGTGGAGCTCTTAGGGGATATTTGCCCCAACATTGTTGAAGTTAATGGTGAAGTAAATTAATAGCTGATTCTTACACCACCTCCACTGTTGAGTTTTGTGTGTAATCTAACAGTTGAGGAAGGATGTTCTTGGGGTTATAACACAAGAACAGCAGGTAAAACGTACTGTCAGGTAGAACTGTAGGTTTTTTGCATTATTTATATGTTCAAATATCAGACTTCTGAGTTTTTGAATGATGCACCTGGTTATACTTTGTCTGGTGGCTGGGTTCTCTTTGTTGGTCACATGTGCAGCAGCTGCCCAGAATAAGCTGGAGATGCTCTTGGTTTACACCTGATATCCCAGATTTCTTTCAACTAGATTGTTGTATTGGGAAGAAACATAGTTACACTCTTCAATGTATTGGCTGCTGTAGGCTTCTAAAAGCTCAGCAAGGAGTGAGTGTACTGTTAACATCCTTCTGTTACAAGATGTATTTTACTGTTTACCCCTCAAGATGTTTGAGCATTTTTTAAAGTCAGCTTTAAACATAGGATGCTGTTGACTGGGGTGGAAAGGGAAAACAGGCATTGCTGATACTGTCAATGATTCTTTCTGCTGTTTATTGAATGGCAAAGGTGTCTGTTTGGATCCTTGCTCTTGTGCTGATGAACCTTAAATCGCTGACATTACCATTGGAAAGGCTTTGATTGCATTTTTTATAGCACTGTGTATATCTGGTAAATTTGATTTATCTTCCAGAAGGAAAGAAAAATAGTTGTGGTGTTTCAAGTGGATCAGTAAGGAGAAAGGAGCTCTGCTGGTCATCAGCATAACTGCAGCTCTAATTGCCAGCTATTTTGCAAAGCAATGATGATGATGTGAAATAGTCATGTTTTTCCCATTCTTCTTTTGGATGCACTCTTCTGTAGGCTCTTGCTAGTGCATTGTAAGCCAGTAAACAATGGTTGTAACCTACAGTGCTGCAGTTCCAATGTTTGCTTTTTCTCTGAGGTGGTTTTCTGCTGAATGTATGTACTCTTTGATTATCTACCCTGTGCTTCAGCATATCTAGGGTGCCTGGCCATCTGGAAGCACAGCCCAACATGACCCTTAATTGCAGAGCTGGCAAAGGGCACTGGTGTTGGGCAGGATCAGTTTTGAAATGCTGGCAGCCCCAAGAGCCTGTCTGCTCTCTGTATTGTGCAGGAGATGTCAGGAGGACTCTGCTTGGTAAACTCCAGGAGATTGCACCCCATGAGCCAACCAGATTTACTGGATAGGAACAAGAAATATTTCATAACTTTACTTAATAGCATCCTCCTGTAAATTAAACAACAAGGGGGTTTTGGGTGGAAGAATTACCCAAGGAGGAATATCCATATGCAATGCAATTCTGTTCAATGTTGAATTTAGCCCTTTGCAGAAGTCAGTGAAAAGTTACAATGTCAATCAACCTCTACAAATTACTTTGCTGCAAGCAACATCGTTACTATGGTTCACAAAATCTGGTTCTTTCCTAAAGTCTTGAATAGAGCAGATTTTCTTAGTCTAGTCTAGTGCAAGCAACATGCATCATGGACTTTCCACAACTGCATCTTGCTCAAGGTGGAATCTCTACAGGAACTGTATGCTACTTTAATGTTTTAACTTTTTTAGTTTTGAAAAGTGGTGTTCTCAGCTATAAAACTCTTTCAGCAGTATAAACCAAAAATATCTTCAGATTCTGGGTGTTGTAGGGATTTTAATGTATTTGTTCTCTTCCAAGTGTAAGGACATACATGGCAGGAAATTGTTTTGGGTTTTCTAAGTTGGTTAGTGTTATTTCTTCTTTTGAAGGATGGGATTGTTCTGGTGGATTCTTGGTGCAGTAGCATGTATAGTTGAACTGAATCAAGGCCAACAGTATCTGTTGGTATAATTACAGCACTGAGATGTTGATCGTGTACAGGGGCAAAAGTCCATGATCTGTGCTAGAACTGAACTCAACTCAAGTTTGGAACAGTCTGCATCTGTTCCATCCCAAATATTCTTCTGAGTCAACTTCCTAGTTCTTTGTGTCTTTGTCTTTTTTTGTTCTAGTTTTTGCATTCCTGCAATGCGTTTTCAGTTTTTTGTTTGTATTGGAAAGATAATAAAAGATGGATGCTTTTTGGGTTTGGGGTCCAAGTGGACCTTTCTGCTTGTGGACCTGTGTGAGGTTTTTTCCCCTTTCTTTCCCCTTCTCCCTGCCCACTTAAACCCCCTCCTCCTCCCCTTTGCTCCAGTCCCCAGCCTAACTGGGTGTTCAAGTTTATCTCTAGCAGTGCTCTGAACCCAATTCCTGGTGAAATAGGAACTAAGCTTGTGCTAACTGTGCAAGTGTAGAAGATTTGTGTAAATTGCTAAATGTGATGAATATAACAATTACACAAACATGAAACTGAGCCTTGGTTTTCTTTTAGAATGGTGCTCTGAAGTTAAACTTGTTTTTGGTAAGATCAGTAATGACCTAGAACAGTCCTGTAATGATCACATAGAGTTGTGTAGTAGTTGTGTGTGAAGGACTAGGGACAGGGACATCTGTATTAATTAAATTTTGTTTTGTAATGGGAATTTCTTTGAACTAATTGAGTACCATCTCATTAATTTGAACAGGTCATAAAAAGGTTTCTTTAAATGTAAGAAGCAAACCTGTTGCTTACAACTTCAACATTCCAGTAGGGGGTTTTTTGCTGGCAAGTAACAGCAGCAAGTTCCTCCTGCTGTGCCATCAAGATAAAAATTTAAATATAAGTCTTGGTAACTGAAAAGTGTCTCACATGTCCTGTGACTGAATTAACTGCTAACAACGTTATCATACCTGCCAGTGATTTCCTTTGAGGTATATCAACCAACTTTTGGTAAAGAAAGACTCCTGCTCTAATGTCTGCTGGAATCTGGACAGCTGATCACCATCTTCAAGTGATTGTTTTGAACCACTAAAGCAGCATTTACATGATAATAGACCATTCCAAACCTGTATAGTTTGCACTTGCTTTAGTAGAGCTCTTAAGTCAAGTGAAGCCGCTGTGAGTCCAGCAGTTTTTTAGGTAGGTTCGAAGAGTTCCCTAAGGAGTAACTTCTGAAAGGGACCCATAAGGAATTTCTTTTAAATTCTTAGCAATGTTTTTGATACCATGAACTGTAACAGATTTTCAGTGTAGAACGCAGGCTGCTGTCAGGCATGGTTTGGAAAGTTACAGTTTGTTAAGAGAAAAGGAAAAAAAGAGGCAAAAATTTTATTTGCATGAGTCTTTCCTTTCCTAAAACAGTTAGCACTACCATAGATCCAGCCCTCTGTGTTACCAGCATGAGAAGGATGGAAGAAATGCAGTTTTTGTCCCAATGTATAGGAGTTTGGGAAAAGTCCCATAAAGAGTATTTCTACAGTTTTGAGCTCCAAAACCAAACAAAACCCAATCCCCTCCTCCCTCCCCCCAATTTTAAATGTGGTTGGAATAGATGAAACAAACGGCAAATAAAACTAATGCAAAGCCGTCTGACAGTCTGTTTTGCAGCTCATTTAAAAGTAAGATATGTGGCATTTAGCTGGTTGTAAGAAGCTGTTCAGACTCCATAATTTTGAGGTTTCAGAATCTAGGTATTCACATTTAGAAGTAAATTTCACCGGTATTAGTTTCACTGTTTCTGATTCCAGGTTTCACATGCTGTTGTTACATTAATAAATAGCACAACCAGTAAAATTTATTTGGTATGGATGGAGGCATTGTTAACAGCTTAGCTTCCACTGTTCCCATGGCGGTGAGATGTGAATGAAGAGCTCAGCTTGTGTTTTGAAGATGAGAACACAACTTTGCTGCTGTACTTTTACCTATCCAAACCTGAAAGTTGTTCCATTGATGAGTTAGCACCTATTTGGAGATTGGCTATTGAATTCTGTTTAAAATGACCAGACTTCTTGAAATGTTATCATACTCCTATGTTATTTAACTGTATAAACATGTTATGCTGCCTTCATCCCTTCCTTCAAGCCTAACCATGGATTGAGACAGGCAATATCAGTAATTGCCTTCTATGATGCTGTGTCACGAAAAAATCTCCGTAGAGCGGTCCACCAGAGTTCCAATTGCAGTCCTGAGAAATCGATCTGGTTATGTTTTGGCACTTCCGTAGTTTTTGTATGGATGCTTGTTCAGCATCAGAAGAAGCACCAAAGGATTGTTTTTCAGACAATACAAATGTGGACATGGGTGGCTTCCTTGATGTTTTCAGCTCTTCCTCCAACTTGCTGCACTTTATTGAATGCTAGTGGGGACAGGGAGAGTGCAGACCGCAGGTAAGTGAAGGTATGTGTGCTTCAGCTGGGGAGCTCTTAACTTTTTGAGCTGCTGAAATGATACTTAATCTTATCTTGAGTGGGCATTCCTGTGGTTGGCTCTTCTGTTGTGCTCTAAATGCTTTTAATGGTATACTTAAAACAATTCAGACAACCTTTCTGCACAGAAATATCTTCAGAAGCCAAATTTTGTAATTTACTACTATTATTGAAGCTCATACCTTCCCATTAGAAAAAGGGTATGCAATTCCAAGAGTAGCATATCCCAAGGTAAGACTATTTTCGACAGATAACTACTTGGTCTTTTGTCATGAGAGGAACATCTCTTTTGGGGCATCTCAGAACTAACTTGCAGCAAGGTCAGGAAGGTAGACACTGTGGTCTATTGTCATTGTCCCAAGTAGTGCTATGTAGTCACTTGGTTTTAGGACAGAGCTGGTAAAGTTGAAAATCCTGAATCTATTGCTGCATGCTGATACATTTCATTGTGCAGCAGTTCTGTTTCCTTCTGCTCTGTGCCTCAAATAGGGGTGTTCTGAAGGTCTACAAAACAGAAGGGTTTATGCTGTTTCTCAAGCATTAGGCTGCCACTATATTTGGACAAAAACCTTTGAAATGCAGACACCTGTTCCAAGTTGCTTTGTGAAACCAGTTATTTCATATCCCAAGTAGATATTGAAGCAGATGTCTGCAGCATATTCTTTTGCTATGAACTACCTATTGTTATGGCTTTAGCCACTGTTTCTGTAAGTCATCTATGAATGAGGAAATCCACCTTGTTAATGCCTCTAAATTTGATCATTCCTGTAGTGTGCAATTCCTGTGCATTTCAAGTTCTGTAACTTAATGGCCTGTTCCCTGGTGTGAGAGCATCCACTTCTTTTAGACTTTTCTCAACCATCATTAAATGTACTGAGAAGTAATTTACTATTTTTCTTCAAAGGCGTCTGGCCAAGATGTGGGAAAAGTTCTTATCCTGATACTGAAGCATGAGTTGTAAATTACCTGTTCATTGACCTGTGTGAAACAAGATGATTCCCATGGAAAAGCTTTTAGTGTGATCTCCTGCTCTGTTAACATAAATCTTTAATTTTCTTTGTTTTGAATAAGAAAAGAGATGTCTGCTGCTATATGCAATCAACTCACTTTAAAGGCACTATTTAGAAAGGAAGGAGTTTGGCTCAGTAAAAATATTTAATTGTGAAGTACAGAAAACTTGTCTGTGAAGCTGTGGATGAGGGAAATGAAGTTGGCATTCCAGGCATCCATTGATATGTCATCCCAAAACTGCCCTTCAGAGGAAGTAGGACACCAAAGGCAAGACAGCAGTGTACTGGAAACTCATCCTGACTGCATTGGTTTCAGAGGTGTTGGCAAGAGGCATAGCCAGGTGCCTTGACTGATACAGGTATAGCAATAAAACTTCTCTGAGTCACTTAGGAGTTTATATTGACAAACTCTGGTTTTCCTGTAACACACTTGGAGATATTAAGATAAGCCAGTAAATGTTGTTAGAGCTGTTCTTTTCCTAGGCAGACAGTGCAGATCATCACTTGGCTGATTCTGGCAAAGCCCTTCAATTACAGATCTCATGCTGCAGGGTGGAATGGGATTCTTGAGGCCCATGGAATGTGAAGGATGAATCTGAAGGATGGTGTAGCATGACCTCACTTCTGTGCTGGTGCATGGTGGCTCCAGTGGTCGTCCAACACAAGAACTGAAGGCTTAACCTCTTCTGATTTTGAAGAACCAGGCTTTTCTCCTCAAGCCTGATTAACTGTTAATTCCTTATCAATTTACCTTCTGCTGTGTCATGCTCTTTATTTAATAGCCATGACTCACTATATGGGCAGCAGTTATGCTGAGTTCAAGTAATAGCCTTCCCTCGGTCATGGCTGCGCTTCGGCATCGAGCTCTGGCTGTGAGCGGCGTTGGGTTACTCACGAGAGGAAGGGCGTGGAGGAAATGTGATACAGCTTGACAAATGGCCTGTAACCCTTTTAGCCTGAACCTGCCAGAACATACACACATAGTCAAGGCCATATGCTGCTTAAAGATTGTTTTATATATGAAAAGAGAAGAGCAGCTGGCAGACATAGCTAATACAGGGGAGTTCATGGAGGTGAGATGTCCTAGGCCTGGAGCTTCAGGCCTCTGGGAGCCAGCCTAGTTGCAGGAGAGATGACATGTCTTAGGGCTGTGTGTTAATTCAAGAGAAAAAAATCAGTCCTAAGTTTTGGGGCTTTTATAAAAGGAGCATAAGACAAGCAGGAAAAAATATCAGAAATTGTACTTCAAGTGTAGGTGGTTGGTGCCGTGCTTTTTTTGTGGAAATAGTAGCTGACAAAGGCAGAATGAAAAGACACCTATATGAATATAGGGACCCATAACCTGTTTGAAGATACAGTATAAAGCCTCAGTGTGAAAGAGCAACCCTGAGCAAGAATTAAAAGCTTTGGAATAAAATATTTTCCACTTCTTGGCCCACCTTGGCTTTGTAGTTTTTCTCTTGTAAACCTTGCAGTTTTTGAGTACTGTCATTTGTTTTCAGCTAATAGTAAACCAGTCTCAAGACAAGCAGATTAATGTTCTTAAGTCTCTAGTAAGGACCTCCTGTCTCTGTGATGCATTGAAGAAATAATACTAAGCATTATGACTACACCAAAACTCAAAAGTAAAGTGTTCATACAAGTGTCAATAAACACTGTCTTGGCTGTAGCTGTAGGCTTTATTGAAGTCTCAGTGTTCCTTTGATAGCCTCATTTGCCATCATGCTAGTAGTCAAAGAGCAACTAAGGAGGTGATGTTACTAGGGGATGACCAGAAAAGCAATGGAAGAAGGAGCCATGTTCTCAAAAATATTTATTGTGTGCATTTTACAACCATTTCTCCTGCTGTTATGTGGGCTGAAATTGTTTCTGTGTAACAACTGTTTTTTCATAAGTTCATCCCTTACTATTCTCACTGGGCCTTCTCCTCAACTGCTTACTTGCTTCTGTCTCATTCTGTGAGTGAAGAAGAAGAGGAGAAAAAATTTCCTGTGTTTGGAGTAGAATCAGCCAGGATGGCCTTGGGTTTTCTTCCAGAGCAGGGAGATGTGCTGCAGTGAAAGGAGTGCACAGGGAAAGAGGCATGAAAGGAGCTATGGCAGACGCTGTCCTGTGGGATAAGGGATGGGGTATGCTAGTTTCATTTTAATTTAATGTGAAATGTGGGGGAAGGCTGAGGATGGGGATTGTAAGCTCTGTATTACATAAAGGTCTAAGATTCTGGGACTTAGCTTTGCATGAAGGAAGCATTATGTAACAAAATAAAATATTAATAGGAGATTTTTAGCAAGGAGACAAATTTAGGATTTAACACTTGTCACAGTCAGCTATATTAAAGCCACTGGATTTGTATGATTCAGAAATCTAAGAACTGTCTGTTATGTTCAAGGGAGTCTCTCCCTGTGTGCCTTCTGTACTCCCATCCCTTCATCTTCCATTTATTTACTTCCCCTCTATTGGGGGAGAGAAACGTTAGATGACTTTTATGGATTTGAGACTGGCTTAATGCACACAACTTGGCAGTAACTTTTTGTAATTGTTAGCTGTTGATGATGGTTTTCTCCTCCTACTGGAAATACATTTTATGGTTGGGCAAGTTGTGGAAAAATTCACTTAAGTTTTCTCACAGTGATTTTTAATGCTCCATTTGCTGGGGGGGCTGCCAAAGGGGGGAAATCAGTTTGGCTGTGAGTTCCATGTTGGATGTGTTTTGCTAGCAAAGGTCAATGCTTACATTTTCACTTCAGAAGTGCTTGGAACTTGTCTTTGCTAGACCTCTGGAAGAAGCAGTTTGTTAGGCTTCATTGCCTATTGAATAGGAGTTTAGTGAATGGTTAAATTACTTTGCATGTGAACTATGACTCTTTTATGACCTATTTAAAACTAATTAACACACCATGCTTACTTGAAGCAACTTGTGAGTTTTGACTTTGAACAGCAAAGACCCAAGCTTGAGGAAGTGCTAAACTTCAGTTAGGCTGCTTTAAAAAGTTTCTCCTGAATCAGAAGTATAAAACTAACACACTTTACTTTTCTCTTATTGTATACATGCTTTTTCTTTCAGCTACAACCAGTCGCAGTAAAATAGTTTGTTATATTCTACCATGGGAGGGGTGGCAATAGCAGCACATGTGGAAGCTTGACCTTTACAGGTCCCTTCAAAACCAAACTGTTCCATGATTCTGTCTGTCAAGTCAGAAGCATATACAATGCCTTCCACACCACCTCTGCCAAAAGAAATCCCAAACCCAACAACACCCACCAAGAAAAAGCCTCCAAGAACACACACCAAAAGAAAACCAAACCCAAACCAACCCTATCATTAAACAGAACTTAGAGAAGAGAGCAAGAGAGGAGGTATAAAGTACATTCAATAATGCTGCTGGTTGAGGTAGGCAGTTCTTTAACTGAGAGATTTTCATCACATATGGTGGTATAAAGAAATGTAATTTGTGGCAAGAAGTAAACAGATTATCACTACCAAACATGAAATCACAGTTGGTAGCATTTAGTTTTGTTTGCTTTGGTGTTTTTGTTTAGATTTTTAACTTGTATGTTGGTTTTTTTTTTCCGTTACACTGATCGGCTTTACAAGTCATGCATAACATTTTAGGGGCAGTATCATACAAAATAGATACCTTCAGTTTCTTTATCTAAAAATGTTGTTCTTTCCTTTTAGGCAATCCTTTGCCTAAAGAATGCCTGCAAATTACTTTCAGTATCAATAGCAGGGATGTCTTGTATCTTCTTTCCCCTGTGTAGCCGTTTCAATACAACACCCTGTCTCAGTAGCTGTTTAGACCATGTAAGTTAAAATAGATCTGCTTCTGAGGCTTTCCCAAGCTATCTGTCTGTATTAAACATTGGAGAGTCAGTTCTAATCACTAGCAGAGTGTGTAAGCCTGAGCTGCCCTGTGTTGGAACATGCGATTGTGGCACATACTGCCAAGAAGAAATCTCATTTCCAGTAACTGGGTGGCAAAGAGTCTGAAGCCACTACAGCTAAAAAATAAAGAACCTGAGGGGATGGAGAAAATGCTGGGTTTTGTCTTGGTGTTTGTTTGTTTTAAATATTCTTCTGACAAGAAGTGTAAATATGGAAAAAATTGATTTTTTTTCCCCCCTCCCAAATTTTGAGATTCCAGCTTCATTGACATCAGGCACTTGGGGTCACTCTGCTATTGCTTTATTACAAAAAAGCTCCACCTATCATTTATCATTATACAACACTGTGAAATTTTGTGGGGATTAGGGGATTTAAAAGCAAAGTGTGTATGTAGGTTCGAGATGAAAGTATAATTTACTGTTAAGTAAATAGTATTAAGTAGTAATAGTAAGTACTGTTAAATATAATGTACTGTTAAGTAAATGCTGAAGGGTTGCAGGTTGTGCTTCTTAGTCCTGAAAAGGTAAGTAAAAAATTCTTGAAGTAGGGCACCAATATGTGCATCTTCAGATTTAAGAGCCCTCCAGTGGCTAAGTATATCTTTCATTTATGCAGATGAAAACAGTGAAGACTAATATTGTTTTATAGAGCTGGTACTAAATACGTTCGTGTTATCTCCTTTACGTTTGTGTCTGTTTAGGCTTTATCCTATTTAATGCACTATTGTATTGCAAAAGAGAAAGGTGGCAGTAGAGTTTTTGTTGTGGGCATCTCCCCCCTCCCCAAACCCTTTGTATTTGTTGTTGTTTGGTTTAGGGTTTGCTGATAAAGCGGCAGCACTTACCAAAAGCCCATTAGATAATTGCTTCTTAAAACAGTGATTTGCATGTATTGTTTTCTTAATGTCTTGACAGTCATGCTGAATTCACTGTAAGAGTACTGCCACTGCCAGCCAAACACTGAGTTACTGCTGGGATAGTTACTTGCTGTAGCATGAGCTAAATTTCCCTTTCATCCTCCCTAAGCAAACAAAACAAAATTTGCTTGGAATTTCTTGCAATCTTCTGTTGATTCCTCTGTCTTCCAGTCTGTTCTGGAAAACGGCTTTATATTTTCTTTGCTGTGGTTTTGCTTGTGGGTGTGGGTTTGGGGACTTCTCTGTGAGTCTTTCGGGAACTTCTGGATATTGGAGATGAACAGCAGAGACAGCTGGCTGATTGCTCCTATGGTTATTAGCAGGCAGATGGAGCAAAAAGCATGTCAGTCTTTTTGGCACTGTTTCAGCTACACTTGCCCTCTGCACAAAGAACTTTTGTATTTTCCATTACACTGAGGATCCTTGTATAGCAAAACAAATCATGATGGGAAAATTAAGTATATGGGATATTTGTACCCCTTGTGACTCTCCACTATTGTAATCCTTCTGTGTTCAGCTTGTGATAAACTTCATGTTGAAGTTTTCTTTTCTCCTAGGAAACAGTGCAAGGCCTCAGCTGGCATCTAAGAGTAAAAGTACACAAGATCTAGAAGCCTAGAAATCCAGACCATGGCTTCTCCATGTATCCTGGGGAGTAATGTCCTTTTTCTATCACTGTGAACCACACCAGCAAGGGGTGCTGGAGGAAACTGTGAGACTGTTTTAATATGATTAGAGGGGGGTAATTTCTGCTAATTAGCCAGTTATTTTGGTTGCCCCAAAAGAATAAAAGGAAACTTACAATGTCTGGGGTTTTTTCCCTTGCCTTCACTGTGTTTGAAACTCTGAAGAATTATATCCTCACATTAAAAAGGTGAAATTAAGATAGCATCATATCTTGAGGAAGGTGAGACTTTAACCTTTAATTAATGGTCTTTAGCATATGTTTTTATCACTTAAGATCTAGAAATGACACAGATTTACAAGAACTAGAGAGTGTTTTCTGACTATAATGAAGAAAAAAATCCCAGAGTATTTCTGGCTTTTATAAAAAATGAGATTTGTGAGGGTGTTGGTGTGCTTTTTTGGCTGCCACTGTTCTCTCCGGTTTTCTGTTAGAAACTTTTAGAGGGATCAATGACTACTCACACCTTGCTGAAAGCTTTTTTACTTTTGAATAGAGAGGCCCCTGAAGGACATGGGATGTGCTCAGAACCACTTTCACATATGCTGACTTGTTACACCATTTTTTCAAGAAATGTCCTTCTTTCAAGTTTCACAGCTGGTCATGGATAGGCAATCTAGGAACAGCTAACCTTTTGGTCTTTTCATGCTAACTGCATCTTCATCTCACTGAATTTATCTGAAAATCTCATTGAAGCTTAGGAACTTTTGTCTGGTGGACAGAGAACAGCATTTTCGAACAACTGAAATTTTTTGGTGTTTAGTTGGGGTTTTTTTCTGTTGGTTGAGGTTTTGTTTGTTTATATATACTTTTCTGTTTCTCTGCAGAATTTATTCCGATAGAAATTTTTGTTCTTCACTTATATATTGCATTTGGGATTCTGGATCTGTACTTTCTAGGACAAGTTAGACAAACAGAGGTTTTTCTTTCACCTGTTTTCTGTACAATGTGAGGTAGCATGTGCACATATGTTGAACAGATACATTAATGTGTATTAAGAATGGGAATTCTCTGTATGTGTTGAATGGGCTTTGCTGGGGAATTAAAGGCACGCAGGTGCCTTGCTTCTGTCAGAACTTCTGCATGGCTGTGGAAGGTGTAAAACATTTTAAGTGATTAGGAGGCAAGCAGCTCATGCAGTATGGTTTAACTGAGTCTTTGGGTTAGAGAGATGTTTGCAATAAATAATTGTAATACACTTTGTCTTTCATTGCACAAGATGTAAAATCTGTAGCATGTACAGTGATTCATTACTTGTTAAAGCAGCTCTGAGCCTTTCTGGATGAGTTGGTTCCAGATGTACTAAAGAGATTCATCTTCCATAGCAGTATAAAATGAGACTTTATACTTTTTTCCCACCGTTCTTGGTAGTGATCCTCACATATTACTGTGCCCATCAGATGCTTTGGGGACTGAATAATTGTAGGCTGAGGGGGTTTTATGTTGTGTGGATACGTGAAAGTAGTCACCACATCTCAGAAAATCCTCAATTAAGTTAAATATCAATGAATGAAGTAGAAGTTATGTTGAAAAATTATAATTCATAGTGTATCTAATGTTGAACAATGAAAACTGATATGCTGAAGGATGAAACACCAATTTCGTGAAAGCATGGTCAAAGCATGAGGAGGATAGGGGACTTTCTTTTCTTGAATAATCCTGTCTCAGAGTATGGAAGGCTATGTGGTACTGAAAAAGAAGCAATTTTTTGAGTGAGCATAACCAACCTATCTTTAATTGCCTGGATGTGGTTGAGGAAATGAATGCCTGTCTCATATTGCACTCCTCTTCAAGAAGTTTCACCAGGTGCAGAAGTTGAGCTCAACAAAGCTCTTTATGAGAAAACCTGGCTTTTTCTTCCTAACCACCAATATTTCTACACTCAATCTCACTACTGTTTTGTTAGACATTTTTCCTCCTCTCTTTTTCTTTCTGCACTAATGTGCAAATATGGGTAAGGAACTTGCTGATAAAGTGAAACAAGTTACTGCTTTTAACCTTGCTGGAACTGTCGTCTTTGAAGGATTTGGAGGTTTGGCAAGTGGCCTTGTAATAAACACTGATTGCTTTCCCACAAATTACATCCTTGCTCTTCCTTGCTATCCTGAAAGATCAGTAATGAGGAAAAGTAGATCTCGTCTTAATTTTTTTCCTACTGTCTTCGACTCCTGTGCTGTAATCAGCTTCAGATGCAGTGGTTGTGTTCAGTTCTTGGTGCTGTCTGGCTCTGGTAATCAGTCTCACTCTTCTGAGTCAATTGTAGGAACTGGCTTTAAGGTTGCTTGATGGTGAGTGAAGAGCATGTGTTTGGTTTTGGTTTGTTTGCTATGTTTGGTGTTTCATTTTTGTGGGTATTTTTTTGTTTGTGGGGTTTTTTTTAAAATTTAATTTCACTAATGCTTTATGTAGAGCATCTTCCACTCGCTGTGCCTTTGAATATAGCTCTCTCACTTAGAGCCAGTTTAGGTCATTTGAAGCCCCTTAATATTGTCATGCCCTTACAGCAGATGGCTGTTAGGCATCAGGTTACTATGGAAAATTCTACACAATAACGATAAGCTGCTTTCTGTATTTATCAAGAACATGCCTATCTGATGTTTAGGATATTAATTGCTGCTTTTCATGCATTTTTTTGGCTTTTTTATATAGTCTTTAAAAGTACTTTGTAGGTTAATATGGAGTCACTTGTTTGTTTTGTTAGTAAACAAGGACAGTCACCAGCTTCTTGCTGTGGAGTACATGATTGAGGAGGTTCCATTGCCTGTTTAAGGCCAACTTTAAAGACTTTCCCTAGAATTAGATGGAGAGCTCTTCAAAGGCTTGATCCAAAGGTGTTTAATCTGTTTTTACAGTCTCTTCACATTGAAGTTATTGTCATCATAAATAGCTCACTACTTTGGATATACTGCTTGTTCTGTGGGTTAACAAAAGTTAATATGGTCTTTGTAAGTAGGATGGACTGAATTATGTTATTTCAAGAGTCTTCGAAATTGTCAGAAACTTCTTAGCAGAATTTAGCTCCTGATGCCTTTTTAAATTTCCGACTTCAGGTTCTATTTAGGCAAATAACATGACCAGAAGTTAGAACTTGGGTTTGGTGAACTGTGTTTTGTAGGCTACCCTGATTGCTTCTCACTGTATGGATATCATTGAAAGTTTAGAGAAAAGCTGTAGGACATGTAAGAACTTAAATCTACTTGAGGAAATGTATGCAAAATATGTTAAATCTTCCCAGGTGGTAGAGAAAGTACTAACTCCATACTGTAGTTGTACTGTTAAGTTCAACTCAACATGCCATAAAGTGATGGGGAAATTAAACTTTTTGTTGTTTATTTAAGGGTTGTGATGGACTGGAGCTGTTGAGAACAATCCCTCAAGCAGAGCCATTGTGAAAATTGATTATAATTATTTTAGGCTTTTGCCAAGGCTATTCTTGTTTATTTTGTCTACTTAAAAGCCCTCTGAAGTACTTGAACCTGGTTATTTACCAAATTAAACAGACAATTAGAATTTGAATGATAGTTTTACTAGTATTAAATCCAACTGTGATACTAGAGATGTCTGATAAAACAAGAACACAAATTATCAGAACACATTGGCTAACTCCATGAGAGCAGTTTCAGAAGAGAAGTCAAAACAACTCATCATTTGAGCAAATCCTGAGTTAGGGTGAGTTCCTCTGGGTGTTTTACAGATGTTTTGTGGTGTACTGATAACTCAGAGTAATGCTCTTCATGGTGAGCAACTGTAGACCAGTGTTATTCATAACTGAGGATGCTTCTAACATTAGGAAAACAATAATTTACAAAGGTACACTTTACAGTATTTCCTGATCAAAGTAAATGTGAAAGGCAGCTTTTGTGAGTATAATTAAGGCTTTTGTGACATTTATTTATATAATTCATACCTGTCAAGACTTCAAAACTAGACCTTCTTAGTGAGACCTCATCCAGAAATGCTCTGGCTTTAGTAGCATGAAAATAGAAATGCAGAAATGTGTGAACCTCTTTCTGTGTCTGTTTGTGTTAATAACCTCTTCTCACACTGTTCAGGATGGCAAATAGTGACAGCATACCCAAACAGACAAATTATTGGAATAATAATGGTGAATAACCTTAGATACTTGCTCTGTGAAATTTGTTAGATATAAAGCTTTTAATATGTGTAAAGGTCATGGGAAGTTAGGCAGTGAAGTTGTTGAGAAAGTTAAAAGAAATACTCAGATTATCCAAGTTCTTCAAGCTGTAATAGTTTGTGTTTGTCAAGGTTTCAAGTACCATCTTAAGGCACTTCAGTACATGGAAGAAAAATGCTTCTGGAGGAAACTGTGTAGTCTCACAGCAGAACTATGTCCCTTTGATGTACTGCTACCACCCATGCCTGCAGAGGTTCTCCAGTTTCTGCTTGTCCTTAAGGCTTCAGCTCTTGAATGAAGTTAATGCTAACAGTTCTCAAGGATGGTTTGAAACTGTAATTCATGTTTTTTTTCCTACCAGCTGGTCTTCTGTTCACTGAACTCTCAGTTGTGCTTGGGAATTTGCGCTGTGGCATGTAAAGCAGCCAAAGCAGTAGTATCTACAACGTAAGGGATTGTCTTACTGACTCAAGAAGTAGAAAGAGTAAGTGATTATCCACCTAGGATGGGAGTGGGGCTGGGAAGCAGGACAAATTAGACATGTTTCCTATTCTGAGAGGGTAAGGAGATTGCTGAACTAATTACACTAGTCTGTTAATTACATTAGTCCATGTCCTAATGCATTAGAGGATCTGTGTGTTCTGGGAAGATAGGTCTCCTGCTGAAGTTAAAATAATTTCCCTTAGGGTGAGTCTCTGGTGGGGTCTCAGGTTCTGCTTGCAAACCTGCTCCAGAATGGGCTCTCTCCACAGGTCCTGCTAGGAGTCTGCTCCAGCATGGGCTTCTCACTGGTCTGTCTTCTTTGGGCATCCACCTGTCCTGGTGCAGGGTCTTCCATGGGCTGCAGGTGGGCTCCACTGTGGATCTGCAGGGGCACAGCCACCTTATCATGGTCTTCACCATGGGCTGCAGGGGAACGTCAGCTCTGGCACAGGGAGCACCTCCTCCTCCTCCTTCTCCACTGATCTTGGTGTCTGCAGTGTTGTTTCTCTCACATATTCACTCTTCTCTCCACTGTTATGATTCCAAGCAGTTTCCCTCTTCTTAAATGTTTTATTCCAGAGGTGCTGCTGCAATGCTTGGCCTGGAGCTGGCTGGCATTGGCTCTGCTGGACACAGAGGAAGCTTCTGGCATCTTTTTCTAGAAGCCAGCCCTGTAGCCCCCTGCTACCAGCACCTTGCAATGCAAGCCTGATACAGACCTGTATCTTGTGACATTCCTAAAGTTTGAAGAGACGATGAACCTGACTTTAAGCAATATTGACAAGATTGTCATTCTGTTGAGGAAAAAGCCTCCCAGCAAAACTAATGCTGCCTCCACTTAGTTTGGTTTGTCCTTCCAGTGGTCCAAGAGCATTAATTTGCTGAAATTGTTTTGTTTCTAGTGACCCTAAAAACGTGTTGACAAGTGGTGTGTATTTACACCACACTGAAAGTGAGAGAAGTTTCAAATGTGAGGGGTAGTAGTGCAATGGTGTTGGGACACTGTTAGGATTGTGTGGAGACAGCCTTGATCTGTTAACTGTTGTCCTGGGCTCTCAACTGAGAGGTGTGGTAACTAATATGATTGCATGTAAATGCCAGTAAGGGTCCTTAAGGATTTAATTAGCACAGAAGAGCATGTGTTTTGCAGGCTGAAATAGTTAACTGATTTTGGACTTGATAGCTCCATTTTAAATAGTGATGATCGATGACTCCTAATTGAGATGAGATGCAGGAATGAGAGGGCAGAATGGAAGTTAATACTTAAATTTAGATTGATATTTGACCTTTATATATTTCCCTCTTTTTTAAACTGCAGCATTCTATTTGTCTCTTTTCAAAGCTGAAATATATTTATCTCAATTTTTATGTTAGTTTTGTGATGATGTTTTGGTGTTTTTGGAGATTGGAAAAGAAGAGCATTTTTGTAAAAATATCTTCCTATCAGTTAATATTTGTCAAATGCCATCTGTGAGACGTGTGTTAGTATGCATTGGCATTAGTGATTAACCTGCTGTGCCTGCCTCTCTATTTAACTGAGTTGCATTGTTCATGGGGAAGTTGGGGATTAACAAAATATGGAGAGAGATGGAGAGAACAAAATATGAGTATTCCAACATCTAATCAATTCAGGATGTGATTTTGATCTTCAAGTGATGGTATTTATTGGCATTTGGTGACTAAATTTCTGAGTTTGTTGAATGGCTAAATATACCTTTTATAGGTGTTGGTTTCAGTGATTTTTGCAGGTGCCTTTCAATGCGGGACGCTCTGCGATTATTTGGAAAGCTGTTTGTGTTTGGAAGGCAGGGGGATGTATTTTAGTACAGGCTTATATATGTACTGCTTGTTGTCTTTCATCATCTACCTGGGCATCTTCTTGGTTTAGGTAACCTACATTTGTATCTCTAATTATTTGGGTCTTTCCATTTATCCTTCTGAAGGGTTCTACTCTTAAGTGTCTTCTTGCAGTCATTTAAAGTGTAGGGCATCATGATGAGAATAGTGTCTCCTGTAGCCTGCTGTAGGAACTTTATCTCTTAAAAAGGCAGTTGTCCATGCAGAGAGAAGTGTAGAAGCATATATTAATCTCATAACAGTTCTTGAAGAAAGGATTGTGAGCTACAACTTAAGTGTTTGTTTCAAGGAAAAACTTAAAAAGAAATGTAGAAGAGGTATTTCAGTATTCTTCCTGAGCACTTGTACTTACTGTACACAAGTAAGTACTATTGCACTTCTCTTACTTGACTGGAGAACAGATTGAAATTATTCAAAACTATGTGTAAAAAAGCATGACTAACTAGCACTGTAATAGGAAAACATAAACAGTTGCAGTTTGACTAAACCTTAAATTCTACATGTTTTGTTTTCAATGGAGAATGTGGATGGGTGATAAAACACAGCATGGAGTAGATACTCAAGCTTTGCAAATGTTTCATATTACTATGATAGTTTGCAGTCCCATACCTTGTGAAGGTATTCATGTGGTAAGATTGAGGGGTATTGGTTTTGTTGGGAGTTTTTGTTCTTATAAATTTTAAGTATTTTTCCCTCTTTACTCTTCAGCTGTCCCTATAGTAATTACCCATCCATATGTTTGTGCTTCTTTCAACTAAATTATTGCTCACTTGTAATGTTTCCAGATACTGGTGACTTACAACTTAGCAGCTGCACAAAACAAAACAGATTTAGAAAAACATGTAAAAGGTTACATTTAAAGAAGAAAAAGGTGCTTGCAATTAAATAGCTTTAAAGAAATTGAGAGAAAGCTAGAGAAAACTAGTTTTCCTTGTAGGTAACTTCCCATGCTTCCTTTTAAGGGTGCAAGCACTTAATACAATGTAGTAGTCCACTGCAGGTTTAAGTGTTGAATGTTTTTCTCTTCAGTCTACTGCTGGTACCCATAGTGTGTAAAATGTAAAGCTGCTGGGCTGGATTAAAGTATTGTATTCTGACTTCCATTAACATCTCCTATTAGAAAAGGCTGCGATCTATCTGGGGTTCAATGAGAGATTTCCGGAGACAGGGAAGCTCTTTGGACACATGGTTTATTGCTCGTGGGGACAGCCAACCTGACCAGCACCGGCTGAAGCGTGGTCCTCCGGGGCTGAACCTCCTGTTACAATCCCATTTATTCCCTTCTATGCTGAATACTCTGGTTAGCACCAACCAACCAGTACAGGATACAAAACCTACAGAATTTACATACAGCCTATGAGAACTATTATATTACCATACTAAAAACCTGGAAAACCCACCTTTTCCCCTATCACCTGGCAGGGCCCAACCCCTTATCCCTTTGTCTGAGGAGCAGTATTGTTCAATCATCAGGGGCCTGGTCTTCAGATAACTTAATCACCATCTTCCTGCTTCGCATTCTATAGCTCAAATCTTGCTTTTAACTCTATCTCTTCTGCAGGTTTTATATTCTTTAAATCTTTCACCAATAAACCATCTCTGCAGGGCCTTCCTGCATCATCCTCCCCAACAATCTCCCTCCTTATGAAACACAGTTGAACATGATAGCTGAATAGTGCTCTGGATTACTGATGTAAGTCTGCACTATGTCACTGTCAGTTTGGTACTATGAGGGTTTTTAAAACATCCATTCAATATGCATTGCATTTCTCAGTGTAAACTACCATCCCTTGTACTAGCTCCCTGGTTTTTTGCTTTCATCTTCCTTGGCAGTGTGTAGAACAGCAGCAGGAAGAAGGAATGGAAGCTGGACAAATTTCAGTTGCTGAAGAATGTCCTTGTAAGCTATTGAGGGGGGCCCTGCTCTTGCAGGATATATGCAAGGCTTGGTGCTAATGGAAATTAGCATTATTTCTGCATCGTGCTTCCTGCCCTGCACAACCTGGCATAGCTGCTCATGGGTTTTGCTTCGTAATCTGCCTGTTGCTGTGGGACTTCTGCAGGAGAATGTTGATGCATTTCTGCTTGTGGAAATTTGTTTATAATTGGCTGTCACTGTCTGGGAATGGATTGAATGTACAAGTTGAACATCTATTGCTCTAGATGATCTCAGACTGCACCAACACAGAGGGGTTTTACACATTTCCAGTTGAGCTTGTGAACACTTGTAGCAAACCACTCATTCTTCTATGGAGCAGGCTTGGATGCAGTTATTGTATTCATGTTTGGCATGTGGAAATATTTAACATGCGTAATCTGAAAATGAAGTATATTCTAAATTCATTGTTAAGAGATAGGCAAAAGTTTACATTGTGTATCTGTGGCTTTAATGGTTCATAGTTGAAAATAAACAGTGGTAATGAATGAGAATATTTGGCTTAAGTTTTGTATGCTAAGGAAGGAGACTCTGCAATGCTGATGTTACACTGGTGTTTAAAAGTGTGAAAATAAAGTTGTTGCATGTCCAGCACGATGATGGCATTAATTCCTACTACTCTACTGTGCAGAGCAACAAAACCCCCTGCCAATCTCCTCTGTATGGGAGGGACAAAAGCGTGGGGAAGAATGCCAGGCTGTTAGCATAGTTTTCTAGTCCCATTTCAAATATTTATTGAGCCTTTAACAAATACAAAATGAGCCAGAGTCCTTGTCAAAGAGAGGGCTTGACTCCTTTTGTTGCCCTTGTGCCATTATGTAATGCAAAGTTACACGGGAGTGGGTCAGAAAGATAACTTCCATGTTCTGTGGTCCTAATGGCACTTCATACACTTGAAACCAAAAAGTAAACTGAACAGGCTATATTTAAAACCATAATTCCATGAGTTTTTTTCACGTTCACATTGCTCTTGAGGACTTTCCTTCCACATCTGACATCCTAAATTAGTAATTTTATGTGTTTCTAAAAGGCTTGGAACCAAGGCAATTTCAGATGAAAATTTGGGACGATTAGGCTAAGGAATATAATCCAAAAGAAGACCAGGATTCTTGTTAGATGGTACAAGTCCTGAACCTTCTTCCTCCTTTTTCCATTTGCAGTGTTCAAGCTACATCTTCCCACTCCAAATCAATGTTTCTGTTCTAGGGACAGCATGTCAGTGGCAGCAGTGCTCTAGTCCCTGAGCTCCATGGACCTTCTCTTATGTAACATTAAGCCAAGAAGCTTTCTTTAAAAATATTAAACATTCAGTGGGCTCTGACTGTACAGACAGAAACAGTTATTTCATAAATATCTGAGGAGGTGATACACCTGTTTTAACACAGCTTCTGTTTTGGAGAATGTGTGTAACTTCTAAATGATGGGCTCACATGTTTTGTCCCTTGCTTTTCTACTGCTACACTGAAGAGGTAAAAAAAGCCCTGATGAGCATTCTACTAAGTTTTGGTGCATGGATAGAGTGATATTACTGAACACAAGAAGCTTTGAAATTTATAAAGCTCATGTTTAAATGTAATAAGCAGAATTGCCAGAAGGCTCAATTAGCTAGAAGATGTGGAGGGACAGGATGGGACAGGACTGTGAGCAAGCAGTGTAAATACCTTTCTTCCCTATTTTCTGATTGAGAGTGCTCTGATTCTGCTTGATTGGCTTCTCAGAGATCATAAACTTGCCAGAGTAAAAGGAAATATTCTTGCTCCAAACTGCCAGTGTAAATTTTTAAAATTACGTCTTGTTTCTTTCTTTTGGTTGTTTCTTCTGTAATGCCTTGTAAGGGAATACCAGTTTTCACTAGATACTACTTCATAATGCACAGGCTGAGCAGTACAGTATTCTTTTTCTGCCCTATCTTTCAGGAAACAACTTCTTCGTGAAGAAGTTGCTGTTTCTACTGATGCAGGTTGCACTATGATGCACTATGTAGGTTTAGTTATGTAATTAGTTAATCACACTCATTTAACCATAAAAAGTCTTTTTGATGCTCTTTTTAAAATTTTTTAATAAAATAAACTCAGAATGCTTGTCATTTTAGGATGTCCTACATATCTACTATGTTTCAGCAGTAAGCAGATGTTTTAAGAAGCTGATGGGATTGGTATTCAGTGCAAAGCTCAGCTGTTGGTGATTCTGAACCAGAGCTTTTCCTGAAGTTGTAGAAAGCAGAATTCTTCATGTTCCCCATATTCCTCAAGATACGAAAATTACTGAGGGGTGAACTTGTGTGAAAGAATAACATTTTGGGATATAATTTAAATGGAGATATGGTGCTTTATCAGTCTTAACTTTGTGTGATGAGCATGTTCAGAGAACAGATTCTGTGATAAGAATCCATCCTCTGTATAGAGCAAATTCATTATGGCTTGTACTCAACCCTCCCATCTCTTCCCTACTTATTTTTGTACCTAGTGCTTGAAATCTTTTTATCTGTGAGAAAATCCTAGTTGGTTTTTGTTTTATTCCATTGATAAAAGTCTTTACAACTTCATAATCCATTTTCTTAGAAATGTTATTTGATGGCCAAAAACCCTGATCCAGGCAATAACCCCTTATGCACAGCTTGGGAGGAATAATTGAAACTGAAGTAAACACCAAATGATGTCCTTTGAAAGCCAAGAACTTCTGAAGTATAAATCTGCTTCTCTAATTCATCCATTTTAGGAGAAGATTGTTGTTCTTTTTACTGATGTATAGGTCTTATTACCTTATTCAAGTTTGCAATAGTATTCTCCAGTATTGACCCGTGTGCTGCCCTCCTTCCCCATCCCCATGTCTGTCAGTCTCTCCTACACACAGAGTCACAGACAAACCTTGTAGCTCTTCATTGTTTCATGTTGACTTACCTATGGTGCTATTATGCCTCTGGGGGTGTGTGTGCGTGAGTGTTAGAAAACAGTTCTTTAAAGACCAATTTAGTATTTTTACTACTGGATGCCTAAGTCATCTCTGCGATGATTAAAGTTTAATCCTTTAAAGCATATTCCTTTTGCAGGGATATCTACCACATCAGTTGTCAGCTGGAGGATTTACTTTTTTTGTACAACCAGTGTATTTAAGCTTCAAATGCTGTATCTTTCTGTTCATTTTCAGTCATTAGTAAGGTACAGGCTACAGGGCAGGAGGAGAGATAACTTACCTCTTTTGTTCAGATTCAGAACTGTAGAGTGGTTCACATGCTGATCTTTGCTTGCAAGAGTAGTTCTGGTATTTATGTGGCTTTTGGGAATTGGTTGGTCAACAGCTACTTGTATGCAGTGAACTTAGACACTTCGTAGCTTACTTTCAGATTTACATTTTTTCATTTGGTTTGGGTACGAGTTGTTCACTGTTTCAAGGTGTTTAAAAGTTCAGTTCTGATTCTTCAGCAAGTTTCATGCTGTTTCAAAAAGCAGTTGTACTGTCAGTTGTGCTATCTTGACCTGGAGAATTGTACAGAAATACTTATGTAAGTCTTCCCTCAACCTGTCAGACAGAACAAACTTTAGCATTGTGTGTGCTTGTATCTCTATTGGAGTCTGCTTTCTGGGGACTCCACTGTCACCTTTGTCATCTCTTCCTCATGCTGGCCCTTTTAATTGCATG
This sequence comes from Dicaeum eximium, assembly GCA_013396995.1. Lineage (NCBI taxonomy): Eukaryota > Metazoa > Chordata > Aves > Passeriformes > Dicaeidae > Dicaeum > Dicaeum eximium. The sequence continues at coordinate 601,102 of VWZP01006907.1, forward strand.
CTGAGTAAATTATTTTGTTTAAGAATTGTATGGTTTCTTTATATAGCTAGTATGTGGTTTAAGGTAAATGCTTCCCTCCTCTGTTAATTTAATCTAGTAGTTGGAGTCTTTTGCACTGTTTATTACTTCGAGAATTTCAGTGCTGTTTTACAGTTTTGGATATGTGAGCAGTGTGAAATGTTCAAGAACGGGGACTTAGAAACTTAAGCATCAGTGATATTTAAGTAAGTCAATTATTTAAGATATATTTATTCTAGGTAATTAAACTGTAAGAGTCACATTGAAGAAGCATTCTAGCTGATCACATCCTAGCTGAGATTTCATATTAAAAAAAAAAAGTAAAATATCTTCTTGTTTCTTGTGAGAGTCCAGCCTGCTGGAAATGCACATGGTATTGGGTTATAGAGGCTCAAGTGCTAAGCTGTTGAGGCCAATAACTAATGTTAATGTGCCTTATGGAGGTGGTATGCAGATATTCTACTGTCATGAGTAGTAATTGCCATGTTATAACTCATGCCCTGGTTTCAGCAGCAGGTGGCTGCTTGTAAATGTTGCAGATTTGGAGCTTTCATGTAGAACTCTGTAGACACCATTTGCTAGAAGATATTGTGTTTATTCTGTTTTTCTGTGAGTTCTTGCTTGGTTTGTGTCATATACCAAATAAATAGTCCATTAGAGGAAAGGCTTGTATATGCACAGTACTCACATTTTACTTATCAGTACTTGTGTGTAGTATACAAATTTTATTGTTATTTAGTATTGTCCTACATTTTAAGTTATTAAATTATTTCATTATTAAAAGCAAGTAAAGAAAAATGAGTACATCAGGTTCTTCAGTGTGCTGAAGTTACAGATCAGTGTAACTGAGGTGTTCTGTGACCTATGTACTTCCCCAACATGGACACCTGTGCAGGGGCTACAGCAAGTTAAATAAGGCATTTCAATAGAAACCACAAAGGTCAGGTAGAAGAAGGGATTTAACTTACTTTATATGTAAAGAATGACAGCTTTTCCAAACTCCTCTTATACACTTAAGAAGATGCAGATACCACTGTAGTATCCAGATTCTTTTTGGTTTCCTCAGCCAAATACATCTTTTAGAAAGCTTTTATTATTTTACTTTCCACTCTTTCCCCTCCCTCCTGTGCCCTTTCTGAATGCATTCCTAACCTCTGGTTGCAAAATGCAGTTCTATTATTAACTTATTTTTAAATCTTTATGAAATGGTTTTATGAAATGTCTAGTTACTGCTGTTGATACTCTGAGGTATCTGTATTCCTCCTATGCAAGTTGAAAGGGAAAACCCCCAGCCCCTGAAAAAGGATCATGCTTTCTTCTCATCCTCCTTTGAATTAATTTAAAGGAAACCTTGGGAACTAAAAATTTAGATTCTAACCCCACTGGTTTTGCTTCCTTCATGCTTTCATATTAGAGATGGAAAGTAATTTTGCAAAGCTGTGTCCAGTTGAAGACTTCTAGCTTTTTAGATAGGAACCAACATCACTCAAGAAACCATTGTCAAATAGAATAGGTGAACATGGCAGTAGGTAAAGAAGCATTGCTAAATATGTGTCTGTATTTAAATAGTTAAATGGAGGTATCAAAACATGCACTATAATGAATAATAAAGAACAATAGAATACAGTTGAGGCATACATTGCATTAATTTTCTGATTACATGACTGTATGCAATTATTATAACTAATAAATGAAAATGAAATGTAAATGGGGAGGAAGAATAGATAGTAAAGTCATATTTAAGTTTAAAAAATGTTAAACTTAAAACAACTGAATTGTTACTCTGAACTTGGAGACAAAAACTTCATGGAGATGTTTAAAACATCTTTGAATAAGAACCTCTGCATGAGCAAAGGTTTAGTGCCAAACTAGTTAGATATTTTATATTAAAAAAAAGAAAGGTACCAGAGAATGATCATGCTATCTTACTCAGAAGGAATTATTCAAATTTCTTATTTATTTCCTATATATGAGTAAGAGTTCATCTGGCTTCTTGACAATAGAAAAATTTTATCTTTTGCCCTACATCTCTGTTGTGTCTTGGTTACTTGGCCCTCAAAGAGAATGAAGTTATATAAGCTGCCTGTAATGCTTACTACTGTCTGTTAAAATTCAGTTTGTATTCTTGTCAATTTTATAATTGTGCTAAATTTAGACATGAGACCATCATAAATTACCAACATTCTTTCAGTCTTCTGGCCTGATCTACAGGCTCTAACTAACCCTCTTGTGTTCATGAATAGGTACAATCTTGCAGTTTTTTTGGTCTGGGTTTTTTGTGTTTTGGTTTTTGAGGGTGTGTGCAATAAATAGTTTCACCTATTCTTAGTTCCATATCAAATGTCCCATGGCCTACATTCAAAACCTCAGAGCTGGGATCTTGCTATTTCTTGTGCAGGAAGACCACAGGATGATTTTGTGTGAGACTTGTGTCAACACCTTGGGTTTGGCCAAAGGTTGTCTGCTGTCTTGTTGGTGTGATACTGCTTTGGTGTGTCAGAATGGGGCACCCACTGCTCTGTGCTCTGCAACAGCTTTATCTCTGCTAATGCTGGGTAATGGCTAGTGAGCCAGCTTTGGCAGCCTCTGTTTCTTGCAGTAGCTCATGAGCCTTTGCATGTTGTGGTTGAAAAAGGCATGGTAAACTTAGGTTAAAGCATTAGTCAAAAATGAAAAAAAAAAAAAAAAGCTGTATCCCAGTAGGAAAAGAAAAAGATACATTAGTGGTGCGTTTCTTCTACAGCAATGCAATTAAAGACATACAACAGAATAGGTGTACTTTGGTAAACTTTCAAACTTTTTTTTTTAACACTATTTTTGGTCTCTAAAGCAACTCTCTCTAATTTCCTTGACTGAAGACCATCTATCATTTCTGTTGAAACTGATATGCTGATATAATTACCAGTGTTTATCATCAAGTGAATCAGCTTGCTTACTCAGTGACTTCGCTTTAAATCTAATGGAATTTTCTTTTAATAAGTAAGAAATTTAGAAATACTCTAAATAAAAACATGCATTTCAGAAGTGGGAAGGAAAATAGCAATGCACCTTGGTGCCACCAAGGCAGATTGGAAAATCTGGTAGAATAATGTTTTCCTAATTTGTTTACCAGGCAATTGAGAAGTATTTTTCTTTAATCTGGAAATGATATTGGAGTTTTCTGCATGGTAAACATTTCCTGCTGCTAAAATGGATTGATGAATAGTAGTTCTGATAGGGATTATGGGGTTTAATGAATACGTTATAGTTCTTCATATTTATACATTCAAACAGCTATTGAAAATCTTTACCTGAGACTTCAGTATTCAAGCCTTGATTCAGAATATTTGAAAATGTAAAATTCAGAGTTTCTTCAGCTTCAAGATATCCTGTCAAAATATTTGTATATTTATTACCTTTGATGTGTAATAAATGTCAAGACTTGGCTGTGAATGTCTTTATTGTCAATTTTACTCAAGATTGCTTTGATTTGAGTATGGTTGTTTTGGTTTCACTTTTAGGATGCGAGTGATCCCTTTGCGTTTTGCCTCATGGCATGAAGGAACCAAAGGAAATTATTAAATGCATGTGAATAAGAAAGACTGAAAGCAGAATGCTGTAAAAATTACAGTAGATAATATTTTTAATTACTCTTTAAACTTCTTTGTAAGGGCCAGGGTGCTATTTAGTTACAGTTTAATCTCAGTGAGCACTACTGAGATGCATAAAAGAGATTCTTGTTTTATGGCTTATGGCTCTTGCTAAGATTTTTTTGTTCTGTAAAGCTGCCCCTGGGGAACTTTATGTATACATGGAGACTTGTGTATCATTTCTGTTAGGTGACATGACCTTATACTTCTTTTGACAGTGCAGCCTGACACTTGCAGCATTCAGGTTAAATGCGTTTGCAATGTATTGATCTTGAAATCTTAGTTATGTATCTGATGATGCAAGCGTTGATGGTATAAGGAACCAAAAATGTGGTTTGTCTTTGTTATTTCCCATCAGTCAATACTGACTTGGATAGCATTGAATGGAGATGGATGTTCCTGTAGATATTTCTCATATGAAATTCTAGTTGCATATGTCAGTAGGAGATATGATTTTAAAATAAAGATAATGCATCATTAATACATCTGACTCATATTCTTACATCTTTTGTGCTTCTGTTAAAGAACAAACTAATCTTATTAATGCCCAAACTTTACCCAAATGAATTTGTTTTCAGAAGGAATGTTTAATTTGGTTGTAAACATTGCTGAGTTCTCACAAACCAAAGTATCTTATAGCACAAGTATACAAAGGGGAAAAATTATAATGTATTTAATTAGGTACTTATAGTGGAGAATGCAGCAGATAAGTGAGCTGCAGAAGTGCAAAAATAAAAGCTGTGATTGCTGAAGGGGGGTGATACAGCTTTCACTTCAGGCTGCTGTTGTGCTGTGACATTAATATGCAAATAAATGCACATATACACAATCACATCGTCCCCAGCTGAACTTGGTTGTCCCCTCAAGGTCACAAGAAAATCATTGCCCACAGTGATTGTATTCACAGATAATATGATTTGAAGGATCTGGAGGTGCCTTTTAAATTACACTACAAGACTGGCAGATTCCAGAAAGACCAAAGAAATGCATGGTCCTCGTTTTAGAGAAGGTGATAAGTTGGTGCAAGAAATTGCCAATATCCCAGTACACAGTATGACACTTCAATTAGACAGCAGAAATATCACAGACAGATTGTTGGAGGGCTTGCAAGGGAAAGTGTTTTTGACTTGTCCTAAATGATGTACTGAACCTGAATGAAGATACTAGAAATAGTCTTATTGAGGAATTACTCTATCAGCAATCAGTCTATACTTCATTCCTGCAGGAATGTTTCAACTGTCCAAACCAAGTCCTTTATAGTTGTGTTGAAGGCCCCTCCTCACCCCCAACTGGGATGTCTGTAAGAATATTCCTTAAACTAAAAAGAAATGGAAAGTGGCAGCTCAGAGTGGTGTGATTTTTCTTGAAGCCTTGAAAGCACGACATAACCTGCAAGTGGTTGACTTGTGTGAAAGATCAAGAGAGTTTGTGTGATTAGATGGTGCAGTAAATGGAAGTACAGAAAGAGGAAGATAACCTTTCCTCATAAAGTTCAAATGGTGCCCAGCATTGGGAATAGGAAGTATATTAGGTTCTAGTAGGCTTAATCCAGAAACACTAGAGAGGGCCAAACCAAGAGTCTGGGGAACAATTTACAAGGTGCCTGAAAACTATTAAAGCCTGTTTTTTCAAGCATCTGAAACAAGAAGCTTTCTGTAATACTAGAAACTGATTAATGTATGGAAGTGGCACTTGAAGAAAATAAGGTCACGGAACAAAAAAGCGATGCCTTTAGGTAAGTGCATTCACAGCATACGGGGTTAGACAGGTTCACTTCAGTCCAGCTCTGCTCTCTTGCAAAAGGAAACTGCCTTGAAACAGGTTGTTAAGAGTTTGGAGGTGGGCGGAGTGAGCAGCCCCCTAGGTAACATGTAGTCTTCCTTATGCATGACAGAAGAATGAAATCACTGAGCAGTCTGTGGCATTCAATACGTTTATTGCTCAGGATTGCTTCAGTATCAGGGCAGTTGGGAAGGAGAGTACAGCTCGGGGATGAGTCCAGAGAGTTCCAGACCTGCAGGTTTCACACTCCTGATTTCTCTAAAAGAGTCACAGGGTAGGTGGACAAGAAGGCTGTGCAGTTGACATGGCTAGCCAAAACCCTTGTGAAAGGTTCTTAAATCCTTTAGACAGAGAAATTAATTTAAAATTTAGGGTACAAGAAAAAAGTAGTGGTGATAAAATGTGATACTCAGACAAATGCAGAAAACTTTTGCTGTTCAGTAAATTATCTGAAAAAGGGTGGGGAGAGCAAAAAGAATAACTGCAAATGATGCGAAGTTATTCAGGGTCATGGAAACAAGAGTGACATGGAATTGCAGAGAGATTTCATGCTAGAATAGCAAAAGGGACAAATGAAATTCCGTGTTTTAAAAACTTTAATACTGAAACAGAGTACTTGTCCTATGATAAAGGACAAGTAGCTGGTCTGTGATTCCTAATACGTGCATCAAAAGAACAGATGGTTGTCTCATCTTTGAGAGACTAAAATCTTAACATGATATATAAATTTTTTCAACAGAAATTAATGCAGTAAAAGGAATTGTGCTGTAGCAGCTAGAACAAGAACATAGATATTAAACCTAGTACTATTTGAACTATGGAGGTTTTTTTCTTCTTACAAATTAGACTGTGTTTTAAACAAGAAGTTTATGAGAAATAGAATCACTGTTCAAAAGAGGTAAGATGACAATGTGAACATTTGAAATGGCTAATACAGTATAGATACAGATAAAAGTAGAAAGCAGAATTGGAAAACATTTGGGCTTAGACAAAATTGCCATTTCAGTTAAGCTGTTTTTACTCCATATTTTAGAACCAAATATTAATGTATTTTAACAGCTGATTGTGAGATCAAGTATGTAAAATCCATTTTTTAAAAGTACAAAATCAACTGCTGTAAATTTAGCTGTTCACCATGTTAAGGAAAACATCGTAAGCATAGAAAGAACTGGAGAGAGGAAACCATAGTGAAACATGGCAGATATTCTGGTAGCAATGCTCCTGACTTCTCTTAGAATTTTGAGTCTTATTTAAAGCATTTGTTTGAGGCAAATGGTCCTGGATACTGCATTGTGATTACTTTCTATCTCCAAGGAAATCAGTACCATAACACACCATTAAACTAAACCAAAACTGCAATATGGGCACACTGAAAAGGTTTTTATAGTCCATTATATATCAGATTATCGTATTTACCAAATTATGTAAGGAGAAAATATCAACAACATTTCATCTAGTCTGTAGCCAGCATAATCTAATTTCAAATTAATATGATACAAAAACCAGTGCAGAACAGGAAAGAAGAATAAAAGGAAAAATTACAGTCTAAGGGGCAAGTGTAATGCAAGGAGGAAGAAAAATCCTGCAATATAGTTGCTTTACATGGTTGCTGCTACCACAGAATTACTTCTCTTGTAAGAAGAACCAAAAGAACAGATTAATTCATTGTCAAATCAAATTTTCCCCCTGAGACTACATATAACATTAGAAATGGGAACAGTGGATTTTTAGCAACTCTCCATCTGAACCAAAGTGCAGCAGACTCCAGAGAGTCCATCTAGTTATTGTAAATTCTTTCTTTTTCAAGACAAGACATACCATTCTGCAACATGCCCTCTTCATGAGAAGACTTCTTTTAAATTATATTCTCTGTTCGGTCTTCAACTGCACGAATGGAATTTTTTCTTTCAAATGCAACACACCCACTCTAAATACACAATATGTAAAGAGTAAGACTGGATTCCATTCTTTCTCTGGGTTTCTTTTTTATCTTAGTTCAAACCTTTAAGACTAAACTTTTCCATTGAGCTCAAGAGGATGCATGTGCATGTAAAAAAGAAGAAAATATGTCAGTAATTCTGCTAATTTATATTTATTCTCTAGAAGTGATTGACAGGTTTTGAAGTTTATTTTGGACAAAGGGCTACTATGTTTTGCAGAGCAATTCAGCCTTAGTCATGCCATTGATATGCATATGAAGTGAGTCACCATCACCTGTTCTTTATTCCCAGTGTAGAAGAGTTCCCTGTGTAACATTCTTGGCTTTTGGCAGATCTCTGGATATTCTGACTGAGACACAAATGCATATATCTGACCAAAAAAGGATGGTTTTTAAAATCTGCTGGTTTTTTCCTGGTAATTTTACTTGTTAAACTTTAGCAGCAAAAGAAGGTTTTAATGCTTTAAGTGGGCTGTGAACATAATTTACCACTTTGGGTTTAATTAATTGTTGATATCCGAATCTTGTCAAATGTAATTTGCTTTGAAAGAAGCGTGACAGCAAATGGAGTAGCTGGAGACTGTAGTCTAGGATTTGGAAGCCTTGGTCTATTAAAAAAAGAAAAAGAACCCTTGAAGCGAGACCCTTTAAATTCTTATCCTTCTTGATTTATGTGCTCTTATGTCTTAAACAGTTTTAACTTTAATGGCTCTAAGTGAACATTCAGAGGTTAAAAAATGGCAAGCTACATAGTTAATTTGTATCTCACTACTTCTCTGCTCTGTTCTGTCTTTTGTCTCCAAACGCAGGTTCTTCACTGAATGTATGTGTGTGTATGTGGATGTGTAATTGCTTTTAGGTTCCTGATAACTTGTATTTTTTCCACGTAACTCAGGTTTCAGTGCAGATGTATGGTATATATTTAATGGAAAATTAGTCACAGTAGTTTTCAACCTTCTTGTGCCATGTATTCCTTTGAACATTGCGTTGAAATGTTCAACACTGTTCAGAAATAAAAATTTCTAAATAGGTATTTGTAGTACTTCACAACTGTCTCTTTTCACAATGCTGTTTTGAGGTGCAATTATAAAGAGAAGGTTTTCCGTCAGTTTTGGGTGACTTTTTTACATTCTTAAATACTTCAATGCTTAAACCTGCTTAACTTGTGCAATACCAAGAATAGCTCCAGCTAGCATAGCTGCAGCTGATTATTTAGTAGCTGTTTGCTTTAGAAGAAAATTCAGGTAGATATCTGAAAACAATGGAGAAAGTAGCATAATTAATGAGGTTTAAATAAACTTGGTCTGAATTACCTGCTTGGTGTCAACAGAGAATCTGTAGCAAAGACAGGAATAGCATATGGTTATATCAGCAAGAGACTGTGTTGCTGCAATTCTGGTATCATTCACAACTTTGCAAGTTCTGCAGTAAATGAACCAAAGATCCAGCAGGCACTGATAGTTCCTCCTCCTTTCCCAGTGGAGATGCATCCTCTGCACTGAAGGGTAATACTGTTTTGTTGGGAAGAGCCACGTCAATAATAATGGTTTCATATGACTTTATTTTCATGTGAGGTGGGCAAAGTGGAGTTTAACAGCCTGAACTGATACCTTTGCACTTTCATTCTGTTAGCCTGTATGCAGTTGATGAGCAAGTTGTGAACTCTTGAATTCCCCATGAAGTCATGTGGCCTGGGCTGTTGCTGCTGGTTCCACTGATTACTGTAGAACAGGAGAAGGCCTGTTTTGCTAGCAAGCTGTGTAACCTTTGCCAGGAGAGAAGACAGATAACAGTTAGGAGTTAGGCATTCCACTTGAAAAAGTTCTGAAAAGCATAGAAGCTTCTCCTTTTTCTGCAGCTTTGAGCATGAAATTTTTTTTTTCAAAACTTGCTTTCATACCCCATACCCCTCCCTGATCCATCTCTGGATGTTTGTCTCAGTCTTGTTCATGAATCCTGTGTCAATCACACTCTCTTTGTTCAGTCTGTAGCAATATCTTAATGGAAGCTTACCTGGTTCTGTTCTCCCTTTTTTCTGACTACCATTCTTCATTTCCTTCCTTGGACCTCTTTCTAATTTTTCTCCTTTTTGCTCTGTTCCATCTTCTTGTGCCCCCATCTCAACGTGTCTATCAGAAGCAATGGAAAAGAGCTACATGAATGTGTCTTCTTCCCACTGCCTTTTGGCGCCTGTGATGCAGTTTGTGTGTCCCCCTCCTTTGCATTCCCAGTTTCCAAACTCTGTGATAGTCCCTGCTTGTGCCTTTCTCTCTGTTCCCAGTTTTCCCTTTTTCTCAGCATCCTCATTCTCACTCTTCACCCAACTCCTCACCTGCCATTTTTCTTACTCTTAGTCAATTGTCTTTCTTCCATGATTTGGTTTTCCACTGACCCTCCCTCCAGTTCCCACTGTTCTTGCCAAGTAGGATCAAATCCTCCCTTGCCAGTTTCCTGCAGCTTCCCACTCACTGCATCTGCTGCAATCTACTTTTTTCCTTTTCCTCACTTCATTCCTGCCCTTTGCATTCTAATCACATTTTCCTTTCTATGTTGCCTAGGTGTCAGCACAGAGTAGTTGAAAGCTTAGGAGAAACTTTCTGGCTTCTGGATTGTATTTTCAGTGCTTATGTAATCAAAGAGCTAAAACTGTGGGGAAAATTCATTTTTTAAAAGACCAACTTTATCCTTGAAGTCATGGTTGTCAAAGAAAGATTGTAAAACTTTCTTGGTGAAATTCTAAACTTTTTCCAGTGCTGCTGTGGCAGTATTCTCCCAGATAATGTCAGTGCACAAAAGATACTCAGTTGTTGGAGCTGTGTTATATACTGTATAAAACAGTTTGGGTGCTGTAACTTGGAAACTTTACTCTGGAGAAAATGGAGCATAGAGACCTCTGACAATACTGCCGGTGTCCACAGATTTCAGACAGCTTAACTGATAAAGTTGAAAAGACCTGTTGAGTCTTGCTATGTGGATCTCAACTTTTTTAATTGTCATTAGTATGTACAAATTTCTTATTCCCACAGTACCTTGGAGATGTATTTTAGGCCAATTCCAGGAGATGAAAACAGTAAAATGCAAATTCCTATCCTGTAAATTTCAAATTGTTAAACATATCAGGCTCCTTCTACTAAATGTACAGGTACCACCATGCTCAAAGATGAGGCTTCAGTGTGTATGCGCATGTATTTTGCTCAGGTTTTAAAATATTTTCTGTATCCAGGTTTCTTGAAATAATTTTAGCTATTTTATGACAGATGAGCTCTGTGTTGAGTATTTGCCTCAAATTAGACAATATGTCAAAACTCTAACAAAGTTGGCTGATGTTACTTTTTATAAGAAAGTGAAAACAAAGTGTTCTAATAGCAACTTGAATGTTGAGTAATCTTTAAATTTCATTCTAGCCTGCATAATTTTAAACAGCTCTTGTGGTTCCTTCTTAAATGTATTGGTTCCTCATGCACTGTTAGAAGAAGGAGCTATCCTTTAACCATGATGACAAGTTAATTAAAGCCTCTCTTCTGCCTCTTGATCACAGCTGTCCCTTTGCTCTCCCACCCTTACTGGTGGGAGTGTGCACTTCCAGCAGAGCCAAACGAGTAAAGTCTGGTCAAGGACTAAGATTTTTAGTGTCTTTTAAGATAGAGATTATGCATCAAAACTGTTGCCTTGTTTTCTGCAACTTAGTCATGAAATCTGATTATAAGGACGGTGTGCCCTAAATCAGACTAAGGATCTGGCTATGGAGTGTCCTTCACTGGTTCTCTGTATAGTTTTTGAGGTCCCTCTGGGAGGCAGAGTGTGTTCATGTGTTTCTACTTCCAGAAAGCTCCACAGAGATTCCCATGTGATGGAGGCTTTTCTGTATGGAGCATTCTGGTGTAGGCTTTCATTTTTCGTGTTTGAGGGCTCCAATGTGACCAATAGCTCTTCACCTCCATATCAAAAGGTGTTTTCCAAAACTATTCTGAGCTGCCAGTCTTTCACCAAAACCACCTTAGAACCTGAAAGCTTCTCAACACAATTGGATCTCTCTTGGTCATTCAGAAAGTGAGGAGAAACCTTGCAGAGAAGCTGCAGCACAGTCCCCATCCCACACACAGGCCTGAAGACCCCTTACCCTGCCACGTGCTAGAGAGCCCATGAACTAGATTTCAGTAGCCTTGTTAGATCCTGTGCTGCTTGTCTATCCCACCTGCTGCAGAAGTTGAGCACTGCAATTTTCCATCTCAGGAAAGTCTTCCTAGACTCACATTTCTGGGCAGAGCACCACTGGGTATCATCCACCATCTCCTTGGACACCTTCAAGGATCAGTGGGTGTTGGCAGTGCTCCTCTGCTTGGCATCTCCTCATAATTTATCTTCCAGCCTCCAAACCCTGACAATTATTTGATTTGCTGTTCATCTCTGACAGATGAGCTGTTTGGTTTTGCAGCATAAATGGAGAAAGATGTAAAAGATACTAACTGCAGATGCTAAGGGAACGTTGTGAAAAAAGGAGAACAGCAAACTGTCCACACTGAGCAGTGTGGCTTGGTGGCTCCAGTAACTTCCCAAATCAAAATGTCTACATACAATAAAAGTCAAACAAGATTTTATATATGTTCTGTGGAATGTCTTCTATGTTTTGTTACTCTGCAAAGGTTTTTCATCATTTTGTTACTCCGCAAAGCTTTTTCATCATCCCTCTGTAAATGCATTGCCTTTCTATTTAGATCTTTGGGGGTTTTCTTCCTTTTTATTTCACTCTGCTTTTCTTAAAACTGTTGAGTTTTGCTTATAGGAAGAAATTTTGTAGTGACAAACCAATAGTAATAACATCTATTTTGTATAGTAGTAAATTATCTGAAATGCTGCTTACTTTGTTTTTAATGGCTAACAACCGATATTTCTACCTGAACTGTCACACACTTCATAATTGTTTTGTTCAGTGTGTTAAAATAGGCAGTGATTTTTATATGTTTGGAGTTTGAGCTGTGTCAACATGAAACAGCTATTATGAAATGCACTGAAAACATTCTCAATGACTTGAGCACTACTGTATGAAAGTTGATTTCCATGTTTAACTTTTAATTTAGAAGGTTCATTAGCATAGTTTTGGGTTTTACCAACAGCCCATAGTAGTAGTCGAAAAGCATTTGATGTGGTTGTTTCTATATGCCTTTATTGGAATTACACTTGCTTTTACCCAAGTTTCACTATGTGTAAAACTAGTCTAGCATTTCACTGCTCTGATTTTTAGGTTCATCCCCTTAAATTCAGCGTGTTTGTATGTGTATATGTATTTTTTTTTTTATTATGGCTTTTTAAATATCTAATCCTGAAAGCAAAACTGTCATCCTGTGACACATAGGGGAAAAAACCCCAACCCATTAAAGTGCAGTTACATAAAAAATACTGTACAACTTCTGCCTTTGATATGTTAGAATTGTTCCATTTCTGGGTTTCTCTGCCTCTTTATTAAGGCTGTACAACATACATATACATACTTCTTTTTCTGTCATTTTGGTTGCAATTTCAATGAATCTTGGAGAAAAAAAAGCCCAGCTTTTTCTGATGGTAGTAAGAGGATTTTGGCATGGTACATGAGCTGGAATTGGATGTTACAAGTGGAGCAACAAACAATCTTGAGGAAGTAGACTATTTGATTTTTCCTATTTATAAGTTTCATGCTGTTTTAAATTAGGTACACCTGTAAAACGGAAAAGGAATGTATTTTAGTGCACTTCCTAGAGAAAATACAGAGCGTTTTTAATTAGTGTGCTGACTAGTCAACTTAATCTGTTCTGTTCGGAAATTTTGCTAATTTTTGTTTTTCTTGACACCACTTATTTCTTCCTTTCTGTTTGTGCCTCTTTGACCTGTAAGAATCAATACTCTTTCCCTGGTTTTTCAGTGTTTACTTTTACATTATGGCACTGAAAACACGACCCCTTGAGATCCTTCCTGCCTAGCATAAGCTGATATGGCACAGATTGCTTAGGGAAGAAGAGTTAGAAGGATCCTGTTTGGGTTTGTGTTTTGTTGGGTTTTTTTTAATTTTCTTGGAACAGCTTCAACTTGTGAAAGTTGTCAGAGTTGCAGTTTTACTTTGCCAAGTGGCACTTTGATTTAAATGTAAGTCTGGAAAACAGCAGGAAGCTGTGGTTAAAAATAGCTGTATGTATTTCCTTATCTTCTAAAGTATTACTTGACAAAAATCTATACTGCCCTCATCTGTTCTTTCCCTTTCAATCCTTGAACATCTTCTTTACCAGATTTTCCTTATAACAGCAGTTCCAGACTCTCAAATTTAACCTGAGAACCAATATCTGACTAATTATTTAAAATATGTATTAAATGTATGCTGCATCCGGGTAACATGTTACCTTGTAAAAGCAAGATTTTGTTTCCTTTTTTTGTTTTGTTTGTGTTGTTGTTGCTTATTGCTTTGTGAAAACTTAAGTCTTCATGCTGGAGTTTGTGCTGTTTCTTCCTTAGGATTCATGTCTCTTATTAAAAATTCCTTTTTGCTGTGGAGTGACTTTGTGAACTTTATGAAGTGAAATCTGAGCAAATGATTTGTCTTAAGTTCTGAACACAGTGTTCTGTAAGGTTTCATTAATACTTTTCATTTGCTTTTTAACAGAGAAAAGGTATCTATATGTTGGATGGTGAATTTAAGGTTGGGAAAGAAGGTTTTGATGTGGCTAGTAATATACCCTTAAGGATACTCTGCTTGGAATTCAGGGTTCTCAAGTGTGGGTTATAAATGTGTATTGTTGTTAAGAATCAGTTCTCATCAGAGATCTGGTAAGTAAGGCGTGTTCCATCTCAAATATTTAAATGATACAATTTTTTTACTACTAATCATAATAACTCTTAGAATTTCAGGAGTCTTCAAAATGATCCTTTTTAGGTGTCCTTAATATCTCTCAAACTGAATCCATAGCTGAAAAACCACTCTGATCAACAGCATTTTGCTACTAAACCTCAGACATGAGTGTGGGTCTCTTTAGCATGATTTCATCAACTGCTTATAGTCTTGCAGTATCATCTAAAAAGAAAAATAATGAAACAACAAAGGTTTTAAAAACTGTGGAGAAACTGCCTGCAAAACCTGAATTAGCCCAATCATCTGTGCACTTGAGAAAAGGCTTGGTGTAGTATTTTTTCACTGAATATTAAATTCTGTGTGCCTGTCACATTACTTTGATATTTTGTTAACCTCTTTGAATTCTGTGGGTTAAAGTAAAGGAGCTGTAAAGAGCTGACCTGGAAACTAGCTGATGGGGATGAGAAGGCTCTAAGGAAAGGATCAAGGAGCAGGTTGTAGCTCCTTGCCAGGGCTGATATCGACTGAGGTTATTGGGAAAAGAGGAGTGTAAATGTTTGCAGAGGCTTTTAAGGTACCAGAGACTACTGTATAGGTAAAGCTTTGTCTTCAAGCTTTTGCTTTCATTCCATCTGTCTTCAGGACTTAATGAATAGTATCTTACAAGGATATTGATGCAAGGTTATTTCAGGTCTCTGACTGGAAACTCTTGAGAGACAAAATAAATTTGCCAACATTACTTGCAGTGTTGAGGAGAGGTACAAGTCTGAGATCCTGTTTGACACTGAGTTATTGCAGTTGTTATGCAGACCAGCTAGGATCCAAAAGATGATGCCAGGTCACCAGCTGCAGGAAAGAGTATATCTAAAATGTGAAGCATGGCCACTGCATACCTGGAACAGTAGAGGTTACAATGGTCTGTAGTGTACAACTTTCTATCACATCTGTTTCTGATTCAGTGGTCAATGAACAGAGCTTGCTCTGGCTGTGTAGCTGCCACTCAGGTCACTTCTGTAGAACACTTAGTGTTCACAGGAGCAGCTGCACTCTGTTAAAATTCTCGTCTGCACATGTATGTGGCTGTCAAAATGATAAATACTTTTAAAAACTTGAACTGCCTAATTATTGAACACAAATTATTGTTTTGTGTTGGTGGCTTTTTTTATTTAGTTTTTAAATCTGGTGTTACTTTATCAAGTGAAGGTTAGTCTTCCTATTGTTGGAGTGATGTTGTGAAGATGGATACCAAGAATCATAGGATCATGAAATATGTTGAGCTGGAAGGGACCTATCAGGATCATTGAGTCCAACTCCCAGCCCTACCCAGGACACCCCAAGAATCTCACCATGTCCCTGAGAGCATTGATCAAACTCTTCTTGAGCTCTGTCAGGCTAGTGCTGTGACCACTTCCCTGGAGGGGCTGTTCCAGTGCCCAACCACCCTCTGGATAAAAAAACCTCTTCCTGATGTCCAGCCTAAACGTCTCCCACCACAGCTTCCTGCTGTTCCCTCGAGTCCTGTCTCTGGTCACCAGAGTGAAGAGGTTGGTGCCAGCCCCTTCATTTCCCCTCATGAAGTTAAAGATCAAATGAAGTCTCCCCTCAGTGTCCTCTTCTCCAGGCTGAACAGACCAAGTGACCTCATCTGCTCCTCTGGCTTCCCTTCCAGAACCTTTACCATCCTCAGGGGCCTTTTTGGACACTCTCTAACAGCTTAATATCTTTTTTATATTGTGGCGCCTAGAACTGCATGTAATATCCAAGGAAAAGCCACCCCAGGGCAGAACAGAGCAGGACAATCCCCTCCCTTGCCTGGCTGGCCATGCTGTGCCTGATGCCCCCAGGACAGGGTTGCTCCTCCTGGCTGCCAGGGCACTGCTGGCTCAGGTCCAACTTGCCATGGACCAGGACCCCCAGGTCCCTTTCCATGGCACTGCTCTCCAGCCTCTCATTGCCCAGTCTGTCCATACATCAGGTTTGCTCCATCCCACGTGCAGAATGTGGCACTTTCCCTTGTTGAACTTCATATAGCTGGTGATTGCCCAGACCTCTAATTTGCCATGGTTTCTCTGCAGGGCCTCTCTGCCCTTGAGGGAGGTGGCAGCTCCTCCCAATTTAGTGTCAGTGGCAAACTTAGTATTCCTTTGTGTCACTAATGGATCTGTTCCTTCCTGTGGATCCCTGTGGAACCTCACTAATGACACCAGCCTGATGTCACCTCATTCCCTGTAACTCTTCATGCCTGACCCACGATCCACTTGCTCACCCATTGTGTAACAGGGCTGTCCCTCTGTGAGCTGGACACTTTGTCTGTAAGGATATTGTGAGTGAGTATCAAAAGCTTTGCTGAAGTCCAAAAAGGTGACATCTACTCTCTTTCCTAGATCAGCTCGCTGGGTTACCCAAGGAAAAGGAAAATGTAAAAGGAAATCAGGTTCAACAAGCAGGATTTTCCCCTCATGAGGCCATGCTGGCTGTGACCAATGACTGTATTGTCCTTCAGGTGTTTTTCAGTAGTTCCTTTGCATTATTTTACCAGGCACTGAAGTGAGACTAACAGGCCTGTAGTTTCTGGGGTCCTCTTTCTTGCCCTTTGTCAAAACTGGGACAATATTCCACCAGTTTCCATCCAGCTGGGACCTCTCTGGGTTCTTGAGACTGCTTGGAAATCATCCTAAGAGGTTTTGTCATGACATCAGCCAGCTCTTTGAGGACTCTTGGATGAATCCCATCAGGTCCCCTAGATTTGTAGTGATCCAGCTGGAGCAGAAGATCCCACACAATTTCAGGGTCAACTGGGAGTTGAACATTCTGACAGTGATGCCTTTGCAAATTAAATCCGCCTGCCTACTTAGTGAGAGAGCATTGCCTGTCCTGTTTGTGGAATGGGACAAAAGTCCCTTGAAAAAATAGCAAGTGGTTATGTGAGTGAAAAATGTAGTATAGTGTCATAGGGCTTCAACTTGAATTTGTAGGAGCCATTATTTTCCCCTCAGCTGTGCAGTCATCTTCCTTGCTTAACTTCTGATTATGTCCTTCATGTAATCTATGCTGAGTGATTTTTATATGCTGAGTCTGCTCTTATCTCTTCTACAATGTTCAATGCTTTTCAGATTAATTTCCCCAGCTGGGTATTAGTCCAAATGTTGATGTATCACATGCCATGCAGACGGTATCTGCCAGTGGCTTTCAGCATTCAATTTGTAGATCCTAAAACTTTCTTGAGGATGATACAGATAACTGCATTATGTATCCAAGTTTGTTAATACTTTGTCTTAGATACTGTTAGCAGAATTCTTGAAAATAACTTAGTGATATGTAAAATAAAACCAAATGGTTTTACTCCTTTGAATTGTCTTGTTTCTGTCCTACATACCCCAGAAATTGTACACTTGTAACAATATAGTTTTATTGGAAATAGTGTTTTAATTTGTCCTGCAGAAAAATTTTAAAAATCAACTTCTAAAGCTGACAACTAAGGCAGGGAAATGAAGCACTGACCTAAAGAAAAATTATTATTCAAGGTAGATTCAGAGTCTTAAAAAGACCAAACCCAAACCTTAGACCTGCTTTAACTTTTTTTCCTTTCATGTGCATGATTTTCTGCTTTACATCTCAAAGCTAACAGTTATGCCTGGTCACATGTCCTTTAAAATTGGGGGATTTAGCACAGTATCAAAATTTGAATACATGTTTCTAGATTTGAGAGTCTTTTCTTCACACACTAAAAACTGTTTAATACAATTATTTTTGGGTTTTTCTTTAAGCTGCCAACTGTTTTTAGTTTCTAAAATTTCAGACCTCTTTATATCCTTCCTGGAGTACAGCTTGCTCACCTAATAGCTACAGCATAGCAACTGGTTACAGGAATTTGCTCTTACTGAGTATCTAGGATGTTTGACATTGTTATAATAAAACAGAAAATGTTCAAGCAGCTTTATACATGAGAAGGAAAACAGAAAAATTATGTTTTACCATTTTGAAAACAGAATATTAATAATGCTGAGAATCCAGGAGCACTTCTGTCCGGACCCATTGGAGCTGGCATGCAGTTTCTTCTTTGTGCTTACGTGGAGCTCTCTCCTCATTCCAAAGATGGGGACCAATGTATTTATAGCAGTTCTGTTGGCTCCACAAAGGCTGTTGAATACTCTTTTTTTAAATGTATTAGATTCTGAAGGTAATTTTTTATGTAATTAAGAGCTAAAAAATTGGACAGAATATCAGTGAGCAGAACAGCATGGATTTTGTTGGATTAATAGTGGACCACTTGAAAAGCTGCTTGCAAGTTAATAACCATCTTGCTGCCATTTTCTTTTGGAGAAGATATTCAGTTAGCCAGAGGCCTGGAAGAAGCAGAAGTAAAGAACATTTTACTTTCTTTATCCTAGCATACTTCCTGTTATCAGGGGAGTTTTTCCTGCTACTTGTTCACCCAGTCTTTATTTTCTTCTGCTTTGAAGAAAAACAAATGCCTAAGAGTAGCATGTCTCAGGCTTTAAGGATTTCTGATTCTCATAGCAGAATCTAGGAACAAATAACTGTAAAGGTTTGAGAGGCAAAGTTCTTTGCTGTCATGGATGGGATGCTGACAAAACTGTGGAAGAGGGCAAGGGAACTGGCAAAGCAGTGCCACAGCAAACCCCTTCTGTTCTTGGCCTTCAGTGAATATCCACCTGTCACTGCAACAACCCTCAAAATTTGGTGCTTTACAGTGTGATCAGTTGAAGAATCAAACAGTTATCCTCTTCATTATCTAATGCAACATTGTTTTTCAAATGTGTTTTGTGATGTTTTAGTTTAGCTGTAAGACACTGAACATGAGCAGTAGCAGAAACTTTGCTTTTATTGCTGCATTTGTTAAGGTTTGCTGTCATAGTCATGGTGTGCTGAGAGAGGGTAGGACCTGCAGTCAGCCCATTTTTTGTGGTTTTTTTTACTGTTTAATTTCATTAAGTCTAATTTAATTCTCTTATCAGTGAAATCCTCAGCTGGCAACAATTCTAGATATTAGGTCTGGCACTTGGATCTTTTTTGTTGGAATCTAATAATATGGTCAAAACATTAATTTTTCCCAAAAATGCTAATGTGAGATACTGTCACATCAAGAGCCACAGACTCTTTCAGTCTACTCTTAAAGAATATTTCAGAGGAAGGCAGTCAGCAAGCTAAGTATCAGAGTTTCAATATTGAAGTATATTTTTTATATCCTCCCCCTACTTGATTTCAGCTTATTGTTTTAAGGATGTTACATTCAGACGTGGTGGTGATACCTTTGAGAACCTAGAAATGAAACAACACACTTTCTAGATAATATTAGTGTAGGAGATAATGTAGAGGCTGGTCTTTATTGGAGGCCTCCAGGGGGAGATGTGGAAAATGTCAACAAAACGCCCACCCCCCTCCACAGCAGGGTGAATACCGTTTTATGAGTTTAGCAAATTAGTATAATTGATGAAAATCGCCAATTAGAGACATAAGTGGTGAGATAATTCGCCCTGGTTCAACCCTCTCTGAATCTTCTCCCCTCAGATGGGAACCAAACTTTGTTTATAAAAATGTGTTTTGAAGAGCTGGTTTCAACCTTGGTTGCCAGGGAGAACCAAGATGGGATAAGGCCTTTAACCCCCCAGGGCTTGGAGCTCTGGAATATGTTTTGTCTTTCTGCCTATGGAAAAGGTAGGGAAAAGTATTGGGACTATGAATACAATAATAGGCTATGAATATATGTGTAAAGAATACAGAGAATATCTAAAAGAAAAAAGGCAAAAATCAATTTGGTATCAGTAGGACAACTGCTATTAGTCTATACAATAACAGAATGCCCCTTACAACATTGGAACAGAAGGTGTAAGGTTTCTGTAACAGTAGGGAAGATTTCTTCACAGAAGGGGGGATTGTACATTGGAACAGGCTGCCCAGGGAGGTGGTGGAGTCACTGTCCCTGGAGGTGCATAAGAAAAGACTGGACATGGCACTTGACATGGTAGTGTCCAGTCAAAGCTTGGTGTCCATGACCCTAGAGGGTTTTTCCGACCTTATTCTGTAATTAATGTCTTTAAAGCTCGTGAATGTATTTTCTGTTGCAGCTACCTACAAATGGTGAAAATCAGAAGACATACATGCTGCATTTTTGAAGTTAAGCACAGCTCAAAATACCTAGTCACTCTTTTGTTCTGCTTAAAGCATAAAGATGCTTCTGACAAAATGTTGAATTTTCTTATTTTAGTTGTGCATATGCTAATATTTACCACCTCTATTTCTCCTTTGCTTATTGCAGAACATTTTGTCAGTGTTAAAATGAATTATCTGTTGTTGAATGCACAGCTGCTCCTAAAAAGTGCTATAAAAATTGTATTTTTATCTGTTTAAGTGACAGACACAATTTACTTTTGGGTTTGAAATTGCCATCACACCTAAAGTATTGTGGAGAGATTTGTTTTCCTAACTATTGAAAATTAAAAATTTTTTCTGGCCTCTTACCTGTGATTCCAAGATTGTAAGTGCTATCATGATTTGTTCTCTAAATGTGTGGGCATATGCATGCACCTGTGTTGTGTGTTCAGTAGGTGAGCCACGCAGCAAGAAGAGGGTGTGCAGGGCACAACATGCAGCCACTCCTGCAGAGATGCTCTGAATCATGGAGTTGGGGCTGATTTGTGATGATAGTGTTATTGAGATACTCTCCAAAGTTGGATTAAATAAGAAAGATCTCATGAGGTTGAGGGAGGTAATTCTGCCGTTCTGCTTTGTTCTGGTGAGACCCCACCTGCAGTGCTGTGTCCAGCTCTGGGGTGCCAGCACAGGAAGAAAACCGACCTGGTGGAGTGAGTCCAGAGGAGGCCACCAAGATGATGGGAGGGATGGAGCGGGTCTCCTACAGGAAAAGGCTGGGAGAATTGGGATTTTTCAGCCTGGAAAAGAGAAGGCTTTGGGGTGACGTAATTGTGGCTTTCGGTACCTGAAGGGAGCCTTTGAGAAAATTTGAGACATTTTACAAGGATGTGTAATGACAGCTTCAAACTGAGAGAGAGTAGGTTTAGATTTGGTCTTAGGAAAGAATTCTTTACTGCTGAGGCACTGAGCAGGTTGCCCAGAGAAGCTGTGGTTGCCTCATCCCTGGAAGTGTTCAGGACCAGGTTGGATGAGGCTTTGAGCAACCTGGTCTAGTAAAAGGTGTCCCTGCCTATGGCAAGGGGTTGGAACTAGATGATCTATGATTTGGGTATAGAGGATATTACATTACTGGAAATAATCTAATTGGCACAGCTTGAAGAGGGCTGTTGAGCTGTTAACTGCCAGTCACTGATTATGGAGGAAGCATTTATTTTGTTGCATTTCTTACCAGTCTATTCTTAGAATCTTTCTGAAGTTAAGTTAGAAAATAATTGTTTCAAGTGCTAATGTGTAAGCA
The DNA here is from genome assembly GCA_013396995.1 of Dicaeum eximium. Lineage (NCBI taxonomy): Eukaryota > Metazoa > Chordata > Aves > Passeriformes > Dicaeidae > Dicaeum > Dicaeum eximium. The sequence goes on from VWZP01006907.1 coordinate 622,698, forward strand.
TTTTTTTAAAATAAGAACTTTAATTTCAGATGGAACCATGCAAAAGTAATTTTTCACTTCTTCTTTTTTAATCTCCAAGATCAATTCATAGTTTCAAGTTTAAAGTCGACTTTGTGTTATGAAAATTTTTTTCTCACCTTCAAACCTAGCTCTTTGTCATTTGTTTAAATATGACTATTTCAACTTGCTTTTAGAGAGCAATTTGAATGAGATTTCTCTGTACACAAATTCTAGTTAACTAACGTTGGGGAGGAGGACTTGCCATGTAAGTACTTCCTGAAAAAAATCCTGTACAGGAAATAGAAGTATATTCTTCAGAACAATTTTTAATCTAAGTAGACAAGGCTACCATATGTGTACAGAACAAACTCTAGGCTGCTAACTAATAAAGTAAACATAAATACACACTTGCAGATGTGGATTCCAGACTTCTTTCATCTAAGCCTGTCTTGACACTGCCATCTCCACCTGTCCTGGGATTTCTTGAGCCATTCACTTAAGGGGGAGAATTCCCTCCTTCCCACTCTCACTTCTCATGTGTCAGCAGAAGCCCAGGAGCTCCGGGAAGCTGGAGCCCCAGGCTCTGACCTTTTATAAAGCTGGCAGAGATCTGGGGAACTTTGTGTTCTGTCTCAGCACCCCTCACCTCCCTTGTGCTGTGTGAGAGTCTCTTTTACCAGTTGGAAAGAGAAATCTGAGACTCGTTACCACTTACCTTATAAATGTATGCTTTTCTTTGTCTTTAGTCAAATATGAGCACCTTTATGTTTCAGAATAGTTATTAGAAAGCAAAGATGAAAAAAGTTGTGTTTCTCCGAAGCACGCTTTTCTAAGTTCTGAAAATAAATGCAGTTTATCATTATGCCTTGCAAACCTAACACGGAGGGAGCATGTGAAATTCTATTCAGATGAAGTAACTTCAAATGTAAGTGCTATTTAAAAGTTGTAATCATGTTTACTGTCTGAAATATTTTACTGGGTTAAATAAACAGGAATATTTTTTCGATAGGTTAGTTGAGGCTCTGGCATAGGTGCAAAGGTGAGACTTCATCTAATTAACTGCTTCTGTTACTGCAGTGCTTTTTTCTTCATACAATGAAATGTCTTATGTTCCTCATGGAATCAGGTTATATGGATCCTAAAATACTTGATGATGTTGTTCAGTTTTTCTCCAGGAAGCAGTACATTAAATTCAAGAGTACCATATTAATTGAATGACATTTCCTACAAATAATAAGATTTTTGTAGTCTGTCTTCAGTGTGTAAGGTTAATAATGATTTTAAAAAATTGAAATAGGTATAGAAATCATCCTTTGACGTATTTTCATCTTAGGCTAATTTCTTCTTGATGATGATTTAAATATGGACCTGGAAAAGGGAAAAGTAACCTGATTTTTAAAAGGGGAAAAAAGGAAAGACCTCAGTACCCAGCAAGTCCATGGAGGAGATCCTGCTGGAGACTATGCTAAGTCATATGGAAAATAAGGAAATGATTAATGACAGTCAGTATGGCTTCACTAGGGGGAAATCATGTCTGACAAATTTGGTGGGCTTGTATGACAGGGTTATGGCAGTGCTGGATAGAGGAAGAGCAGCTGTGTCATCTACCTGGACTTGTGGAAAGAATTTAACACTGTCCCATGAGACATGCTTGTCTCTACACTGGAGAGACATGGATCTGATGGATGCAGCAGTCAGTGGATAAGAAAATGGCTGGTTAGTCACACTCAAAGAGGTGTGGTCAAGGGCTTGATGTCCAAATGGAGGGCAGTGGTGAGTGACATTCCAGGGGTCACCACTGGGACTGGCACTGTTTAAAATCTTTGTCAGCAACGTGGGCAGTGAGATGAGCTGCACCCTCAGCAAGACACCGAGCTCTGTGGTGTGGAGTTCCTTCCACTGGAGGAAAGGGATTCCATCCAGGGGCACCTTGACAGGGTTGAGAGGTAGGACCAGGAAAACCTCGTGAAGTTCAACAAGGCCAAGTGCAAGGTCCAGCACCTGGGTTGGAATTAAATTATCTGTAAGGCCCCTTCTAATCCAAACCATTCTGTGTTTTTGTGATTCTCTATACATAACTTCTAAGATACAGAGTAGGAAAATACTGCCCTGTCAAATTCCTTCTCAGCAGACCTACCACCTGTGCCAGTGTGTAGCTAATTCAGAATGACTTCAGAAAGCAAAATGAACCTTTCCCATGGATATTTTCTGACAACTGGCTCATCTTTTCATATTATTGGCAAGAAGCACATGAAGACATTCTGTCACTGATCCTTTTTTCATTGTTCTAATTCCTTTGCTCAGCAGGTTAAAGTACACATTGTCTTGGAAATTCCCTGCTGGAAAGCTGAGAGAAGATGTACTCCCTGTGGCAGGACAGCTGAACGTGGGCGGCTGTGTCCACAGCGTAGCCATGTAGGATGGCTTCTGAGTAGCCCAGGTTAGCCTGTGGATTGGAGAGCAGAATTCAGAACTGAAGATTAGGTGCCCCTTTTCGTTTTGTTGTACCTAGTGGCAAGTTAAATAAGTACATGGTTTACTTATCTTGATGTATTTCTCTAGGGATTTGGTAAAACATGCATTGCACCTGGTACATCATCTGACAGAAGCAGTGCAGACACAGACACAAAAACAAAGGAAGCAACATATTCTAAATACAAAAGGAATTTGAGTACTTCTTAGTTACATGCAGAGTAGGGAACGCTGGAAGCAAACAAAGTAAACTTCAGGAAACAAAAATTGTGATTAAGGTAGTGTTTTGCACTTGAGAAGGATCCCTTTTCTTTGCAGTGGGTATTTGTCTTGGACCACATTGGTGGCTTTTGCTGTATGCAGGTGTTCCTGCAATTGCTGGTGCAAAATGCAGTGAGAAAGCACCAGAGGCTTCCTGGAGAGAAGCATTGCATGGCAGTGGCCAGTGATCAGGAAAAAAACCACTTTACATGAGTGGCAAAAACTAAACTGTGATTGTGGGTCTGTGCACGTCTGAGATCTTGCAGATCATACCTGGACCAAAGACTCGCCTACATTAAAATTTCCAGACATCTATCTTCTACTCTTACTGTAGCCTGTGTTTCCGGAAAAAAAGTCCTCTCATACTTCCTGCGTGTGTCACTCACTATTTCTGCACATTTAAGGAAGTTCAGACATCTCTTCCCAAGTATATGAATTAGAATATTGGAGGAGACCAAGGGTAAAACTGAAAGCCAAATGGATTTTGTAAAAGGGAAGTTATCTCAGTTTTCTGATACACATTGTCTTCCTACTACCTCCTGGGAGAAGGTTCAAGTACACCTTAACCCTAGAAGTGTCTGTTTTCTTTCAGGTCAAATTTGGCCAGGTATCTTCTCCCAGGTATTTTCTTCCTTAGGTACCTTGTCATAGTCGTACCTGTGCTTATGAGCTGTCAGCATTTTAGATGCTGAGATCTGGACTAGTCCTGCTATATTCATCCCACTTAATTTTGGAGGGAAGTAAGTGCTCCTGCAGGACAGCCCATCTCTCCAGAAGCAGGTGGCTGTCAGGGTACACTAAGCATCCATTGGAAGCACTAAATATATTCTATTTTTAAAAAAGTGTGAAATTTTTCATTTGTATAGTCACCAAAGAGGAAAATAAAATAATGAAACATAATTTCAGATGTTGTTTACTACTCATTCCTCTGATGCCATATCCAGTGGAACATGAGAATTATTAAGGTATAAGTGATAACATACTATATCTCAATCCAGATATTGCATCATGACTGAGATGTATATACCTTTCCTTAAACTATTTAATTAAATGTAATTTAAATTATCTATTAAACTGTGTAACAAATGAGTAAGCAAGTAGGATCAGACATGAGAAATTAAGCAGGGCTATTTACAAGCAGATCAGAAGACAAGACTGTGGTTTTTAAGTTTTGAATTCCTTAGGGTAATTCAGTATAATTAATTCATAAAATTAAAAATAATTTTACTGTAGTATGATGAAAGTCGGGCTGTGCATTTGGTTGGTGTTCCTAATGAAGTGAACTTATGTTCATGTGCAGATTCTTGTTTGTTCCAAAGACCTTCTTTGGAATGTTATCTCTAAACCTGAATTTCATTAGCTGATATTTCATCCCGTATGGGCTGCCCACCTGCTAGTTTTTAAAGTTTTTCTTGTGTAGGTGTTGGTTTTCATTCTCATTTACAGCTCATATAGGTGTAGCTGTTTTGCTGCTTTCATCTGTGTATGTGTATTGTATTCTTCTCTATTTACTGTGTCATCATCCTAACATACTGAGTAATATTGTGCTGTCATGTGAGAGTTGGGTTTATTTTTAACTCATTTGGTTCATAGTTGAGTTGTATCTTTTCTGTTTTGCTCCCTTTTCCATTCCTGCTTCTGTTCTCAGCCTAGAGTACAAGCACAGTAAGGACTGGAGTTCCCCTCACTGGATTACAATAAAATTGTTTTTCCTGTAGTTGTTGACTGTCAGGTAGGTTGCAGTGACTTTTAAGGATGTTAGGCACTTCATAAATAATTGTAGCAATTTATATGTGTGTGTGTGTAAACACACACATATAAACATCTGTATATCTATAGTCTTAATATAGATATATTTTATAAAACTCAAATTGTATTTTTTCTGTTTTACTCTTTATAGAGGTCACATCTGATACTAATGAATACAAATAACAGTTAAAAGTTTTTTGAGGTTTATGTTTTTACTGCTTTTTGTTGGTTTTAGGGCTCAGCTTGCTCTAGACTCTTTTGTATTTTATGGTGAACTTGATTTTTTTTGATGTTGAGAATATGTAGCATCACAATTGGTACCCAAAGGTCATGGGATTTTTCCAGTTTCACTTCCATGATACTTTCCTACTTGCTTATGGAATGCCACTGTGGGATTGCAACTTTCTTGATCACTGATGATAATGCTGAATATCTTGTTCTAAAACATCTTAAGGGTTCAGACCCGTCACCTCTCCAGTTCATTGTGCTTTGTGGTTCCAAACTCTGCCCTTCTCACTGTGGTGGGAAATGTATCACAATTCTTTCTTTTGTTTATCAGAGCTCAGTATTCTTCCATGGCTTCTGCGAGGTTGTGAGGCAGCTGAAAGCAAATTATCATGAGGCTCCCAGCAGCCACTGGAACTACTATTAACACTAGGCTTCTCCCAGTTACCAGGTTATAAGCTTAGTTGCATATTGGATGAGAAGAAAGGTTTCTGTTTTATTGACAATAGTTCAATGAAGGTATCCTCTCTAATATTAGAAAAAGCTTAGAATCCTCCATCCCAAATTGCTCATACAAGTAAGAAATCATGTATAAACGACTCTGTTTCTCCCAGAAAATGACTTGTGAACATACTGTAAACAGCAAGTTTAGAGGCTTTGTTATTACCAAAAGCTGTTAGCATGAATGCACAGATAAACTGTCATATACAGAACAAATAGAAAAATCAGGGGTGGCTTATCAATGTTAGTGTAGTACATATAAGATAGTGCATGTTTTTGGAGGAAAATACTGAGTTTCTGTTCAGGCATAGCTCAATTTCCTTGACACAGGTTAAAAAAAAAAAAGGGTGGTTAATAAAACTTACAGCTATCTGGAACACTGGTGTAAATCTTATAAACAATTTATGGAACTTAAGGTAGATAGAGGGTGTACACCTAAGAAAACAGAAGTTTGCAAGCTTTGGGGAATGAACCAAACTTTGGTGACATTAAGGCTGAGAGGGTGTGTTCCTTTGTGTAAGCTATTTCCTTTTCTAAGTATTCCTTAAGGGCTGTTGTGATGGGGATGACAGTGGACCAGATGAAAAAGTAGCATACCTGATGTGGAAATGAACATACTCTAAGATGCCTGTTGACATTGGAACCTTTTCTAGTTCTTCATCGTCTGGGAACTGAAATAGCAGAGCTTGCTTTTATGTGGATCTTGCTGTAGTCAGCTGCAATTTTATCACTTCACTGTGTAAGCTACTATAATATGCTTTATTTAAAACATGGAAATCCAGTTAGAAGATATAGCTGTGTAGAATACCAGTACTGCCTTATTGTGGGGAAAGACTGAGAAGAGTGGATCCTTTACACTATTTTCTAGGGTGTTTATGGGTGTAGGTAAATGTTTTGATAGCTGTCAAGTCCTTAATTGAATTCTGAAGTTGATTCAGTTCTTAATTGAATTGGACTTTTGAATATCCTTTATACAGGAGGCCACTCTTGTTTTATGGTGAAACCATGAAACGTCAAGAAGATGCAGCAGGGTGGTAGGTCAGGCTTGGTGCTGGGGGGATACAGCTGCTGGGCATGGCCAGCTCCAGGCGCAGGCACAAAGAATGATGCCTTCTGTCTCTGTCCAAATGCATGAATATTTAAATATGACATTTTAATATTAAGATATGTTTCTAGGTTGGAGAAAGATGTAGGTATTTGTGCTGCTCATGGGAAATATTAGCTTTTTTAGAATTGGGTACAAAGCAACCTGTGAACTACAGAAAACAGCTTTGAGCTAAATCTGATCAATAAGTGAGGCTTAAGTTGTAACTGGGTTAAATACCTCAGAAAGGTGTGGGGGGTTTTGGGGTCCCCTGCTCATGGAGCTCATTTTTTGAAATGAAACGCAATGGAGCAGGTAAGGACTATGGATATATGGTGGATATGGCACAACGTATCAGTGGGCTTGAAAAGCACAGGCAAGTCTCTGTGTACAAAGAGGGCAGCAAAGGTGGTGCAGGGCCTGGGGGGAAGCCGTGTGAGCAGCAGCTGAGGTCACTTGGACTGGTCAGCCTGCAGAGGAGCGGACTGAGAGGACACCTCACTTCAGTTTGCAACTTCTACATGAGGGGAAGAGGAGGGACAGACACTGATCTTACCTCTCTGGTGACTAGGGACAGGACCTGAGGGAATGGCCTGAAACTGTGTCAAGTGAAATTTTTAGTTTTGATATTGGGAAATGATTGTTAACCCAGAGGGGGTTGGGCGCTGGAACAGGGTCCCCACATCTGGTGCTGTGACCACTGCCCACCAGACAGAGTTCTGGAAGTGTTTGGACAACACTCTTGGTCTCATGGTGGCATTCTTGGGGTTGTCCTGTGCAGGGTCAGGAGTTGGACTTTGGTGATCCTTTTGGGTGCCTTCCAACTCAGGATATTCTATGATTCTATGAGAATCAAGTTAGAAAAACAAAGTTTGTAATAGGAAGAAGTGTTCCAATACTTCTCACAGTAACAACAAAGTGTGGGGTCAGTAAAATGAGAACTATTTGGGGGTTTTTCCCCTACTAATTTTTCTTTTTCTGGTAGCACTAAATTAACGCCTTTAAATTGTGCTCTGTTTAACTATTATAGTGCTTCTGAGAAAAATAAATTGTGTAATTTTTATCAATTTTTATCTAAGCTAATTGATAAATAATTTATCTTAGTGTTGTCATATTTGTCATTTTATCAAGTAATCTTGAATATCAGAAAATATGGGGAACAGGATAAATTAGAACTTATTTCTACTTGTGCAGCTCTTTTCTTTGTGCATTAATTTCTAATTATTTTAAATCTCAGGAAAAATAGGAAATGGTCTCATATGAATCAGGGTTCTATGTAAGTTGTTTCTTGGTGCTGTTCTTCTGGGAAAACAGAGAAGCTGTTTCATATTCGTATGAAATGTTTGCATAATGCACTTACTCATGCAGTTCTGTGTATTGTATTAACTTAATTTGTATTACTTTATATTTGTAAATAATGCTATTGAAGCTGGATTTTGTGAGCAAGTCTTAATAGTTTCATTTCTTTCAGATCTGTTTGCAAACTACCACATAATTGGCCTGGTTTATTGATCTCACAGAGATTACGTGTCTGACACTGCACCAGTTAATAAAAGGTTTTGTTGGCTTTCTTTAAACTGAGCATTTGAGAACACACAGCTCTGTTATGCTGTAGAATTTAAATTGCTTATGTACTGGAATATTTACTACCCTCTTTGTTGTTTCATTTCAGAATGACCTTATTTAAAAATGTATGAGGCTATTTATAATCGACTCTGTGGCAGTGATTAAAGAGGTGTGAATAATAGCTTATTGGAAGTTGACAGCTCCTTGTTTGCTAAACTGCTGTTAGAACGTTTATGCTGCTCAGTTGTACCTCATTTTTCTGAGGGGAAGCTGCATTTTGACAAGTGCATAGAACAGGTATATGTGGCTGACATTTTTATTATTTAAAGAAAACATTTTGGGTTTATTTCTTTAACTGCGCGAAGTTAATTAATTGCTTACTCTGTGCCTAATGATCTGTCTATAGTGTGTTAGTAAAATAAGAGTGAACAAATGCATTTTTACTTGCAAAAATCAGATGTTGTTCTTACTGAATAGAAAGTGTAGCTCCAAACATGTTTGATCAAGCAGCCAGGCATCTGTCTTTCTGATGAGGGTAAGACTGGTCTCTGATGTTTTTGATTTGTGCTTAGGATTCTAAATATCTCTAACTTCAAGAAGGCAACCAGGTAATTTTTTTCATTGCTATTCAAAAAAAAGAACAAGGGAGAAAAGGACCATGGCTTATTTATTTGCAAGTCAGGTTGAAATAATTCAGTTTTTTGTAAGAGCATACATGGATAGATACCAGTAAGCTTGTAGATAAGACTGATAATCAGATAATACTAAGTGTTTATCCATACACAAAAAACTTTCTGGCTTTTGCTCTGCCATCACTAGTATCTCATTCGACCTACTGGACCCATTTTAAAGGTGAACAGTAATTAAAGCCCCTCTTCACTCTTGTGTCTTGGCTTATGGGAATAAGTAGTTTCTTGTAGTTCTGCACACCCCATGGTGACAGTATAAAACTTTTTAGCTTATTTTGGAGAGGGTATGTCAGAATACTGCAGGGACTTCCATGTGCATCTTCAGTTTCTTGCAACCAAAAACAGGTAGTAAATTGTCTCCATTGTAGCACTGCCTTTTAGCAGTGACCTGACCATAACATCAGAACTGTTTATTCAGTGTTTAATAAATGGTGAAGAAATTAATCATTTCATATTGGTTTATTACTAAAAACGTTACTTATCCTACTGCACTATTATGTCTAATGGTACAAGTCACAGTAGAATTACAGAAAGAATATATAATTTTGCTAGATAGTTTAAGAATTTTTAATAGAATAATTGGTACTAGCAAAGTGCCATCATACAGGTTCTCTCTCAATAAGCATCAGTTCATAGTTTCACAGGTTTTGCTTCATAAGGCACTGAAATGAGATAGTGCATAATTAGTATTCAAAGTGCACTGAGCTAATGGACTGCTATAAGATCTAGTTATGGTTTAACAAAATACATTGTGAAATTCTCTTACTTGCTTCTGTTCTTAAGAATTAGATTGGGCTTTTTACAGAGAAGGGATGTTGTTTCTTAGGTGTGTTCAGCTGACAATATATTGTTTTCAGCTCTTCTGGTTCACTCAGCTTCCTCAAAACTCTGCTTCAGCTGGCCAAAAATGAATATGAAGTTCCACTTAGGAGTTGGCTGGTTTGTAGTGTTGAGTGTTTCCATTGTGGGTAGTCAGTCAAAATGCCTGGGAATCCTCCTGGAGAGAAAGGAATTTGAATGACATATTGCTTGAGTTTTCCCTCAAGTATGTTGATAGCGTATATGTCAAGAATATGTAGCTTTGCAAAACAAACAGAATTTCACATTAAAAATTATTTGGGATATCAAAGTTCTAGAACACTGTATGGTTTTCTAAGTGCCTGAAAATTTTTTCTTGTGCTTACGTTGTTTATGTATGCCTTATTCTCAAAGCAATGGCCCTAAGATTGTACTTTTTCATCCAAAAACATACTATCTGAATTTGCTGTTGAGCTAAGCATCATAGAATTGGCTTTAATATAAACTATATACTTTAATATATACTATAAGTAGTGTCTTATTTTTTTATTTCCTCAGGATCCTAAGTTTTCTGATCTCCTCTTGTATGTTTAACATCACTTTTGGGTTGCTTAAAAAACAATGCTGCTGTCCTTTCAATATAGCGGGCATGTTACAATATGACTATTTGTTTGAAATTCTTAAATTTATCTGAAATTTTTGTTTTAAATTCTAGATCATCCTGGCCTCCCTGATAATCTTGTATCTCAGAAGTCGCTGTCATTGTTCAAAATTTCTAGTCACAGGGAGTTTATGTCATTTTAGTGTTAAGAAAATCTGGTTCCTTTTGTGGTTTTTAATGTCTTTAAGCATGACTGGTATTACAACATTGTAATGTTGGAGAAGGAACCTGGAATGAAGCCAGCGTGGGGAATGTTCACCTGTGTTACTGTGCACTGTGTAGTAAACAAAATGTTTAATTACCCACTCTACTCCCTCGTTTTTTTCTCCTTGCTTGTGTGGCCTTGAGTTTGTTAATCGGCAGCCCTCATAACAAGCCAGACGATGGATCCTTACCGCACCTTTGCCACTGCTGCTTTCCAGAGCACTGCCTGCAGTGGGCAAAGCCTGCTGCTTCCTATTGCACTGCAGCGTGTACTCATTGATCTGCGTTTAGCTGCTAAAACAAAGTTGATTTTCACTCTTACGCTAAACGGTTTTTAAAGTCATGTTGTATTTAAATTGCAATGTGAAGCCTTGTGGGTCTGTTCTAAATTCTTTGCTCTTTATCTCTCTGGTTTCCTTGTCCTCCAAAAAGAACCAATATGTCATTTATGTCAGCTTGCAAAAAGATGGGTGTTCTGAAGGCAAGGGTAAACTTACTGACTCATATTTTCAGAGAGAAATATTTATTTCACCTCATGTCTCATGTTTGGCTTAAAAAATAAAATTGTAGGATGAGATTTCATAGGTGTCTCAGTTTTTACCAGTCCACAACAGATCTCTCAAGTTTTTACACTGTGTCTTTAACCACAAAAGCTCATCCTAATAATTCTCTTTGTTAACATTCATGAAGTTCAGAAAAGTTATAGATTTAACTTGGATCCCTAGAGCAGTATGGATGTATTTGGCTATTACTGGCATATACAATATTCTTTTCAGCTATTTCATTAGACTTTTTACCAGGCAGCTCTTCATACTGGCCATAACACCTCTGAGTATTGTACTTTCTGTGGTAAAGGAAAGTTAGGGCACAGAGTCTTTCCGTACAATCCTGAACGCAGTGGAAACGTGTCTTTTCCCCTCTACTGCTGCCTTTCCCAGAAGTGCTATTTCTGTCAGGCAGCCTTGCAGAGTTGTGGATTTTTTTTCTTTTTAAACATCTCATCTTTCCACCTTTATTGTGCCCATTTGTTTTTCATTAGTAAATTGATTTCTTATTCAGTGATGACTTCTCAGTGGCCTTCTGCTCACTGGCTGTGCTTGTGTTCCAGTCCTCAGTCCATTTTCCTGCACCCCCCTTCCTCTGATGGCTTTACAGCTTCAAAAAAACTAAATTCACCTGAAAAACTAGTCTGGTATTGATGTAGCCACTTCTGTGATTCCAATTGCTCTGGGAGATCCCGTTTATTTTAGTTACACTTGTAACCATAAAGATGTCTCAACTGCTTTTGGGAGGAACAGAAGCTTAGACAGATCTCAATAAAGGCTGTGGGTATGTTCTTGGGAAAATCATCAGAGGTTGGAAAATATATTTCTCTTTTTAGAAGATCCAAAAGTCAGGTCTGATCACATTTGAATTCTTCAAATTCCGTGTTTTCTTGTTCTGTTTCCCTTAGGAAATAAGAGGTTGTAAGACTAGAGATGTTTAACATATGAGCTATTAACAGCCAACTCTTTGTTATTAAGATTCACAAATGGAGTAACTAGGTAAAAATGTTTTACATTTTTAGCATAATTGTTATTGCTGCTATTCCTTTTTGTAGCATATCAGTGAATTGCAGTTGCACTGTTCTGATAGAGCAAATAAGATTCTTAAAAACTAAAATCTGCTCTAGAAATACTGTCTATAAAAGTAAACTATTAAATACAGTAAAGTAGCTATAGGTAACTCCACCTTTGCTGTCTTCAGTAGCTCTCTGGCTCGTAATTTTAACCAGATAGCTCTTAAAAAATCTCTCAGATGCTGTCTGTGAAGCAATAAAAAAATTCACAAGGTATTTGGAAGTTTTTCTCCCTTTTTAGAATTTCTGTTTCTTCATAGGAGACCTGATACAGTAAGCTTGAAAATCATTTGCCTTCTAAACAAAGGAGTTTTACTTGTAAACCACACATTGAGGTTTGTTAGGCTTCAGCTGGTTTTGTTGTAGCCTTTACAAAGAAAAGTCTGACTTGCAGTGACTGCCAGATGTTTCTTGCTGTCTTCCTCAGTACTCATCTGAAATCAGACACCTCTAAGTTGCTTTCCAGTTGTCTTTTCATTTCGTTTACAAAAAGTTGGCAAAATTAAATTTAAGAATGCCACTAATGCTTGTCAAGTCATTTACATTAATAAATATAGGGGTGGATAGGGTCTTTTTTTGAAAATTAGTCTCCCTGTTTAAGCCACCCAGTAACTGATCCTTTGTTGGATTGTTCTTTGTTGGATTGTTCTTTATTGCTGTTTGTTTACCTTACATACGAATTTCAATGTTGCATGAAACAGATAAGCTCTTTTAAATTAAAGTCTCAAAATGTTTGACTTCATTCTTGTGTAGACAGTGGGAATTTGGAGGTGTTGGACTAAATTGAATACAGTTATTCATCACCGTTAACAAGTCTTGGAACACACCTGCTATACAGTGAATTCCAATATCATATTTAAAATTTTAGTTTTAGTTTGGTATTTTGAATCCCCTTTATTTGCTTTATTTTTTAAAGTATTTTTTGGTTAGGAACCTTATACAAGCTTTACTGTGCCATATGTTGATCCTGTGCAAACATGCGTGCATGCTTTCATAGAAATTCGGTGTATCATGTAATTGCATACTGTAAAAAGTAATTATGAATGGTCAATAAAGGTTTCAGCATTAGGTTATTAGCTACTGTTCATTCAGCTTACTTTACACTCATGTTAACACTAACTGAAGAATGTCAAAAAAGCTTTTTTCTTCCTTCCACTGTTCTGTGCCAACACTTAATTTGCCCCTCCAAATAGTAATTACAGATAATATTATATAAATAACAATTATCTGCAATCTCGCTTTTATTTTTTTTTTTAAGGTAGCAACAAATGAGTGAAAGATCAGAAATATTTTTGCCTATGGGTTTTGGGTTTTGGGGTTTTGGGGTTTTTTTTGTGAGTGGAAAATGCAAAATAGCTTAAGGAATAATTCACTTTAGAGTTTATGAAGAAACAAATGTGAGGCTGAATGAAGCAAAGCAGCTGAGGGCGTTTCTCCAGAGGTGCAGCAGAAGACAACACAACAGCTTTTTCTGGATCTCAGTCACATTACTGACCCAATTCAGTTCTATTCAGTATGGAAAGCTATGTCTTTTCTGATTGCAAAAATGCTTTCTTGGCCATTCCTTCTTTAAGGTAGGTAAATACTTTAAATTGGGTAAAAAATACACAAGAATGTTAGGAATTCTGGCACTTGTGTCAGTTACAGCCATTTCTCCCTGTGCTCGGTTTGTTTGTGAATTTGACATCTCTCTTGAGACAGGCAGATTATTTTCCTAAATCATGGAGCAATATACAAACTTTCAGCAGTTGATTTGAATTTCTGTTGCTGGTAGGATTCAGAAATGCAGGAAGGAATTATAATCAGAGGAATATAAGGCTTAAAGGCAAGGGTTGCCTTTTGGAAAGAACCCTGATGCTCAGGAAGGGAAGAGTAGGAGCCCACCCTGGGGGTGCCGGCAGCCTGCAGGATTGCAGGAAAGGCAGACAATGGCCTTCTTGCCCTGCTCCACTGCTCTGCCAGTCAGAGAGGCTGTTCCAGTGCTCAGCCACCCTCTGGTGAAAAACCTTTTCCTGGTGTCCAACCCAGACCTTCCCTGACACAGCTCCACGCCGTTTCCTCGTGTCCTGTCGCTGATCAGAGAGTGAAGAGATCGGTGCCTGCCCCTCGGCTTCCCCTTGCGAGGATGTTGAAGATCACTCTGAGGTCTCCTCTCAGTGTCCTCTTCTCCAGGCTGAACAGACCAAGTGACCTCAGCCACTCCTCATACTGCTCCCCTCCAGAGCTGTCACCATCCTTGGGGGTCTTCTTTGGACACCCTCTAACAGCTCAATGTCCTTTTGATGTTGTGGCACCCAGAGCTGCCCTCAGCACTCGAGGTGAGGCTGCCCCAGGGCAGAGCAGAGCAGGACAGGACAATCCCCTCCCTTGCCTGGCTGGCCATGCTGTGCCTGATGCCCCCAGGACAGGGTTGGCCCTCCTGGCTGCCAGGGCACTGCTGGCTCAGGTCCAACTTGCCATGGACCAGGACCCCCAGGTCCCTTTCCATGGCACTGCTCAGCAGCCTCTCATTGCCCAGCTTACCCTGCCACAAAGTTCAGACAGAGATAATATGTCATCATGTTATGTCTGCTCTGAAGTTCTGGCTTTGCAGGATATTTTCTTATTCGTTAAAACTGTTTTGATAGATAGAGTATCATTCTTCAAGGCTAGCAGTGCTGTTTTCTCAGGATGTTATTTGACATTTTAAGGGAAACAGTCTGAAACAGTTTGCTAGAACATTTAATAGTTTGCTAGTTCATCTAAGTGACTTATATTGAGAACTGAATGAGAGGGTTTTTTTAAATTTAGGCTAGTGCCTCATTTACTGTTTCGTTGTGTTAGAGTGCATATATTAGGGTATTTCAGAAAGAGGTTCTTGTATGTGTTCCTCTTCATTCTTGCAGCACTTTCTCGTTGCTGATTTGAATCTTCATATCTCTGATGGGAAGCAGCTGTAGTGTCAGCGTGGCTGTGTAAATCCTGAAAGTTTGTGTTCTCATACCTTGTTTGGGAACCAGATTTCTCTTGAAGCATGTGCTAACAGTGACTGTGAAATATTGTAATAGATAGAAAGTGGTTATTCTTCAACATGAGAGCCAAAGAGCTGGTTTGTCCAGTTTTTGGTCAAAACATCTGGGTTTAAGTGCCTTTGCAGGGAAATTCAGTAGCTATATGTGAACAATTTATGTACAGGAATGGAACAGTGTAAATCCAGATTACAGTTTTAAAGAAGTTAACCCCAGCTTTGGAAGCATCTATCAGAAATTACTTGATCTTCAGGGAAAAATAACATCTTGCTAATGTGTGCTGTGGAATACATTCATAGTCTTTTGAAGTATTTTCAAGAAGTTAGTACGGTAAAATTATGTTTATTTCTTTAATGTAATATCACAAATACTAATTAAGTTTCATTTTGATTTGTATAAATATAAAAATTTTTATTTAAACGTATAAAATCCACTGGCATAAAACTTCTCATTGCTACTTTAGCAGTGTATGTAGTCCTCATGGAATGCATCTTTTGAAAATTAAATTATTCCTTAAGCTTTAGGCTTCAATTTAAACAGGTTAAATGAGGCCTTTCATAATCTCATGTAGCCACCTGTTTCAAGAGAACACCAGGGATTGTCTATCCTTGAAATCCAGTAAAACGCTGTAAATCTGTTGTGTGTTTTTTGACCATCTCTTTTTTCATGCTCCTACACTGCAGTAGATTCCTGAGAATGATAGCTGTTCATTATTGTGCAAAGAGAACAAGCCACACTTAGAATTTAGATGGTTCTTTATTTCACACTTCACACAAATAAATTATGTAAATGGTCAGTGATTTCATATTTTAAAAGAATTGAAAATCAGTAATGTGAAAAATCTGTAATGTAAAAATGAGTATTGCAGAAATATAGTAGACAGTTAAAAATTGGAGGGACTTAGAACTTGTCATATCATTCCCAGACAGCAATTTTCTGCTGCCAGTGTTTTGGTTGATTAGCTGTGAATATAAATGCAAAAAATTATGTGCAAATCATGTATGAATATGCATAATAAATTCATGTTAGCTAAGGTACAAAGCTATGTGTAGCAAACCAGATCATCCAAATTACATGCTAAAACTATGTTCATCCACATTTTGATATTCTAGCATGTCTTTGGAATCTTTCTTTTCAAAAAAAAAGGGAATTGAGAATGTTTGCTATAACAAACATATATCTATAAACATGTAGCTATATCTGTCATGATAATAACATATAATCACTACAAATTAGTTACCCTGAATCCAAAAGTCAGGATACATATTTTGAAAACTGAAACATAAAACACCATTAAAAGTGCTATTCTGTTATTATGTGGAATTAGAGTGAAGCCAAAATGTAGCTTGTCAGCTTAATAGACAAATTTTAAAAAGTCCCTTTGCCTGTGCCATAAGTAGGATACAGCCAGGGGAGTTACTCAGATACTGGAGTGTTTGAACTTATAGTGAGAATAAATAGATGACCGTTGTGCATTTGATAATTTACCTCTCTCTCAAGAGGTATATTTAAGAAATTACTTGGAGATCAGTGAAAAATGTGGTGAAATATGAAATTAAAATAAATTTGTACTCTCTAAATAAATGTATTTTAATAATTTATGAATTTAGATGATATTTATGGAACATGTCTTCAAAATTGTGTCATTTATTGCTCTATTAATTTAGGAATGAGTAAAGAATAATGTCAGAGCTTCATAAAGCATGTGATTAATATCAGTGATATGTTTGCCAAATATAAAATTTTCATAACGCTGAAGACTTTTCTAGTGGCATCTTATTATAGTGATAAAATTTTTGGGACAAGAAAAGATTTCTGTCATAGGCTATTCTTGTGTATAAAATGTGCCATTAGAGTATCATCTTTCTTGTATTTAAGAGGATCTCAAAAATTTAAAGCCAAACTGGTATTCCTGTGCTGTAGTCTTTTTATTATCCCTGAAATAAATATTTACTGTCTATAAACCTAGGTAATGATGTTATATAAAATAACCAGTATTATGAAAATATACATTTATATAAACATGTCAGCTGTGTCTTCCTGAAGGATTAACCTGGCCTAATGGTATCTGAGGGATTGAGTAGCATCATGGAGTGGGTTTGGTTACAAGTGATAGCTTCTGCTGACACAACTTTTTATGTAGAATGCTGTGGCTGTAGAAAATGTGGCTGTCAAATTTTTCAGCATGGATTAAGGTAATTATCAAACTGTAATTCAAATTAAGTCTTTAATGAGGATAAATCTAAAGCAAGAGTTGTGCTTCAATTTATGCTGCAGTTGTGACCAGAAATAGGATATTACACTTGTTCAGCAAGTTGGTCAGTATGAGGGGACTTGTATGTAATTTTAGTGTGTGTGGTTTATGCCTGTATGTGTCTTAAAATTAGTGCCTCCATCTTGCTGCAGTCAAATAAGCTCCTCTCACCACATTTTCCCAAATGATTGGAACCCATTGGTACCTAGTGCCAGTTAATGATGAGACAATTTTCTGTGGCTCTTCTTTGGTTGGTGGCATTTTTCTTAGTGCAAGGGCTAATTTCTACTGTAATAATACATCATCTTTTTAAAAACCTGTCTCTGAGAAAGTAATTAGTTGTCTTATCTCCTAAATGCATCTCTTAGCTAAATTTTTTCAATATCTGAGAAGTTTTATAAAGAAACAATGACAACTGTTTGGAGTTAAGAGTATTTTGAACATAGAGCACAGTGGTAAGTCCCCAGTGGCAAGATAATTTTTGAAGAGTTAAACAGACTATGTAATACATGGACATACTTCTTCCTCTCAGCCTTTCATCAGTTAATTCACTGTTTCCATTTGTTCAGTAATTGGAGATACTAAAAGATGAAGATTTCTCAGATATTTATACATCTTATGCTTGATTTTTATGATCACAGCACTCAGTTGTCTTGGAGGCAGTAAACCCCTGCAGCCTCCAGACTGTGCTTAGCTATGAGGGGCAGATTTAGGTGTGCAGATTAATTTTTCCAGTCTTCTGAGTAAAATGATAAACTGTATAACTAATACTGGTGGTCGAAATCCAAACTTACCAGCAATCACATAAGACATGAGGGAAAGGTTTCTTTTTTTTTTTCCTCTTTGATTTAATCAGACAGTGACTAACACGTTGCCACCTACCCAGAACTGGTCTCTGCAGTACATTTATGAAAATTCTGAATTTTTTTTTTTTTAATCGTTAACATCAAGATTTTCTATTTAGGCCTGTGCAACTTTATGGAAAAATAGTGTGTTCTTTAGAAAGTGAAAAATTAACAGAATGCAGATTTATCAGAAGTTCATGCCTGTGTATTATATAGCTACTCCCACTTTCTGCTTGATACTTATTTTGTCCAAATGCATTCACAAATATAAATAGCCATAAAAACTTCAATGTTGTATAAAGTTTTGTCACCTATATTGAGTGAACACTACTCTGCATTTTTCTGTGGCTCCCTGAGGGACAGCATGTGAAATGAGGGAGTCCTGAGAGACAAAAATGTACAATGGTACATGGCTTCTTCCCTTCTGAGTGTTTAAAGCTGCAGTGAAATTATAGGAAAAGAAATCTTTTAAATACGTGGAGGGCATATGGTTCTTTTTTCACTGCTTCATAAATACTTCACTGTTTTTAGAAATACTTCCTTAAAGTATTAAATTTCCTATAAGTTTTGTTAAAGCTTCCTGACAGCAGCAGGTGACATGGAATTACACAGAGTTAAGTTCTCATTTGTAGAAACCTTGGCTTGTACAGTGGTGATAACAGGCAAACGATACAGTTAATTTTCTCATACACCTTTGGCTGTCTTGTTTTTGAAGGTTAATTTCTTTCTTATGGGACCATTTATAGTATTTTCAAACCTGTAAGAACCTTGTAGTAAATACCATTTTTCAAATTATGCTGCCACTAAGAATTTTGTATTTGCATGTAGCATTTACATCAATCCAGAGACTATAAAGAGAGAAAATTTGGACAATAGTTAGCTTTTTCATTAGAAAAATGATCATCATTTGCAAACCCAATAGAGAATTTAGTATTGCAAGTCCCTTTGTGTCACTGAAAGACTGAAAGACTTCATTTTGTAAAGCTATCAAGCTTGCATTTTTAACACAGAAAAGCTGCAGAGTAATGAAGAGTCTCAAAGCAGCATGATGAAAATTATATTTAAGTTACTTTACTGTAGGAGCCCTAAGAAGAGAAATACTTCAAAAGCAGATTATTTTTGTATTATTGTATAGGTATTATTTCCAAATCTAACTTCAGGCTATGAAGTTCAAACCTGAAAATATGTATGTAAGTATGTATCTGTATGTATATATAGGTAAACATATGTAAACAAATGTTTCCTGTATTAAGGATTATTTTTGGGCCAAGGCTAAACACCTGAAATGCTCCTCTGTGTGTACTCTTTGCTTCTCACCTCTGGACTTGTGTCAGTTCTCCATACAGCTAAATTCTTATTTGAGTGCTGGAGTTGATTTTTGGAGTTTCATGTCCTTGGAAGATCTATACATTTGTAACAAGTACCACTAAGGGACCAGTGGTGGCAAAACTTCCACCATGTCTGCCCCTCTAGGAAGCTTTGAGCTCGTCCTGCATTTCCAAATAGTGCGCGACCAAACTGTTCTGTTCCAGTGTCATTTTGAATGTAGGATTAAGTTACCTGAAGGTGACATCATGGTAAGAACAAAGGCAACCAACAGAAAATTTTCTCACTAAGACTGGAATATTTGCCAGGTTTGCTCCAAGTATCACTTATGTCATCTCGGAGTGTAGTGCCAGAGCTGTAGCCATTACCCTTGTCCTGGGGAATTGGTCCTGACTTAGATCATCGGACTTTACTCCAGACTTTGCCATCAGCATTGAGGGTCGGGGCTTTTTTAGTGTCAAATGCTGATGGATTTTAAAACCATAATTTAAAATTGATAAGCAGAAAAATTCTATTTACATAATTGATTTTAATGTGTGTTGGGTAAGCCAAGCCAAACATCCAGTGTCCCTCTTGGTAAAGTATTTAGAGCACATTTTAGTCCACAGTCTCCTTGCAAAGCATTTATTTTAAACTAAAAGTTACTTTGAATTGACCTGAAGAGCAAATAATCCAGTGCATGTGTATTGAGGTGATTTATATACCTTAGTGCTTATTAAGATTCTTGAATTTTATGGGTTTTAATGTGTTGGAATATTCAATCAAAGTGTGTCAAGCTGCATTTGACTAGAATTCAGTTAAGAAGTGTAAAGCTATTTTGAAAGAGGTTTTTATTAGTTAAACAAAGCTATCAGAAATGTGCTTGCTATATATAAATATTTAGACTTATATTTTTCCACCTATTCATGTATTTATATAAACATGTGTGGGAGATGTAAGTTTGATCCCTTCAGGCAGAGGAAGGACTGAATCCAGTTTCCCTGTTCTTGTGTGAGCACACTCACGTGTGTATATCTACACAAGCATAAATCAACACGAGTCAAACTTTTATATATAAGAGCAGAACGATTTCTGCTCTCCATGGTCAGCACATATACTGTTATTAAAAGCAGAATGACTTTTCTGAAAATTGCAAGTATGATCTTAAATTAAATTTTAAATGGATTGTTTCAGAACCTAATCTCTGGCATGGTTTTTGTTCCTGAACAATTTAATTCAGAGTATAATACAGTTTCCTCATATTTTGCACATAATGAGATCTCATTGTGTATTTTTACTGAATTCAACAGGCTACCTAATGGAATGTTTTTTGCTGCCTCAACTCTTCTCTGTAATGCTGCTGGCCATCCCAGTGCTACAGGAAATCACCCTGCTGCCTGATGGAGGCAGTGACATGAGTGTGAAGCAGCAAATATTTTCACTAAGAGTTTCTTGTACTTGTTTGGGAAATAATGACAGTGTTTCCACATAGTCAAGCCAGTAGTGTGGTAGGTAAAATTCTAGATGGATAAAAGTGAAGTAGTGAATGTTGAGGAAGGGTCCTGTGATGGGTTCTGAGGTGATTGTTACCATTCAGGAATAGCACTTCTGGGGTTAGAGATAATAAACCTTTAGTAATGCCAGCTTAATTACTTGTGGAAGTCAAGAAAAGTCCTAGAAATATGGTTGTGTTGTTAAAAAGGGATAGAGAAGAAAACGGTGTGTTGTAGTCCTGCCATTCTAATCCAAGATGAATGCTGAGTGCAGTTCTAGAGTGTCACCTCTCCCCTTCTGACACAGTGATGCAGCAGAACAGAAGGTCCAGAGAGATGCAGCAAAAATGATCAGTGGAAAAACTTTTGTATGAGTAAGAAGGGAACAAAGACTCTTGGTGTTGTCGGGGAGGGCGGCGTGATGACGAGTATGAAATCATGGACAGCATGGAGCACACAAGGAGGGCAGTTCAATGGACACCCACTGGATGTAGTGCAGAGCAGGTTCAAAATCAACAGAAGAAACTTATTCTGCCCACAACACAGAGCTGTGAAACTGCTTGCCTCAGTCTAATGTTGATGCCAAAATTTTAATGAATTCAAGAAGTGAGCCGACAAATCCACAGAAAATTAGGGTTTTAGGTATGAAGACAACACAAATCATTTAGGAATTCCAGAAGCCAGAAAACTCCAAGCAGAGAATTTTAGGAGAAGCATGAGCAAATGCCTTCTCTTTCCTTAAGCTCTTTCTCATGTTTCTGCTTCAGATGGTAGCATGGTTCTGTATATATTATTGCATGTCAAGTGTATGTATTAAACTGAGAGGAAAAATATGAAAATAACATAAAGATCTAGCTTTACTAAAGGCAGCTTATCATTGGAGAGTTGAAAGTATGGCATTTCATTCAGGAGTAGTAACAAAATGAATAGTATACCCTAAAATCTAAGTATAAAATGCTGAATGCTAAATAACTAGGTTTCAAACTTCACAATATATTTTGCTTAAATATTGCACTAGATCTAAATAATATATAGGAGCAGATTTTCAGGTGGGCTGACAAAGAGTAAATGGTTTCCAAGAGATGATTGTAGGCTGTCAGAGCAGAAATCCATGAACTGGGAATGAACTTCAGAGAGCACAGGAGTTGTTCCAGTTTGTAGAGTCAAACCTTTCTTTCTAGGAGTATTCATGCATGAGCATTCACAGCTTTTTTTTGGAAGAGTTTTTAGAAGTAGGATTTCTAAAAGATTAGAATTTCTCACACCTGTTCTACATCCTCTGCCAGTTCAGTGTTGAGATGCTGAGCTCACACAGCAACAGATGTGTTGGTTACACATTCAACATCTTAAAAAATTCAGTGGTGTTTATGTTAACTCACAGATTCCTAAAAGTTGTGGGGTTTTTTTTTCTGTTCAGTGGAAGTAGGTAGGATTTTTGGATTAAGTATGGAGAGGTGTACAAAAGACAGTAAGAATGCCGGGCCACTGTACATGAAGGACAGTGACCATTGTCAGGTATTGAACAAAAGGTTTTAGCAGGTTCAAAGCAGCCTTCCAAATCCTGGTATTGCATGTTAGGCTTTTTGCCTTAGTTCTGTGGAATTCTGTCCTCTTTTTAGTGCAATTCTGTCCTCTAGCCAACTGATCTCAAATTATTCTGATGCATATTCCACCACGTAAGTTTTTATCTTGTTGAGTGACATCAACTTGATTGTGTCATTCATTGTGTTGGGAATGTCACCTCTCATGTCATCTAATTATTCTGAGGGCAACTGGTGACAGCTTTTTTAGAAGCTTTCCTTCTATTGCCACCCAGATGGCAATAGTAATAATAATTGTATTTTTAGGGACTCACCCGTTATGTTATGGAAACAGTGAATCCTATAGTCTTTCATCACCACAATCTTAGTGTGCACCTTGAATTTCCTGGGTTTACAGGTTTTAAATCAGCAACTAGCAATTCTTTCCTTTCAAATATCATGTTTGATTTGATTGGACATATGTATCATAGTTTCCCACCTGTATTCAACCAGCAGAATAACATATATCTCCATTTTAGCTCTTCAGTCACTACGTCCATCTGAGCACATTTCTTTTTTAATTAGAATTGTGCAACGTCGTACATCTGCATTGCATTTAGGACTGTAAAAAAATCCAGAAAGTGAAGTTCATTTTCTGCAGTTCATTTTGCAGTCATTTGTTCTTAGACCAAGGAAAGTTTCGACTACAGCTAGTAATTTGTTCTTTAACAGGCAGGATACTGTATCAAGAAAGTGATCAAGAGGAGAAAACATAATTATGGTTCATAAAATGTATTTTTAATTACCATTTCATAATTATTTGTAATCTTATATAGTAATGATATAAAAATTTGTTTTATTGAATAAATATTTAGTCTTCAGTGTAATTTATAATATGTTTGTTGAGGCTTTCTACTAATCTGTGAAAGTAAAGCTGAAATTAATAATTAAACTTCAATAATGTAAAATTTTGCCAAGGTGTCATACTGTATATTGAACAGAACAGGCCCATGTGTGTGTCATACATCATACATGCTTGCCTGTGACCTGTCTTCTGTTGATTACAGCCATGGTTCATGATCTACAACTTTACAGTTATCTTGATCAGACCCCCTCAGTGGTGTGCTGCTTGTCCCCTGCGGCTGATGGCCGTCCCTGGAGCCGTGGTGGCCGAGGGTGACGTAACCTTTCTAATCGTCCTTGCTTTTCACAGAGCAATGTCTCATCCTGGAGACACTGACTGCTGTTGGTGCCAGATTTCTGTTATGCAGGCTGAATTATTTTATTTAGCTAGTCACTACTTTTAAATGACATTAGCTAAAAGTAAATAGTACTGAAGTCTGAAATATTTGTAGCTCCTTCACTGGGAAACCATAACTGTTCCAGGCAACGTTTTATGTGTTTTATTTTCTGCATGGAATATTTTGCCAAATTACAAGCCCCTTGAAGTCATCATTTATGTATAGTCAATTGGATTTCTTTCAGAGATTGTAAGCAGTTGTCTCTACATATTGCTTTTGTATTGAGTATATTTCAATCTTTATCCAAAAAGGTTTAGTGAAATTTATTCCCTCCAACTTCAGCAGCTACTGTGGCGCCAGGCATTGAACAAGGCTTGTGAGCTTGTTGTCCTCTTTGCTCAGTGGTGACTATTCTGAGGAAACATCAAGGACAAGAGGAGAAAACACACAAAATTATGTACAGATAAGGAAGGTCTAAATCTGGCTCTAGGACTGAACTGAAGAAGGGCAAGGGGGAGGATGATTACCCCTGGAATTGAATGCCAGATGCCATAGTTCCTGTGGAACATGGAGCCAAAACCTGTCTGAGCAAATGGAGGCAGCAGCTCCCTACTTCCACCCATTAATCTCCTAGGGCACCAGGAGCAAATCTGCATTGCTAAAGCTAAGATTTGCAGCCATGAAGGTATCAGTATGGTATCATGTAATGGGATTTTGATTTTAATTTTAATTAGCTAAAAATACAGTAAATTACAAGGTTTGATTGGTTTTTTAGCCATAGTTTCCATTAAAGAATGTTAATACATTGAAGTTGAACACTTGACTTTGAAAGCTGAGCATTCAAAAAAAGTTGGAAAATGTTGAAATGAAAATTGTTCAAACTGTTTTAATTTGTCTCTTGCATGTATGCATAACGATAAGATCTTTAATTATGTGATCACATAATTTTTTCACAGGAGGAATGCTGCCCAGAGAATGAATCAGGGGTGCTTATTAAAGGAAGCTGTTGCCTCTAGAACCCTTGCCTTAATTGCTGGAAAGCATAGTAATTTAAGGAGAGGGCTGCAGGAATCAAAAGCACTCTCTCCAGGGCATTTGAAAGCTCCACAGAAAGACTAAATTTTACTTTCTCATTTTAAAAGAGGTTTTATGTGATTCTGGAAGGTCACTTATTTGGAAGTGATCTCTGTGTTTCTAGTTGCTGTGGCACACGGGCCAAGGTACCTGGGCTGTGAGCACAGCTGCATTTGCAATGAACACAAGTGTGCTTTGAATGTGTAAAACACTGAATAAATACAAAGTCCTCTGAAAAGTACAGCCTGAAGTGCCCTGCACTGACGTGGCAATTCCAAGGTTGCCAGAAGACTTTTCTGGGTTTTAAGCAGCCAGGTTCTAATCTGCAAAATGGAGATAGCATCACCCTACTACAGTTCAGTTAATTATATGTTTTGAAGCATTCCTGCTGAACACCCTGTTAGGAAATTATATAGAATATAAAATATATAATCACATAATTATACAATATGTAGTTACAATATATTGCATATAAGCATATGCCATACATTATAATTTATAATATGGAATCCCTTTCTGGCTAACATCCTATAAGGGAAGCTTTGGGAGCACTGCTGGCTGAAGGGAATAAGAAGTATGAGCAATCACCTTGCAATCTAAACAGATGAGGCAAATGCTACAAATACCCAGTTCACTCCATAAAACTGAGCATTCCCTTTGTATTTGCTATCACTGCACTAAATGAGGCAAAGATCTTGCAGAAGGCAAGCAGCATGTAATAATTCTGTTAAAATTATGTGTAGATATATGAGTGGTTCTGTCATTTTAAGTGCTTGACTTTCTGCTGTGTTTGGTGGTGGGTTGCCTGGCCACCCCAAATGTGCTGAGACCTTTTAGATGCAGCTTTGGCAGATTCATTTTCCCCAAAACATTTTGGGGAGAGGAAAAAAAAGAATGTTAGAGCCAGATGTCTTGTTTGCTTTATTGTCTTGCCTTGTTGACAACTGATTTTTAAGGGAAGAAACTGAAATCCCAAAGACCATTTCTTCCCCGCTTTTTATGAGGAAGGAGGAGTTTTTAACTTTTGCAGAGTTGGCACTTGAGTATAGTGAGGATGTATGGAATTTTTTCAAGGTGAAGAGAGCCATAATGAATAGATTATATCTGTAATACATTTGATGGGGAAAGAAGAAACATTTTTTTCTCCATTAGTCTAATTCTTGAAGACAAACTGATTATGGTTTTGTTTTCCATAAAACCATTCTAAGTCTAATATAAGGAATGCCACTTAATTTCCTAAACCAAACAGGAAATTTATTTTTTAAAAATCAAGTATTCATTATCTACATCTGAACTTCTCTGTACATTTTCATCCCCGCTCTTAATGATCCCTTTTTTGTGTGGCAAATGTAAATACTATGTTGCTATTTTATATTAATAATCCTCTGCATCACAGCCTCAGAGTAAAACCCAATCAAGAGAAAAGGCTAAAATTGTTTTCCACTTCCTCTTGTTTTATGTCTGTTCTCACACTTTTTTAAAGTTGCATTTACCATTTCTCAGGAGAATAAATTCATAAATCTCTTCTGCTTTGGTGAGGGAATTAATCTTCTATATTTGTATGTCTTCTATATCACACAGTATTATAGCATCACTTACAGTAGCTATTTTACTTTGCAAAATCAGTTACAGGATATTAAGTGAATATCAATTTATCAATTGAAATGGACCAGATACTAGTTTTTAGGCAATAGTTTTTCCCTAAATTTGCTGTTTTAGAAGATGTCAATACTATGAGTAGTGGGGTGTTACTACATTTTTCAGATAGCACTATGTAAAATATGGAAACATTGAATGATTGTTTTAAATTTAAAAGGCTCTTTTGTCACTCTCATGCATGTTTTAGATGAGACATTTTTCTCCTGACTTGGAAGGAAATGAGATAGTAGCCTGTCTGTTCATAAAGTTACTCACTTTTCCTGGTTACATGCATTTTTAAATGACTAAAATATCTACTTAAAAGAAAAAAAGAGCTAACTTCAGAAGAGCAGGAGTCTGCTATTTATCAACTTTAATAGGCAGTATTTCACATGAAAAAATCAGTCTGGCTTCTCGTGAACTAACAGTGACAGGATGCAGGTATCATAAAGTACCACGATTATGTGCCTCCCAGGTGTAATTCTGATAACCATTGGAGGAGTGCTGAAGCCAAATCTTGTTGGCTTATCCATGTATAAATTTATTCTCTTTCTTAGACTGTATTTTGAAGCATTTTAGTAAGAAGTTCAAACTTGGCAGTGAAGAAATAATACCAATGTAGATCTGTTTCATAGTTTAACTTGTGTGAGTAACAAGACATTTAAACAGATAGTGAAACCAATTTTTTCTTAATACAGTTCACTTACAGTTCCTTACATTTTAAGTTGAAATGACCATAACTGATCTTTAGTGCCTACAAATGAAGTCTATTTTAATAATAATCGGCTCACACATGACAGAAACATATATACTGTCATGTAATCCTTTGTCTAAAGACTCTTGCACTATGTTCTCTAGGCTAAGAAAGTAGAGTTATTACCTTATCATGGTTACTGGGCAAATGGTATGTGAGATTCCCTATATAAGTGATCTCTGTGATTTTTCCTTTCACATTGTCCTGCTGAGTCTTTAATGGGTGTAACTACAAGAGCATTTTAGCTTGCATGGGGAGCGCTTAAGCCATTCTGAATTCAGGCTCATCATTGTTCCCACTTGTTTCCCTGTGATTCCCACAGGCAGAGCTGGGGTGGCATTGGTTACAGGAGGAGCAGTGGGAAGCTGGTAGCACATGGGGTGTGCCTGCAGGAAAGGACTGGACCCGTGGGGCCCTGAGAGCACCTGGGCTGCCTTCTCTGCTCGGCCTGGGGCCAGAAATGAGACATACAGCAATGCTGCCATCCACAGTGGAGTGATCCAGTTGGAATTCTGTTGCTCCACTGTGGCTTCAACTCTGGAGTTGCCCACTGCCTTCTCTTGTGCAGCCTTAAGTTGGGTGTGCAGAGTGAGAGGTGGCAGAGCCCAGGACCTGTCAGGTGCTCCTTGTGTGCCGACATTACGGCCAAGTTGCTCACAAGGCAGCGCCATCCCCATGGGGCAAGAAGCAATAACAATGTGACCCCATGCCATTAGTCAGGAGTATGTTGATCAGTATTTTGTTTTTGTCTCTCCACAGTCACCAATTATAACAATGTGGTAGAAGCAAACTCAGATTCAGATGATGAAGATAAATTGCATATAGTGGAAGAGGAAAGTGTAACAGATGCAGCAGACTGTGATGCTAGTGTGCCAGAAGATGACTTGCCAACGGACCATATAGTGTTACCAGAAAACAGTGAAAGAGAAGGAAGTACAAACAGTTGCTGGGAAGATGAAGGTATGTTCATTTCTAGTGATGATACTATGTAGAAAAAGTTTTCTAAAATGAAGATTCAATAGAGCTTTTTTTAGTCCCTTTATTACTGAAATAACATGTAAAATTAACAATCAAAAAAGAGGTTTTATAACATATTTATTATACCATACTTCATGTTCTTCATTTATTATTTGAAGCAGATTCAGAGGTGCTTCCAGACTGTAGATGCAGCATTCCAAAGGCTGATTAAAGACTAGTTACTTGATCTTGGTTTTTTCAAGTCTTTGCCTGGCGGGTCTCTGCCAGAGCTCCCTGTAAGGTTCAGGATTGGCTCAGCTTGGGGAGTAAGCAGTAAACAAAAAACATGAAAAAAAAATTAGAAGTTAATTTCTCTCTTTTTCCTTGTAAAACACAGGCAGAAAAATAATTTTTAGACTATTAGTTTTAGAATTGTCTGCGTAAGTCATAATAAATCAATGAATCATAATTTTGAAAACACTGGAAGGAGGTAAATGTTGCACATATTATGCAGCAGGTTTAGAAGCTGGAAATTTTAAGCAACAGGAAATGGGCCTTTTTTTACTGTGGAATCAGATACTGAGTTTCATAATATCACACAGCATGCTTACCTTTGAGCCAAATTGGGATAAGTGCATAAATTAGTGGAATTTATTGCGGAATTTGGCCTTAATGCCCTGAAAGATACAGAATGTTTTCCAGCATATCTCTATTTGTGTCTGAATTCCAGCCACAATTCCTAGCATCCACCTTTTAACACTGGTGGTTTAATACACAGTGCATGACCTCACATCCAAATAAACGAAAAGCAGTCATATGGTCCCTAACTGCAGTCCAGCTGAGAGAGAGCAGCTGAGAGTTCAAAGAATAGCATCAGCTCAGCCTGTTTTTACATAGCTGCTACTGCCAAGGTATGCTGTGCTGGGAAATGAGTATTTTGGAGCTAAATTATTAGGTAGGTAATTTTCTTACTCTTTCTGTAATGTCTTTGCTCTCCTGCAGGCTACAGAAGTTGTGGTTACATTGAAGTGGGCTCTGGTAGGCTTGAACCCATCAAGCATAGGTGTAGGAAACATGAAAAGGGGAAGGAGGAAGAGCACTGGCTCCCAGACATTTGAGATCAAGACTTCTGGGATTGGATGTTTTCTGGAGATGTATCCATCACACAGTATCTCAGGCAACATTCTGGGGGTTTTCAGGGCTCTAGACATGTGATGGCATCTTTTTTGACTCCTTATGTCAAATGTACTATTTTTAACCTTTAAAAATTAGTTTGCTAAAATTCTACATTCTCTTTAATTTTAAATTTTACTGTGGCTGTAGATTTGCAATGTAGACAGTGTTTCTCTGCTTTGGAGTTTGCTAATGAAAACAGAATTTAACTGGTAGCCAGACAAAAGATTAATCAATTGCCATACACGCTCAACAACCACAACTTTCCTCTGTAAAAATTACATATTCTGAAGCCTCTTTTGTAGCAGTCTGGAAGAGTTTTTTAATTTGATAATAAGGGGTTTTAAAATAAATCGTTTAAATTTCTAGCAATGGCTGTATGAGAAAAGTGAAGGCTACATTGGGTTTTATGGAGCTTAGATTTGCTAGGGTAAAATACTGTTTACTATTTTGATAGCTTTCCTAGAAGGAAAGGTATGAGCTGAAAATCACATCATCAGTCTTGGTTGCATGTTAGAAATATGAAGAGAGAGGTACTGAATACAGGATCTCTTGCATACAGGGAAATGTACTGGGTAGAGGGTGGTAGATGGTGTGCAACCATCCTCAAGACTGGTGATTATCTTTAGAAAAATATAGTCTGCAGCAGTTTTAGTAAGTTGTGTTTCATCAGTAAAGAAGTACTCAGTAGTTCTGGATTTAGCTGAACTTGACAGAATGGGTTTTTGCATATTTATTCTGTTCACAAATTGCCAAGAATAGAAACAACACACATAACATTTCTGTATCAGATTAGTTTCCTTCCGTTTCCAGTCATTCTAACTGAATTTCTAAAAGACCCTAGGAACAGGTGTTTTAAATATAAGGTGTGTTTCTCAAGAGGTTTAACTGAAACCCTACAGGTTTAAAAAAGTAAACCACGTGTATCCTGTACATGTTGACAGTGTGCCAGCATTCATGTGTGTGGTGATTCTCTAATGATTTTTCTTTGCTTTAGTTAGAAGTAAAACCCATGCTACAATTAAAAGGAAAAAAAAAGCAGGAGTTAAACTTGCTGTATTAATGCTCTTCAAAGAGCATTTTTATGTACTGTGAGTATTTAGCAAACCTGGAGGTCTCAGGACTGGAACTAAAATATCTTTGAAAAAATATAAATATGTTTTATGTTTAAGCTGTTTCTGGAATTCAAAAATTGCTTTAGGTCATCAAATTTTAGGTTGAGCCTATATGCTCAAAAGTGTGTGCTGGCATTTGGTGGGTTGTGTGTGGCATGTTTTTGATCAAAAAGCAAACAACCAGTCAATATTGCAAGCTGTAAATCGTGCTTGCTACATGAATATCAGAAAATTAGCTCTGAAGAATTTAAATTAGAAACTCTCTTGATGGGCTTTGGAATTTATTTCCTTCTCTGCAGATAAAGACTGCAGTGGGAATTTCAGTGAAGTTTGCCTTTCTGCCTACAGCCAAAATTTCCACTTTGCTAGTGGTTTCAATTTGATCAGTTATCTTAGCCATGCAGAGATCTTTACTGTCAGCCAGTGTCAATAGTTGTGAGGCATGTTTGCTGCTAGTTAACACTGTTCCCTGTCATCTGAAAATCATCAGCATTTAACCCTGGGAAGCCCCAGTGTGTCTCCTAGCAGTAGCTCATAAGCAGTAATGAGATGTAGAAGTCCAAGAACTTGTTCTACAGCTATCTGGTATGTCCAGCTGTAATGCCAGGGTGGAGCTTCATGACCTAGATGCTATTTGTGGAGACCTCTATTTAAGCTGTCATTTAGCAGGTAGTTGGAATTTTCTCTGGAACTCAGAGCTGTGACTTTTGCTTGGTGGAACAGTGTCTTAAGGTCTGTTCCCCCATCATCACATCCCATTCTGTTGTTTCCCAGCTCTGTGATAACTGGGCTTCTGAGGTCACAGTTGCCTTTATTTGTTGACCATACATAGCTATAAAGATGTATATCTCCTTAATATTTTTCAAATTATTAATTATTCCTACAGCATTTCCCTGTGGAAAAGGGTTTCTCCCTGTCTTATACCCTACTTTTAGCTATTGGGAAGAGGTAGTACCAAACAGAGGTTAGGATTATTAGAATTGAGAGGGAGTTTAACTTCACTAGATGAATCTATAATTCCATAAATTCCTTGACATTCTCTTGGGAAGCATAACTTTAATTTGTACTGAAGCCAGTGGAATTTACTGGAGACCCTGTAATTTAAATTTCCAGAGTAATAACTTACTGATGGATATTCCCCCACTTCATGTTTATCTTATTTCATAATGGAGAAAAACCACAACCATCAAAAACTCTCCTTAAAGGGAAAGAGCAGGTTTGTATTGTGTTTGATTTTAAGAAATTAAATTTTGGCTTTAAATTTGTGTTCAGTTGCATCCAGTCATCCATCTTACAAACTCTGAACAAAGTGTGTACCATGAGCCAAAAAGCCAAATCCAGAACTGACCAATATAATGCAGGCTGTTTGAGTTTGTTGGGGATTTTTGAGCTTTTTTTTTTTTAATATATATATGTCAGTAGAAATTAAGGTAAGATTTAAGAGTTGCTGTTTCCTTTTAAACACATTTCTTGTTTAAAGTAAGAAACGTGTTTAAATTGTCATTATTTGCAGACACTTTGGGTCTATGGGCTTTGGTCAAAGTAGGCAGAATTAAGAAGCTTGTCCTTTGAGGAAGCTGGTATTATATGAGAACTTAAAAGTTCTCCTAGAATTTATCATCTTCCACATAAAGGAGAAATTGGCTTCTCCTGTAATTAAAAAGCTGGAATGTTCTGGGCTTTTGACTTGCCAACTTAAAGGATTTTTTCCTGCACTGAAGTGAAGTGAAGTAAGAAGAGAAGAAATAGAAATATAACAGTTGCCATTTCAGGTCAGAGCAGCTGTGTGCTCTAACCTTCTGCATCACCTAGAAGGCTTTTTCTAGAGTGTAGGTCTGAAGCATCCAAGGTTTCCATAATGAAACTATGAAATAATCCTTTAGTTTCACATCTATTAGCGTAGCACAGTACTGATAAAGAGCAAACCAAGCAACATAGCTTTCCTATGTACTCCTGCCATGAGCCAGGAGTAATGACAGAAATGTCAGCAGTTGCTTTTCCTGTGGGAACTTCCCAGTCTGTGCTAACCAGTGAACTGAAATGAAGAACAACTTGGCCATTTATTGATTTGAACAAACAACCTGTAGTGAGTTAAAACTTCCATGCTGCATCCTTGAAGGCTGCAGCTCAGCAGAGCTGGCAGAGCTGGAGCAGCGCAGGTTGGCTCCACAGCATTTGTTCTGCAGACTCATACCCAGTATTGGAATCAATATGTGAAGTGTATCTGCAGTGCACAGTTGTTCTGAAGGGGGAGCAGATGTTTAAAATCCATTTTTTTGTTTAATTTTTTAAGGCAATCGCAGCCTTAAGTGGTTTCCAGATGATTTGCAAGAAAGAGAACACATTAGGTTGCTGTTTGCAGACATTACCAGCAAATTTTCAATCATTTCTGAAAACCTCTAATTGGAGAAAATAACATAACTGCATTTGTTTTATGATGCTCTGATTTCTGGAAATAATATTCCAGTGTATCAGATGGCTGCATTTGTAGATGGGGTCACTTAAGTAGCTGACTCTATTTGCTGGTGAAACATACTGTCCGTGGCTTTACCTCTCTTGACATAATGGTCAGTGTTTATTATCGCTTCCCTTTTAGGTTTGGTTTCTTTAAATATGAAATATCTTTGTGGTTCAACTGATCACACACTGCTGAAATAATGTGCCATCCATATTTTGAAAGAACGTTGTGTTTAAATGCACTTCTTCTAAACAATACAGAAATGGAAAGCACTGCTGAAGAAATAAATATATTAAGTTGTTGGTGTGCATTTGACTTTTGTTGTTGTTGTTTTGTGGGGTTTTCTTTAAATATTCATTCTTTTTGTGAAATGTGCTATTTCAGCTGGAAAAGAAAGAAAGGAAATCCTGGGGCCTGAAGCTCAGACAGATGAACTTGGATGCACAGGTATTTCTTTGTTAATCTGAGTCCCTTATTCATAAAGTGCCATTGAATTTTGGTTAGGCGAGTATCATTCCAAAGGAATTGTGCCACCTCTGTTTATAAAAATGCTTTGCTTTTCTGTGCTAGAGGTCTTAAATTGTAAACACTGTTTTAGCTGAGGAAAAAAGTCTGGGCATCTTTTGGTGTCCAGGGTCCAGAGGTGTAGGTGCCCAGTGACACAAGCAGCCCTCCCTCCCAAGGACTGACCACACAGCTCCAGCAGCATCACATTTCCAAAGGGCAAAACAAGGAATAGCAATGATCTTACCTGTAGATGTCAACAGGTAGTGTTTTAAACTATGAAGAAATACACAAAAATAGACTTACGCTAATACTGTATTTTATTATCCTCTGTTTGAACTGATTACACAGAAGGCAAAATAAAATGTGTACTTCAGTTTCAGACTCAAACAAAAACAGATGGTTTGTTATTTTTTCCATTTCTCTGCTTGACAGAAGATTAATATATATCCCATCCAACTTTTTAAAAGTTGATGGGGGGGGGTTATTTGATGCCCTTACTAGACAGGTAGATAATATCAGAGTAAGTCTGATTTAAAAGCAAACCCACATTTAAACACATTGATACGTTTTAAACTCTAGTTTCACACATGCTTTTCAGTTCTTATAAAGTCAGTTCTCACCATGTAAGTATGGAGAGCTGCATTATTCATTGCATTACAGTCTACCTGTGAGAGACTGCCTCGTGTCATAAAAAGATTGTGTCAAATTGTAAATTGAATATGTGACTTCACACTGAGAGATGAATCATAAAATTTCTCTTTCCTATTAAAAATATATCTCACATTAATAGTGGAGAACATCTGTAATGATTTAGGGTGCTGCAGGCAGAGCTTTCACAGAATGTTCCACCATGGTAAAAATAAACTCTATGAACAATGTGTTTAGACAAATACTTGGGATCAAATATTTATCATACAAGCATTAAGTAAAATATTTCATTTATTATTTGCTAATTTTACAATACAGTTGTTTATTGGGTTTTTCTCTTCAGTTTTTAACTGGAAAATGTTGAAGGTTGTTAACTAGATCTGAAGCCTGTTTGGTAGCCATTTCCAACCCCACAGAACAAGCCAGTCAGAGTTCAAGTTTACTGCATTTCTCTGGCCAGCTTATTACTGAGTTTAAATATCTTAGGAGTTTGTGCTAATGAACAGCTATAAATAACATTAAAAATAGTGTCTCAAAGGCAGCAAATGTACTTTTGCAAACACAGGTGCCAAGATGGTAAACAGGCCTTCCAACTACAAAGCCTAAATCATAATTCCTGTTGCATTTAAGATTTTTAGGGAAATTGAGAAAAACAGCTAAATCTGAAATGATAAAAATGTTGTAGTTAGAGAGGCAAACTGTTTAGTCAAGTTTTTAAATATCATTATGCTACCAATTCTTCTAAAGCATAGCATAATCTGGCATCATAAAGGACTTGACCTATGCTAGTATCAGTAAAGAATTTTTAAATACTTGGCTAGAGGGAGATTTAGCAATGTGAATTACTGAATCTTGTTTATGTTCTTTTTAAACTTAATTTTGTATCTTGTGTCTTGTTTTTCACACTTAGTAAAAGAAGATGAATGTGATTCTGATGCAGAAAATGAGCAAAACCATGACCCTAATGTTGAAGAATTCCTCCAACAAGAAGATACAGCTGTTATCTACCCTGAAGCACCTGAGGAGGACCAGAGACAAGGCACGCCAGAAGCCAGTGGTCAGGATGAAAATGGTAAATATGTCATCAGTTCTGTTCTTATGAAATCAGTTGTACTCACTACTTGACCCAAAACTTCTGCTCTACTTAAGAAGACAGCAGTGCATATACACACAACTATAGAGAAAAAAAACAGTTAAATAATTATAAGAGGATAGGATCATCATGCAAAAAACATTGCCACTTGGTTTTGTAAACAAGCTGGGATTCACTTGTATGAGTACCTAAATGACCTCCAGTCACTGAAAAGTCCATGCTTTCATAAATCCATTCAACATCCTTATATGAAAGAACAGAATAAACATTTATTAAATATAATAGAAGTAAAGCAAAATAGTACAATTTTATGTAAGAATAACTTAAGGAGAGTTATAACATGTTTCTTTCCTTTTTTATATTTCTAAACAAAGCTGCCAAAAGGGTTTGTTAGATAGAATTTCTTTCATTAGGTAGCCAGTCTATGACAGGCTTTTGGGGTTTTTTGCCTGAAAGGACAGCAGCAGGGAAAACAGAAGGATTGTCCATACAAAAATGTTTATGTGAAAAAAATAATGACCTGTTGTTATTTTTAAGTAGATACAGTTTTTTTTTTCTCTGAAGAAATTTCATGCTTAAGGTGTTCTGAGTGAGATGAGAAGTTACACTTTGTTCATTTCTTCGTCATGAAATATTTGAAGATGAATGCTGTTGAGATTGGTTTTGCATTCTGTGTGTTTTCTCAAGTGTTCTGCTTAGATAGCTTGTGACAATTGGAGTATTTATGATTTTTCAAGAAAAAGTAACAGCCTACAAAAATGGTTAGGACTTGTGTTCTAGTTGTTTTAAGAAATGAATATAACTGAACAGATAGATGACATTGTAGCTGTAGTACTATACTGGAGTCTAAGGGAGAGCAGTGAAAGAACTGCTAAAAGTTAAAGATAACCTTTTTGTTCTCCAGAGATTTTATGCTATTGCAGATTTTACTTTAAAAAGTGCATTCATTAATTTAAGATTTTAATACGTGGTTGCAGTGGCACATATTGTCAAGTTAGTTTTACAGACTTGTCATATGATTTCCATGTAATCATTAAAAATACACATTTGTATTAATCATTTAAATTGGACCCATCCCAGTGACTTCACTGAGAAGTATTGTGAAGACCACACTGCTGAATAATAGTGTTTAGTGTTTTAATCATTTTGGAACAGAAAATGCCAAAAATATAGTGACATTTGGTAAAGGTGCATGCTTCCAAACTGGGGGAGTAGACAAGGGAAGTGACAGAATCAGAGTTTTTAGTGACTTCGGGAAACTGTTTTCATTTCTGCATTTCCTCCAAATAGAATTCAAGTTAATGTGCTTCTGACATTTCCACTGAGTTGTATTTGTGCTGGAATGGAGTATTCTTTATGTCAGATGAGTTGAATTATAGATGGTAAAAAGAGAATTGAAAGGAAGTGTACTTGGTCTACACATGTGAGGATGGCTTTGGTTAACTCAGCTAGCTAAACCAGGAAAAGCAGAAATAGATAGAACAACAAAAAATCCCTGTGGATAGAGGTTATTTTGATTGTTACTATAACAAGTATAAAAGAACCTATATGACAGAAGAAGTGGTGATTTTTAGTAATAAGGAAAAATGGTCTGATTGCTTTTCACTATTGCAAGATCAGTGGCACCTTCAATAAAAATTAAGTTAGTAAATTCCACACAGAATGAATTGCTACTTTGTAGAACATATAATCAATCTGTGGTGATAACTGCTGGAAGAAGTCGTGAAGGTAAATAATTCAGAAGTACTTTCTAAAGTACTGGTTCATTTTATGAGTATTAATAATTCTTACAGTTCTGAAACTTAAAATGACAGCGTGTACAAATGTGCCCCTTGTGCGTCAGAGCATAAAATGTTAATCAGTAAAGACCTTCCACCTTTCTCATGCTCAGCACAGTGCATTGGTGCATCCTTGCAACATTTGCTTCCTGTTTGTCTTGAAGCAAGGAAGAGTAGCATGGTCATTGGAGGATATCACACCTATAAATTGATGGTTTGATCAAATACAGCAAATCCCACATTTATTTGAACATACCTTTATCGATTTATAAAGTAATATTTTTTTCAGTCCTTTAAAAATTAAGTTTTCAAGGATAGAATGAGTTACTATGTGGAGGGCTAAACATAAGCTGGTAAGAAGGGATGGAGCTAAAACTTCATAAATGGTGACTTCTTGAAATAGACTGGTGAAATTAATATTTAGCTTCAATCTGGTTTCACTTTTCCCTGCACTAATACAAAAGTACTTTATGAAAGCCAGCAAAATAGATTCCACAGATTATGTTAGACATAGATATATGGATATAGATATAGATATAGATATAGATATAGATATAGATATAGATATAGATATAGATATAGATATAGATATAGATATAGATATAGATATAGATATAGATATAGATATAGATATAGATATAGATATAGATATAGATAGATATAGATAGCTGCACATTTGATCTTTCTACTTTCTGTCCTGCAGACAGTATGACCTACTAACATATATATATATATCTGTGAATCATAGAATGGTTTGGGTTGGACAAGACCTTTAAAGGTCATCTAGGTCCAGCCCCCTGAAATGAGCTGGGACATCTTCAACTTTATCATGTTGCTCAGAACTCTGTCCAAGCTAGTCTGGAATATTTCCAGGAATGGGACATTTGCCACCCCTTGAGGCAACCTGTTGAAGTATTTTACCACCCTTATCATGAAAATTTCTTCTTTATATCCAGTCTCCATCTACTCTCTTTTGGTTTAAAGCCACTACTCCTTGCCCTATCCGCATATTGTGCTGACTCTCTCCAAGGTACATTGGGGGGCAACCAGACCCTAGTGTGGAAGGTTGCATCATACCTGTGGGAAAAATCTAAATTATCACTAGTCCTTCTCTAAAACCAATGGAGCTTCCAGCAGCTGCATGTTTTCTGACAGTGCTAGCTGTAAATGTAAAGCCTGTTTGTTGCAGGTAGTAAGTTTGGGACTTGTTGATTTAAGTCTGGTGCATTGTCTCTCCTGTGTAGGAACACCTGATGCATTTTCCCAGCTGCTCACCTGCCCGTACTGTGACCGGGGGTACAAGCGTTTCACCTCTCTGAAGGAACACATCAAATACCGCCATGAAAAAAATGAAGATAACTTCAGTTGCTCCTTGTGCAGTTACACGTTCGCATACAGAACGCAGCTCGACCGCCACATGACATCACACAAACCAGGAAGAGATCCAGTAAGTGGCATTTGAATGAAGGGTTATTGTCCTCTGTAGCAACGCTGTGATTTGTTATGTGGGCAGAAATGTGCAGAGCAGGTAAAGTGTTTGCAGCAGATCATCTGTGTGCTGATGGTCCAGCCCCAGAGCACACACTCAAGCTTGCTGCTCAAGTCAGACTTTTTCTGTAGCTGTCAAAGGTTGAGATCTCAATTCCTGTTTTCATTCATCTAGGCAGTAGGGTTGTTTTCAGAAGTGATTTATTACATTTAT
Organism: Dicaeum eximium; assembly: GCA_013396995.1. NCBI lineage: Eukaryota > Metazoa > Chordata > Aves > Passeriformes > Dicaeidae > Dicaeum > Dicaeum eximium. Next base: position 661,089 of record VWZP01006907.1, read on the forward strand.
AGATAATTTGTTGCTTTTTTCTGTTCATTGGCTACCATTGCATAAAAAATTATGACTTAAATCTAATTTCAAGCCTTTAATGAAACATTATCTTTTTTTTTCGTTAAGTCCTGTTTGAATAATTCCCAATTTACTGTAGCATTTTTGCCTTTAAGAAACAAACCATTGTATTGCTTGAACTGTGAGGTACAGTTTTTAAATGCAATTCATGCTGTAAGACAATATACAAATAATTAGCATGTAAAATATGGTGTTTCAGTACTACGTGAAGCAACAGAAAAGGCTAAAGATATTATGAGCTTTGTTTTCTCTGGTTCATGGGCTGACCTGAGGGCATGGGAATGTCTTCCATGAGTTAACCATCTGATCATTACATAAGATCCTGAGACTCTGTTCTCCTGTCCCTCTTTTTCTTTTCTTTTTTTATCCCCACAATGTCCCATCATCCGTCCCCAGCACATGCTTCCATAGCTTATCAGGCACTCTGAGGCTCAGGAACCAACTGAAACAGTCAGGAATTATCCAGAGGAAAAAACATACAGATTTTCCACCACCAAGTTAAAGAGGCTTGGAGATCTTTCCTTCAGAGGACAGACTAGAAAGATTGATGCTCTCCAAAAATGAAACAGGAAACAAATATAACAGAAAAATGCAAAACTGAATGTAAATTAAAGGTACTTCCAACATTTCTGGTAGCACCAAACCAACAGGCTGTAGCCCAGAGTAAAGGAAGATGCTTTAGTTAAGGAAACCATAGTAAAGGAGATGCTTTTTTACACACTGGCTGTTAACCTCCATCCTACAAAGTATCACCAAGTCCAACAATTTAACAGGCTTAAAAATTTATTATACATTTTTATACATGAGTGTTCACATTCACAGGTCAGTTAAATCAGCACAAGAAGTATCAGCCATCCTGCTGCAAGGATTTTATTGTCTCACAAGCTTTGGAATAACCTCACCAGCATATTCTGGTGTGGCAGTTCTTTTTTACTCAAATATGCTTCCCATGAACAATTAATTTCTGTTTCGCTTCCTTTTTGGCTCCGCTTGCACTTTAAAAGTTACTTTCATCTTACATACATCTTAAATTTCTAACTATAAAATCTATGAATGCTATTTATATAATGCTTTTCTTGTGGGCTACCACATATGTTTTCAGTCTTTTCAGTTACCAGCCTAAAACCATAAGAATAAAGTAGTTGGGGGAGATAGAAGCCTTTCCCATACTTGCATGTAGTTTGAATGAAAAAATAAAAAATACCAAGTAAGTAAACACTCAGAATAACTGCTAAAAAGGGGAACTTAAACTGTATTCCCACAAAAATATTTTAATGGATTTATACTTTCGGAGGCACAATTGTATTTGATTAATGTTGTTTCTATGGAATATCTGGAACTCAGTATTACACCCATTTAAGTGTGTTCTTTTCTCTCAAGCTGTAGCCAGAATGAAAATTACAATAGTTTAGATACTTTTGCAAGTTTGAAATACTTGTTTATGTTATTAACGCAAAGTTGTCATGTCTTCAAAATTGGCTGCATATACATGATTACATCATTTGTGTAATGGGAAATTTTGTCATTAGTAAAGCACAGACCTTCTGGCTGTGGATCTTAAATAGCTGCGTGTGTAAAACTTTGTCTTGTTCTTAAAGAACTTCGCCTGACCATAGATTATTTGGATAACTTTGTTAGCTGGTAATGTCCATCATGTGACAATTTTGTAATTGTTCTGTACAAAGAAGCAATGAGCAAAGATAATATCCAACTTAGTGAAGGGAGTGGAAGAGGAACTTGCACACTGGGCCTCCTTCTGAGCCATGGGAAGATAAGCAAAACTTCTCCTCCTCCTCCAGCAGAGAGCTAAGAGCCATCCTGCACCTCCTTCTTCTCTCCTCCCTCCTCCTGCTGCTCCTCACCACACCCTGGCTGCTCCTACACCACTATCAGTTGGTAGGAGGTGATGCTGCATGTGTTGTCTGCCTTCACATGTGAAGCACCAAAAGAGATGTTGAAGTGTGAAAAAGTGCTTCTTATATTTGTTTTAATTTTTTTCTCATCAATTTATGAAGCACTTGTAGATAGTCTTTCAGAATTTCATGGTGTCGTGCACACTGCTGAGAAATGGCAGTTCTTGGAAACCGTGGTCAAACCAACTGTGAAAAACCCCTGATAAACCTGTAGTTTCTGTCTTCCAAATAACTTTTGAGGGTTCTCATTAATTAGTTTTGTTCACTGGTGTGAGAGGTGTGGGCTTCAGTCGTAAGCACAGTAAATAATTGGTGCAGGGATGTATTAGTGGCTAGTTACAGACCTTAATGCTGGTGTTTCTTCTTTCAGTCCTTGAAGGAGTGCAGAAGAATATTCTTTGAATGTTGCAGTTAATTCTTTAATGAGCAGAAAACAGCAATTATGTACAGTGTATTAGAAATATATCACATATCACAGGCACAAACTAATGTGGCTTTAACAGTGCTGAGATGGGGAAAACCATTTGAATCTAAGAAAATGAAGGTGAAGGTATTACAGGTGGTACTTTGGATAAGTGTTACGATTTCTCAGTTACCTTTAAAGGAGATCCTTTGAAGTAATTCTGAACAGTATTACAAGAGACAGCAAGAAAGCTGAACAAGCAGTTACAAATACAAAAAGCTAAGGCAAAATAGATTTGAAAACACTACCTAGCAGAAAGCTTAAAGTACCTTATAGCTGTGACCAGGAAAACAGGAAAACTCATTAAAATTTTGATAAGTGGCATGTGGACTTCCATGCCTTAGAACATTAGATTTTAAATATTGGAGCAGAAATATTTCTGACAGATTGAATACATGCACTGATACTTAGTATGAATATTTATGTACTCCAGGACCTGCAGTAACTGTATATATCCTGAGATCTGTTAGCTTGTATAATTCAAGTCAAACCGTAGTAACTGATTCTCAGCAGGCTTAAGTAAATCCTGACACGGTCCTCTAGAATCATTGCAGTTGGATCATTAAAGTGAAATACAGTGAGTCAGCCACAATCTTCTAGAACATCATCTTCAAGGGACTTAGTTAAATGGAGCTGAAAAGCCATGTGAACTAGCAAAAGACAGCTGACAAACCCGGGAATGAGGGTCAGGTGCTAATCGGGATAAGTCAGAGTGGAGACCTCACTGCAGAGCCCAGGGGGAGGCTGGAAGCAGCCTACTCTAAGCAGGGTAGGAGCAGTACCTGCTGAGAGGTAAAATCTACAGCTTAACCAAATGCTTCCCCCAAGAGAACTGTTGAATTAGAGTATGTGGAAGTAATTTAGATGATCTTACTTCAATTTGCCTTCTGTTAAAGGAGGACAGGGAGTAGAACAGGAAGGGTTGATTATTTGGACAGCGTACCTCATAGCAGAGAGTTCAAACTTTCATCCAGCAACCTTTACAGCCACAGGTTCTTCAGATCTGCAGGCATGTCTCACAGGGTCATCATCCTGTGTTTTATCCATCCCTGCTTCTCCAGCACAGTTCTCAGCCCCCAGTTGTCATGTCTGTGCTGAGGAAGAGCCCGAGCACCCGGTGAGCATCTGCTCCCAGTGCTGCCAAGCACAGCAGCCCAGAGCCTGGGGTTTGGCCCATGCTCTCACAGCAGAGCCACCTGATCCACACCTGCTGTTGGGGGTGGGCAGCCTGGTTGTCCCCAGAGCCCATGAACAGCTCTGTTCATGAGTTTATGAACATGCTCGCCCCACTTACCAAAAATCTGCAGTGCATCTCAATAGTGGTAGAGTATCTTTTTGCCAAGTGCGCTGTACGTAAGAAGGAGCTGCTGGCTTTTTCTTAATAAACAACTTGTTTGAACAGAAAAATTCCTAATTCCTCTGTTTTATGTTGGTAATTAAGCTGTTTCAGTAAGCCCTGGAAGCATGTAAATGGAAAAATCAAGTCAACCAATTAAAGTTTTAACAGGTTTCTATAGACTTTAATGTTTTTCTGTCCTGTGAAATATTCTGTGGGTAGTGGGGCTTGGGGTTTTCCCCTGATGGTTTTGCTTTCACAAGTAGAACTAGCATTCATCCTGGAACTTCCTAACTAACATGTCAGTGTGAACTTCACCGGAATTTAGGAGAAGGGGCAACTATATTTTGAGTTTGTTTTGTTTCTTTCTTTTTACTGTATCAGATTTATTCAGAAGAAATACGTGCCTCAGTTTTTACCTAATTTGTAATTTGTTTCCTTTTTCCTTCCACCTTCAGTCTCTTACAATTATGGTTGATTCTTTTCAGGTTTGTATGGCATTTTCTCTGTTGCAATGTGAAAATACAAGGTGTTTCTGCAAGATGCTGTTCTGTACAGTAATTAAGACTTTTTTCTTACAGAGACATGTGACACAGTCCAGCGGTAATCGAAAATTCAAGTGCACTGAATGTGGAAAAGCTTTTAAATATAAACATCACCTAAAGGAGCACCTACGAATCCACAGTGGTAAATAAATCAAGCATTTAATTGAGTACTAATGTTGCCATTTCTGCTCTGTATAACTTTGATGTAATAACAGTCTTATAAGTTTAAGTTTAAAATATCGTGTTTTCCTTATTTTTTCCCTCTGGAATACTGCAAGCACTCACTGCAGCCTTCAGCTCTGTGCAGGGAATATGTAGAAAAACTCAAGAGGATTTACAGTTGCAACTTAATCTCTTACAATTTAGGAAAACTTGACTTGTTGCAGAAGAAATGGGAACATCTTTCTGGTCCTTTTCACTTGTTTGTTTCTTCTTCAATGTTTGCAGATCATTCAGCCTGTTACAAGCCTTGCTAGGCTTGTAATTTATTTTAATTGATAATAATCAGGACATAAGAACTATGTGTTTCTTCCGTGGCTGTAATTGTCATCATTTGAGATTAGTCATATTAAAGTAGACTCAGGACACAATTTATTAGAAAAGTTATGTTAGAAGTTAGTGATGGTACTACTTTAATGAAGTTCAATGAAATCTGTAATTGTCAAATAGAGAAATACTGGAACACATGATCATGTGGGCTCCATCCTGTATCTAGTGAATCACAAACTTATTAAAGGAGCCTTGGCTCAGGGCTATACTCTTACTGCTCAATTCACTAGATAAGATTTTTTTTTTCCCTAGGACTCTTTGAGAGGTCTTTATGATGTATTCATTCTGGTAATTATTGTTTGATGAAGTTACGCTATAACCTGGTTAACTGTTGCATATTGTTTTTTCTCTTTTTTTCTTTTTTCTTATGTTTAGGAGAGAAGCCATATGAGTGCCCAAACTGCAAGAAACGTTTTTCCCATTCTGGTTCATACAGTTCACACATAAGCAGTAAGAAGTGTATTGGTTTGATGCCCGTGAATGGTCGAGCCCGGTCAGGGCTCAAGATGTCTCAATGCTCCTCCCCTTCCCTTTCTGCATCACCAGGTAGCCCAGCAAGACCACAGATACGACAAAAGATAGAAAATAAACCCTTGCAAGAGCAGCTTCCTCTAAACCAAATTAAAACTGAACCTGTGGATTATGAATTCAAGCCCATAGTGGTTGCTTCAGGAATTAATTGTTCAACCCCTTTGCAAAACGGGGTTTTTAGTGGTGGTAGCCCGTTGCAGGCAACCAGTTCTCCTCAGGGTGTGGTGCAAGCTGTTGTTCTACCAACAGTAGGTCTGGTGTCTCCCATAAGCATCAATTTAAGTGACATTCAAAATGTACTAAAAGTGGCAGTGGATGGTAATGTAATAAGGCAAGTACTGGAAAACAATCATGCTAATCTTGCGTCCAAAGAACAAGAAACAATCAACAATGCATCTATACAACAAGCTGGCCATTCCCTCATTTCAGCTATCAGTCTTCCCTTGGTTGACCAAGATGGGACAACCAAAATTATCATCAACTACAGCTTGGAGCAGCCAAGTCAACTTCAGGTTGTTCCACAAAATCTAAAAAAAGAAAACTCTGTTCCTGCAAATAGTTGCAAAAATGAGAAATTACCAGAAGATCTCACAGTGAAGTCTGAGAAAGATAAGAACTTTGAAGGAGAGACCAACGATAGCACTTGTCTTCTTTGTGATGACTGTCCAGGAGATCTTAATGCACTTCAAGAATTAAAGCACTATGAAACAAAAAGCCCTCCTCAGCTTCCCCAGCCCAGTGGAACAGAAGCTGAGAAACCCGAGTCCCCTGTCCCATCAGAAACCGGGGAGAACAACTTGTCTCCTGGTCAGCCACCTTTAAAGAACCTTCTGTCGCTCCTAAAAGCGTATTATGCATTAAATGCACAACCAAACGCAGAAGAGCTTTCAAAAATAGCAGATTCTGTAAACCTACCACTGGATGTGGTAAAAAAGTGGTTTGAAAAAATGCAAGCTGGACAAATTTCTGTGCAGTCTTCTGGACCATCTTCTCCTGAACAAGCTAAATTAGGCAGTCCTGCAGACAATGATGATCAAGCAGCAACTACAAATGTGAGTGAACCCCAGAACAGCACAAATAACTCACAAAATCCCGTCAGTACAACGAAATCTCAGACTTTACCAGGGGCTTCAACTCTGAATGGTTCACACAGTAGCACACCATCTGCATCACCACTAAACCTTTCTTCATCAAGAAATTCACAGGGTTACACGTACACGGCAGAGGGTGTACAAGAAGAGCCACAAATAGAACCTCTTGACCTTTCACTACCAAAGCAACATGGAGAACTGTTGGAAAGATCTACCATAACTAGTGTTTACCAGAACAGTGTTTATTCTGTCCAAGAAGAACCTTTGAACTTAACTTGTGCAAAAAAAGAACCACAAAAGGACAACAGTGTTACGGACTCTGATCCTATTGTAAATGTAATCCCACCAAGTGCCAATCCCATAAATATTGCTATACCTACAGTCACTGCCCAGTTACCTACAATTGTTGCCATTGCTGACCAGAACAGTGTTCCCTGCTTGAGAGCTCTCGCTGCCAATAAGCAAACCATTTTGATTCCACAGGTGGCTTATACATACTCTACTACAGTTAGTCCTGCAGTTCATGAGACACCACCAAAACAGACCCAAGCCAATGGAAATCAGGTACTTCGGTCCCCATATTCCTACATGATGTATGTATGATGTATTCAATCTGTATCTGTGCTGAACTAACACAAAACTATCAAGGTGAACTAAATAAAAATGTAAATACATGCTATCAGGCTTATTTGACTTGATTGTAAATAGGTAACAGATATTACTGTTATGCCCTCTGCAAAGCTAGTTAGCTCAGGCAGCTTGAGTCCAGACTAACAGAAACTGTTGTACTCAGTTATTCTCCATATTTAATCTTCTAGGACATTAGTGCTCACTATTTAAAGACTATCTAATGCTCCTGATCAAAAAGCAAAATAAAACTATGGCCTTTGTCTTTTTCTGGCTCTGTATCTCCTCTTTCCTCATATTCAGAAAATAAACTCTTTGGAGCTGTTGGCCACTCCTTTTGTGCTGCTCTGCTTGCTTGGTTTGCAGAGTAGCTGAATTCATCCTACACTATAATGTCGCTTTAAACAAAATGCAGATATATTCTCAATTGAAAGTCAGGGAGATATTTATCTTCATCTGCCATTCCTGTATCCTGGCTTGTTCCTCCCTGGGTACATCCAGATGTGATCTAATTGGGGTCAGTCCTCCTGAGAATCACCTGTGCACATTAAGGTAGGGACAGGGCAGAACAGAAAAGTGGCTGAGTGTTTCTACTTAAATCTTAGAAATTGGCTGTCTAGCATTTTATTCAGGCTTCTGTATTGCCAGTGACTGAGGAGCCTTGAAGAGTTACAAGGCTGCTTATATTAAAAGTTTGAGGCTAACATGTACATGCTGTTGGTGTCAGTAGAAAATACTGTGCTTTTACAGGTAAGCTGTAGCACTTGAAATGCTTAGAAATACATAATAATTATATTTTTGAAACTATTTACTAATGAAAGTATTTGAAGTCCCCTAAATTTCAGGTTAAATAGTACTTGTGGTAGTTTCATGAGGAAGAGGGTAGTAAAATATGCAAATTTGAATGGTAATTTAAATAGCTTTTTTTTGAAAACTTCAGCAAAAGCGGCCTTTTAACTTCATAAAATCTGTGAGGCAGCAAAAGGTACGTGACCAGCATTAGCTGAAAAATGCAGTTAGATGGTAAATTTGCTCTTCCCACTTACTGAAGCGCTTTACAGGTCTGTAATATTGCATTTATTTTATGGGCCCTAAAATACGGTGTGCCAGCATAGCTTAGACCTGGCCAACAGTCAGATTTGGATGTGATTAAAGCCAGTCCCAGTGAGGAAATTGCATCTGGATGGTGGCAGGGACTGCAAAGCACAACAATGCAGTAAAGGATTTTTTTGACTGGGGAAGTCTAAACAATTTTGTTTGGCTATTTATGGAATTGAATGAGAATAGCGGCTTCAGTTTATGTGGGTGACTTCTTTTATTGGACTTAACTTATTTTTGTACTTTTTTTCTGAAGGATGAAAGGCAAGACACTAGCTCAGAAGGAATATCCAATTTAGAAGATCAAAATGATTCTGATTCAACACCCCCAAAGAAAAAGATGAGAAAGACAGAGAATGGGATGTATGCATGTGATTTATGTGACAAAATATTCCAGAAGAGCAGCTCATTATTGAGACATAAGTATGAACACACAGGTATGTACTAGGAAAAGTCTTTTCTGTTATTTCTTTGGTAATGTGTAATTGATAATCTCAACTGGAATCCAGTTCTCAGACAGTGTAGGGAAGTGTAGCAGTCCCTACTGCCTGTGCTAAGCTTTCTTTACAAACCCCTAGTTTTGTATATTTGTTTGACAAAATAGCAATTCTGTCTTTCTTTAAATTTGTTAGACCTAAACCCTAAATAGAAAAAGGGAGTTTTTGCATCTGGCTTGTGGATAACCATCTGTGAGCCACAACCTATAAGTATATTACTTCTAATTTACCTTGTCTGCTTATAAATTTTAAAAAAAATTTTAAAGCATTAGGGAAAAAATGATCATGTATGTATTTGATACTGTCCATGAAGAGCAGTGTGTCCATCTGGCATGAAGGATTTTCAAATTGAGCCACGTTTATAATGACCTGAAGCTAACAGCTTCAGCTATTTATTAGACATAGAATCTAACCACTAACGAACACGCTTTTGGCTTTGATTTTTATTTTTAATCTCTCATAGTTGTTCCTTTTGGCTCCGGTTCCAGTATCTTTAGGATTTTTTTAATACCTCTTGCTCTCTTATTTCTTCTGTGATGTCTTAAAGTAAGAATTCTTTTTTTTATAAGTTAGGTGCCAAATATATATTGGGTTTTGTATTATATATTCCTTTTTTGCTGGCTCTATTATCTTCTCTTTCCCCACAGCCATAAAATAAACTCTTCAGAACTTTTCGCTACTCCATTCATGCTGCTCTACTTTCTTGGTTCACAGAGTAGCTGAATTATTATATTAATTATATTTCTGCATAATAGCATTTTAGTATTATCTCACATATAAAATTAAAAACATAACAAATTATTTTTTGTCTCGATCAATTTTCTCAAGTTGTATTCATTAAGGGTATCTAATTTCATACCTATCCTGTCCTGAGACACTTTTAACTCCTCCTTTTCCTAGCAGAATGCTTCTTCACCTACCAGTTTTAGGTTCAATGTAATGTTCAAAATCAAAGAATCATTTAGGTTGGAAAAGACCTTTAGGCTCATGGACTCCAACCATTAACCCAGCACTGCCAAGTCCACTGGTAGACCATGTCCCATAAGTGCCACATCTGCTTGTCTTTTAAATGCCTCCGGGGAGGGTGACTCAACCACTTCCTTGGGCAGCCAGTGCTTGACAACCCTTTTGGTGAAGAAACTTCTCCTAATTTCCAATCTAAACCTCCCCTGGTACAGCTTGAGGCCATTTCCTCCCAACTTGTTTCTTGGGAAGAGAGAACACCCATCTTGTTGGTTGTTTGGCATGAGACCACATGGATGTGCTGGTCATCTGTGTAGTGTGACCAGAAACCTGATGTCTTACTGTCTTGGTCTTTTATGGCTGAGCTAACACTGCAAAGTTGTTTTGTGCAACAACTTAAAATGTTAAAATCAAGATAATACTGCTAGGCTCCTGATACATTTATAAGAGACTCTAAAAACAAGATAGTAGCTGGAAAACAGCAGAAACACACTGAGCAAAGCAGATTTTTTTCATGTCAATGCATGTGTAGTCAGCAAGTTTTGTACATAAAGCATTCAGCCTAGATTTTAGAATTATTTTCCTTTTCCTATATCATGGAAGAACTTGGTACACCAAAACCAATGTAAAAGCTTAGTTAAATTGCCGTCAATATAGAAAGGTCAAAATGCTTTTAACTGAAAATAGTTTATGCAAGAAAAATGTCTCATTTTCTATTTGCACTTTTTTTATGCTAAAAGTTATACATGGGAATCTTTTTATCCTCCTATGATGAGTTTTCCTAAAAACTTACTAATTACTCTAGTGATTGTGACAATGTACCCTTGCACCTTCATACTTCGGGCTCAGGAGAGAAACTCAGGCTAATAATGCATGGAGTAGAACATCTTGTTAGATAAAATTTAATCAATGCTAATATGTTCACCAACAGCATTTTACAATGAAAACAGCAGTGTACATTTTTAAAGCTTCAGCTGTAAGATGCCCAATTGTTTGTGCTTTATTTTACAGGTAAAAGACCTCACGAGTGTGGAATCTGTACAAAAGCATTTAAACACAAACACCATTTGATTGAACACATGCGACTGCATTCCGGGGAAAAGCCCTACCAATGTGACAAGTGTGGAAAGAGGTTTTCCCACTCGGGGTCTTACTCTCAGCACATGAACCATCGCTACTCCTACTGCAAGAGGGAGACGGGGGAGCGCGACAGCGCCGAGCCCGAGGAGATGGGCCCGGAGGTGCTGGGCGCGGAGCACGTGGTGGTCAGGGCGTCCCCCTCGCAGATCGACTCGGATGAGAGGGAGAGCCTCACCAGGGAAGAGGAGGAATACAGTGAAAAAGAGGAAGAGGAGGATGAAGAAAAAGACATAGAGGGACTTCAGGAAGAAAAAGAATGTAGGGAACTACATGAAGTTGGGGATGCAGAAGAAGAAGCGGCAGTAGAAGAGGAAGAAGGGAAAACTGAAGGTAACAAGGATGATGAAGCTGTAAATCAAGCAAGCAATGCAGAACCAGAAGTTATACAAAATAATGGGCAGGTGTCAGAAGAAAATAACGAATAAAGCTTACATGCTAGGTTTTTTCTATAAAGAAAAAAAAATTGGTAATGAAGTTCCTTCTATATTATACATGCTTTTCATGGAAACGCAGTAGCCTGCATACTGTGATTTCTGTTCACTACTGTGTAAAAAAATATATATGTAAAAAAAATGAAAAGAAAAAAAAAAAAAGAAATCCAGGTGTGCCTGAACCTCAAACTTAGTAATTTTTCACACAGTTTTCAAAGTTAGGAACAAGTTTATAACATGAAGCAGATTAGAAAAATACAGTGACTCTGGAAGCAAAGATTTAACAGGTTGTAGGAAACCTGATTATTAGACAAGCATCTGGCATTGTTTGTTTTATCAGTATTAATTTTCATTCTTAAGTTGATTAATTTTGAAACTGTACAATTGGGAGAGATTTATATGATTTTTTTTTTTTAATGGTAAAACATTTCCTAAATCCGCTTCAGTATTTTCTTATGTTTTACAATGTGAGAACTTCTGCACTACAAAATTCCCTTTTGCAGAGACGTGTAATGCAGTTGCAAACAGTGCTTGGCTACCTTTGTAAATTCAATCTAGAAGGTAGCAGTTTATGACATTAGATGTTGTAGTAGAGCATATTATCATTTAAAGTGTATTGTTAGCCTTAAGGAAGAAGATGATAGAAGAACTGAAGTTTCTTACTCATGTGGTTAAAAATGTAGTTGAGAAGATTGTCGTTGAGTTCTGATTGCAGGGACTAACAGTGTTAATGCTGGTAAGGACAGGAAAGTTGTCAAAAACAGTGTTTGTAATTGTGTTTTGAGTATGTAGTAACAATATGAAGGATATGATATGAAGCTTTGTATCTCCTTTGGCCTTATGCAAGACCTATGTGCTGTAAGTGCCATTTATCAGTATTACAAAGGCTCTGAGCAGCCTTTATCCAATGTGTGGCCTACAATAACTAGCATTTGTTGATTTGTATCAAACTTCTAAACTATTCATGGGGAAAAAACACTCAGCCATCAGAGAAGTAAGAACACTGGTGTATTTCATTATTTAATTATTTGGTGGTATTTTGGGTTAATACCTGACTTGCAGAATTTCTCTACAATAATTACAAGGGAAATTTTCTAATCTGCTTTATTGCTTTATTGGTTTACTTTAATTTCAGACACATACATGACATGTTACCTGGCTCATAAGTATTTTCAAATGTTAGTTATTATGGACCCCATTTATTAACAATGTTAGCTGATTTTTACCTATGAGTATTATTTTATTTCTTTTAGTTTATAGATCTGTGCAACATTTTGTACTGTATGTCTTCAAAACCTGGCAGTATTAATACCCTTCTTACTGACATATGTACCTTTTTAGTTTTAGAAAACTTTTATATTTATGTGTCTTATTTTTATATTTCTTTATTTATTACACAGTGTAGTGTATAATACTGTAGTTTGTATTAATACAATAATATATTTTAGTATGAAAATTTGGAAAGTTGATAAGATTTAAAGTAGAGATGCAATCGGTTCTCTTGCATTGAGATTTGATTTAACAGTGTTATGTTAACATTTATACTTGCCTTGGACTGTAGAACAGAAGAATTAAAATGGGAATGTATTAATTTTACAATTGCAATCAATTCATTTTACCTTTACCCAGTTTTTAATATAAAGCTCTTAAATTTTGAAATTCACTGTGTGACTAATAGCATGATGCTCTGCAGTTTTATTAAGAGATTAGTCTAACCATAAAACTCTCATTTCCTTAGTAAGCCAAATTAGAATAATCTTATAAAACAGTGTTGGGAACAATGTTTAACATTTTTGTGCCAATTTGTTCCTGTATTCATGTATGTATGTTACAAATCTGAAACTTCATTTTTAAGTTCCTTGTTACATCATGGTCATTTTCTAGTTTTTTACCAGACTCCCCATCTCACAATAAAATGCGTCAACAAGTCTGACTTGCTGTCATTATTCTGCTAATGTAGAAAGTGCATTTAAATTATTTCTAGTTATTTCTATGATTTAGAAGTTACTGAGAAGTTACTGAGATACAGCTCTTGCTTCAGTGTTGATCCAGGGTTTCAGTGGTACATAAGGAGCGTGGAAGTGAAAGAAGGGTTTGGACTGTGTGCAGGCACAGGGATTGCTACATTAGTTCATTGATTTACCAGTGTCAGGAGAACAACTGAGTTTCCAAAATGAACCATGTGGGTTGTTCTTTTGGGCCTTTTTATTTTGCTGTACCTATCTCTTCTACTGTTCAATGCTATTTTTCAAGGACTGCTTTTAAATGAAGTAAGTCCACAACTGTTTTCTTGACTTAGCAATGTTAGTTGTCCATGGAAAGACTGATGTATATATTGCTGTTGAACTTTCCGAAGATATAATGCCAACATTGCAGACATATAATATCAGTAATGTAAGTATAAATGCTTGAAAGTTTTGTTATACATGCACGTTTACCATGTCTTGCAGTTCAAGCCAAGTCTACAGACTGTTCTTTAAGCAAAGTTCTGTTCTTTGATGATCCCTAAAATGGGATTTAAGTTGTTAATAGGGGGGCGTGGGGGGTTCATGAACATAATATAAGTTACTTTATATTCACATATCTAAGTTTTGGGTATTTCTCAATCTTATTATCTCTAATACATACAGAAGATTTCTCTCATAAATAATAATTTTACTTCCTGTGCATTTTGCTGCAATACTGGACTTCTAAGTAAACGTCTACCTTCCTAGTATCATTGAGCTAAATATGTGACAGCTGTTTTGAAAAAAACAACCATTTATGTTGCATTAATAATATTGTCTTGTAATTATTATCATAACAGAATTAATCAGGTGGTTCAGAATTTCTGATAGGTAAAACTGTCTCTGCTCTCTTTTAGGTAATGAAACACGTATTTTTGAAACTATTTTAAGATTTTCCATATTTTTCATATTCCAAGATGTTTGCGGTAATAAACCCAGTGAGATGTTTGTTCAAATGGGAAAATTTTGTTGTCTTTAGTATTAGAACAGAGAATTTTAGTAAACCCAAGGTCACTCATGGAAGTGACAGCTGAATGTAGAAGGCCAGGAACTTGGATAGAAAGTAAAGACATTTACTCAGGAAATGTCATTGTTTTGGGGGAGAAAATTTGTATTTATTACTTACACTAGGTTATTAACATTTTTGTCTTCAAAATGGATTGGTGCATTGAGTTTTGCATCTGTTAAGCTCAGCAATGTCTTTGGTGTTTGTGAGTTTGTAATATCATCTGTTATCTGTTTGAAAAATGCAGAATCTGTCGCATGTCTTCATTTAGTTGAGCAAACTCATGTGGAAGCCAGAGGTGCTTAGAGGATGTGGTGCTGTTCCCAGTGAGATTCCAGCAGTGAGGAAGCTCTGTGTGTGTGGAGATGTCTGGGCAGCTGTGACAGAGTCCAAGCCCCAGGGGAGCAGCAGCAGCCCAGCTGCAGCCATGTGGGGATTTTGTGACCTCTCTCTAAAATAATGGCAAAGCAATTTCAAGGACAGTGAGTTTCACACATGAAAAAAAAGAAGGGGAAAGCAAAAGCGTAAAGCCTTTGGTTCTGTCTTTTAGAGATAAATGAAAGTTGGGAAAGAGCAGCAAACATGAGATGTGTAGTTTTAATGAAACTCCACTGTGCTGTGACCTGTTCTTCAGTCACAAGATGAAAAGTCCATCAGCTGCCCTGTGTGCCCGAGCCGTCTGCACCTGCCTCTTCCTCAGGCCCAACCAGCATCACTTGTCCTGGCACAGCAGTCAGGGAGCAGGCTGGCAGAAGGGAAAGTGCCCTTGGAATTCAGCATGGGGCAGAGCCCTGCTGTGCCTGGGGTGCTGGTTTTGTTTCTGCTACTGACCTGTCTGCAGAATATAACAAATCGCCACCTCAAAATCAGTTGTAGCTGCAAAATTGTGACAGTTGTATGTCCTGTTTTATCAGACAATATGAGAATAGGAAAAATGTTACAGAATAACTCTAGGAAGATTGTTACAGAAGTAAATACTAAGTTTCAGCCCTGGGATGGGAAATACCCTATGGAGGTCCTGAGCTAATAGCAGAAGAAACAGGGGCTTAAGGCTGCAGAGAAAACTTTGAGGAGTGAAAACAGAGAATACATTGAGAAGGAGTAACTGCTCCTTCTCTTTCAGTAATACTCATATGGCATCCCAGTGGTGATTTTGGTGGCATTCCCAAATTCTGCCTACTCATTGCTGTCTACTTGCTGTTTTTCTGGAGCAACCTATCCATATGTAAAATCAATAGCACAGCAATATTCAGCAAGGCTGTATGATAAGCTTGAAAGTTTTTTAACATATTGTATTAAATTCCAAATAGATTAATGAATGCTAGAAAAAGAAATTTTAAAGTTTTGTTACTTTGGCTAATCTCAGAGTTGCAATGTGTTTCAGTAAATACCATAAATTTTAGTGAATAATGCACTATGGCATATCAACCCAGAACATAATATATTTACCCTAAAAGGCACTTCTGCTCAGACTCAGTAAAAATTGCTTCAACTGCCAACAAGTGTTGTACTCACACTCTTGAGTGAAATTATTCTAATGCAGTTATTGCTGGTAAACCTGAAGTCTGTACAAGCAGCATTTTACTCATGTTTGTGCTGGCAAAGTGTACCTGGGATGGGGTGGCCACCAGACTGAGTGGCAATTTGAAAGCAAAGCTATTTCCAAGATAGAAAATATGACACTACTAAAAGCTCAGTTTTTGCCACAGCAAAGTGCTACACTGGGGCTTTTATCATCAAAGCAATGAAAGATCAGGACATGACACTCCAAACCAACACAGAAGTCTGTAACAGAGAAATGAAAATACTTAGGGTACAGAATACCATTAGAGGTGAAGGTAATGGGGTGAGGATGAGAAAAGTGCATTTTGGTCCTGGAGGCTGTAGTGAAGGTAGGTGATGGAGGAGGAGAGAGAAAAGAGCTTAGTCTGCACTGTGCTGAACACTTCTTCAGAGTGGATTCTTTCTAATTTATTTACTACCAACATGTAAGTCTGCACACAATTCTCTGCTTGGATAGAGGTTTTGATGTTGTTTTGCGGTTCACAATCTGGTGCTTTAAAAAGTATTTTTTTATCTTCCCTTTGCAGAATAGCTTGTTTAATTGTTGCTACAATAATCTCTAAATTTCATAGGGGAAATTCAATATTAGAGTATCTTTCAAGTCTGTACTTTGTCATTTATTGTTCATATTTTTCTTGAACAGTTCTTATAATGATATTTGCAGTCTCATTATCACCAAAAATAAAAAAAAAAAAACAACCAAAAAACACAAAAGAATGTTATGACCAAATTAACTCTCAAAAGTGACCAAAAATTTACTACTTTTGTTTTATCCCTCTGCTCTTTCATGGCCTCTGGTTACTAATCAGTCACACAGTCATCTTATTTGTGTATCATCCCTGTCATACACATTGTATATATGTTGTCTCTAGGGGAAACAGTATATTGTTACATATTCACTGCTTCACAAAAAGTAATCTGCTTTTTAAAAAACTGTAATTAAAGAATAAACTGATAGTTGGGACTAAACATGAAATGTGCTGATGAAAGAAGCACTTTTGTGTTAGAGTTTGTCCTAGTAGCTTGCCAAATATGAAAGTCTTGTATTATTAATCTACAATTAGGTAAAGTTCTCTAAGGCCTTACCTCTACACTGGCAGATCTCCCAAATGATCTTTAAAAATTATGAGAACAGTGGCAAGTAATCTTTAGAATACATACTTGAGAATGCCATTTTAGTCTTTCCTTTGGTTTTCTGGTGAGCTTCAAGTCCTCCGATTCTGCTTTTAGATTTTGACGTTTCTGTATTGGGGACTGTCCTTGGGTTTTGCTCATCACTGTGTAAACTAGGGTTTGTGTAATGATCACAAGATTTACATTCTGTGTTAATTCAGGAATGAAGGGGATAAATTATTAAATGCAAAAAACCCTGAAACACGCCTGCACTAACTTTGTGTCGTTCTTGCTGAGCTTCTGTTCTTCTGCCTGGAAATCCTGCTCACTTTGAGCTTTGGGCCCAAAGAAACACCAGCCTTACAGCACTTAGGGTGACTGGGTCCCACTCCCATCTCTTACCTTGCAATAGCTCTCTCTTTAGGCCAAATTCTGCATTAATGTGATCAGATCTCTTGAATTCTGTGAAACTTTCTACATTTTTAATAACAGGTAAGCTATTGCAAAGATACAGAGGAAGCACTTTGCTCTTTCAGTGTGCAAAAATAAAATCTGTGAACCAAACTGTTCAAGAAATAAGTTAATTGGAAATTCATGTGAAATCCTGAAAAAAAACCAAGAGCTTCCAACAGGTTTGCAAGTTCTTGTACACAAAAAGGGTACTTGGAATCCTACTCCCTTCTCAAATCAAATGAATCCAATAATGGGACAACATCTCTGTGGACAGTAGTTCTCAACTTCTTCTGCCTTGGCTTAGCATAATGCTGTCACTAGTCCTCTCCAAACCAGGAGCTGAGCTAAGACTTGTACAGACTCTGTTTGAGTCCTTGTGATCAGAAAAGGCACAACTCCCTTGCTGGAGTGAGGGGCAGGAAGGTTTGACCCTTCTGGAGGTTGGAGTGGGTTGTCCTGCCAGCAGGACTTTTTTGTGAGCCGCTGCCCTGCTGGCCAGGCAGTGTTTGCAGTGGCCACAGTGAAACGGTGACCTGGGCAAATGATCTCAGCTGTGGTTGCAGAGATAAGAGGGGCTTCCATCAAGGCAAGCTGGCTAAGCTGACCTCAAGTCAGCTTTTGTTCCCCGATTTAGACAGCTCCAAAGAATGCCTCAGGCACAAGTCAGCAGTCAAGCTTTGGAGGAGCTACTGGCTTACATTGCTCAAGCCCAGAGAAAAGCTGCCCCTCAGTCTATAAATTTCAAATTCTTGAAAGTAGTGACTCTCAAGAGTCATGTTCCCCAAAACATGGTATTGTTTTTAAAATCCTCCTTTTATCTTTTTAATCAGGGTTCTTATTGACATTCTGGTCTCCCAGATAATCTGTTGTGTCCTGAAGCTTAGGCAGAGGCACTCTATAAACCAAGGAACAAGGAATTCTACCCTCTGAATTTGTGCTGAGTGTCACCATTTCTGTATCTTTTCCACCTGTGATTATAAAGGTGAGTTTTCCTGTCTTAGGAGAAAAAAGAAACATATTGAAATAGTTAATGAATGGTAATGTAACTTGAGCAGGGTTATTCAGACAGAGTTAGGAACAGAACTGAGGACTCTAATATGGGAAAGCCTTCTGTCTCTGGAATGCAGTTTGTTCTGAAGGACAGTGGCAAATGAACATTTCTGTGATTTTCAGCAGCCCAGGGGAGCTCAGCCATTAGCAGCTACACCACATGACAAACTTATCCTCTTACTCTGTGGTCAGAGACCAATTCTTCAGCCCAGCCAACAGTCTCAGACTTTGTATACAATTAAAGCATCATATGTGGGGTCAGCAGATGCAAAAAAAAAAGGGCTGCTGGGACTTTTGGCTGGGTAGTTGGTTGCCACCAGCAGTTTACTTCCAGAAATGTTCCCAGAAGCCAGTGGTGTTTGTGCCTTGTTGCTCCCTGCACAGGCTGATGCTGGGATTGCTGCTGTACATGAAGTGGTGGGGATCTGTCAGTCTGGAAGGAGCTCAGGTTCTGCCAGTGGCTCTTAGAGAGGGGAAAGGATGAAAGCTTTGCTGATTCTCTATAGCTCCTGCTGGCCCAATATATCATCTTGTTGCTTGTAGATTTTGGTGAAGGTCACCTGCTGGGGACATGTGTTTTGGCTCCCCAGTAGAGGCTCTGCCTGCAATCCTTAGGGGAAAGGAGTGGAGAGGAAAAAACACCTCAGTGCAGCAAATTGCACATATGTTTAAAAATACTAATTGTTCCATCCTTCTTTACAGAAATTTCTCATCTCATGATTACTTATGTCAGTAAAACCATTGTAGGACCTGTTTTTTCTCCTTTGCTATTAAAGTATTCTGACTTTTTAGCATTAAGGAAACCCCTGATTTCTACTTTACTGTAGTTTCTTATTTAAGAATAAGTTCTTACCACTTCCCATTTATGTTTAGGGATGATACTGCATTTCTTACTCTCTGATAATGGAAATACATTTAGTTCACTGAAATCTGAATCTGCTCAGCTCACTGAATATAAAACTAATTGAAAATAGCTGGAAAATTTGATGTAAAAATGGTGCAAATGTTTCATCACAAGAACCATCTGTAGGTCAAAGACGATTTGTGTTCCTTATTTTTTAAACTGTATTTTCAAAACTGCTGTTCAAATCCATCTTCTGCTCCTCCTGCTACCCAGTTCTGTCAGTTTTTCTCCATAGACCAAATCCACTTGTGCATCCCTTATCACTGCTGTGGGTAGATAAGGTTCTCATGCTGTGGCCATGTCCAGTGACTCTACTGCTGGAAGAGCCAGCACTTGAAAACACTAGAACAGGAGGCAGCCTGGCTTCATTGTTGCAGCAGAACTGCCTCAAACAGACTATAGCACCATGGTCTAGTCATAGACTTCCTTCTAAGCACAAATTTTAAATTCCTCTGGGATGTCTCATGATTAATACCCTTGTATTTCATAAATTAGCCTTTCCTATAATCCCACTACATGAGCTCTCTCCTGTAGCTTCTAAAATGCATTTTACCCATCTCTCTGCTTAGGTGTGTAGACACGTTGTTTCCTGACGTGGAGTTTTCTGAGTGCATGTTGATATCCAATTCTCCTCATGGAAAGCAGTCTTTGCTCCCCCAAAAGCTGCATGGTACCATCAGTGTCATGCAGCTCATGGAATTGCTCTGCTGAATGACCAGCAGTGACAAGGAGTGGAAGAATGCTGCTGTATAATCTCTGAGGTGCTCCAAATTTAGGATAATTATGTATTTCTCAGCCAAAAATAGGCAGAAATAAATTAAATAACCTTGTGAAATACCATTCCCTTGCTATAAATATCTTGTAACCACCTGCCTTGGTTTTTGGTCTTGATCTCCTAAGCAGTGGTATTTGTGCTGCATGTTCCCTTCTCTCATCTTACATTTTGACCTCATGATTATGCCTGGCCAATCGTGGCAGGGGAGGTGATGTGTCAGAGATGTGAAATCCTTGCATGACTTCTGAAACTTGGCTTCCTAGGGCAGGGGACCAAACTAATGTCCTTGCTAGGCAAAGGCAGCTATTACTGCATCCCTTACAGTGCAGCTCTGAACTGCACCCAGCATGTGCCACTGCTTGTCCAGCCAAGAGAGGTAGGATAGGTGAGAGTGGTTTCATTAGTTCAGTCACCCTCTTGCTTATGCTGTTATTTGAAAGGACAAAAGATAAAAGAAAAGAAACAAACACAAAAGTGCAAGTGTGAATGTCTAATTAGTCATTTGCTATTGCACTGCCTTTAAACAGGAGGCTTGAATTATGGTGCTAACTATGGTGTCTGGCCATTATCCATATGGGACACTGGCAACAGGATTGATACCTCCATCTCCATCACAGGCTAAGAACCACGTTTATTTGTTCATTCTCCAGCCAAACAAATACGGAATTCTGTCATGCAAAGTAGAACTAACCCAACAATGGAGTCTTTGTCTTCCAGGAGGGCCAGAATGGAATGTGCTGCCTTGAAACCTCCTCATTTCAATGGGAAAAGTGAGTGCAAGTTTCATGTGTCCTTCATGAGTGTTGTAACATGGAAGTAATCATGAATTATCTTGTTATTCCCACACCAGTGTGCAGTTCAGTCAAAATGTTTTAGGTGGGTTTAAGCCTTTCTTGCCATTCTCCCCAGGCAATACAAGTGAAGGAAGAGATGTTCTGTGGGTTGTAATGGATTTATCAGCATGCTGATGCTGGTGCATCTCTGGGAATGCCAGAAGCAGATGTTTAAACCTCCTGAGAACTATATTTCCAAACTTCAAGTGTGCAGTTCAGCAATCATTGCAGTCAGTATTAGTAAACATTGCTGCTGCTGGAAGGGAGAATCCAGCACCCTCTCATCCTCTGCCCTTTCCCAGTACAGCCCCATCAGGACTGATCCTTAACAAGTTAACAAATAACTGGCCATTTTTCCTGGATTATTTTTCAGCTGAATCAGTTCCCCAAGTAACACCAAAGCAAGAGAAAGGAATGTTGGAGGGGTGGATTTTCTCCTTTTAAACTGGTGCAAAGCAGGCACTGAACAGGTTCTGAAATGTTCTTCACTTTAAAGCTGGTTTCCCAAAAAGAAACAACCTGTACAGTTTTTTAGTCCAAGATATATATCCCAGTATCAGTGTTGAGGAACAATTTAGGTAAGATCCTCTCGTTGTCAGCAGCAGTAACAGCTTGTAGTTAAACCCAGACTACTGGGATTGCTCTGCTCTTAGTCCTGCACTGACATTGGTTACTCTGAAATGTAAGTAAGCACTGTTGTGCAAATGACCTCCTTTGTTCCCTGTATGTGTGAATTCCAGCTACTGCTAAAAGCTTGATTTATTTTGTGATGCAAGCAGATAGTTTTTGTTTTGAGCTAAGAACCTCTTCCTGTGCTGTTTGACTTAAAATACTTCTTCCCCACTCTCTCACTCCTATGTCTGTGCTTTGCCTGCTGCTGCTTTTGCTAAAACTACAAAGTAGACTCTGGATTACAGGTATTCTACTTTTCTGTGTTTGCTTTATTCATCACAGGGTTTCTGTATGTTCTGATAGGTACCAGAGTGAAACCAAGAACAATGTTGCTTAAGATTGGACTGAAGGCCAAAAACTGAAGTAAATTACAAAGGTGAGCAGGACCCCAGTAAGAGTGGGCTGCTGGCAGCATGTCTCTGAAAAGGCAAAAGTGGACTGCTGAGTTATTGTCAGAGCTAGAAAATGTCCTTTGCCCTATTGTGTCAACCCCTCTTTTTTGCTTTCAAACTGCTACAAGAGCAGAGGGCACAATTAGCTCTATTAGTCATTTAGCAGATTCAAAATATGAATGGGTTAGATTTTCCCTTGCTTATAAATGAGGCACTGGCAGCAGGACGTCATCATGCTGAGACTGGAAGCCAGACATAAGAAAAGACTTGAGGGCCTGACCCTGGAATAAAGTCCAAGGATTTCTGCTGGGGAGCTGCAGAGTGCAAAGGGAAAATAGGGTGCCTGGCATTGCTTTGGCTCAGGGATGCTCTCAGGTCCTTCTGTCCTTGCCTGCTCCAAAACAAGGATTTCTCCCTGGGAATGTGGACACGAGTCATACAAACAAGCATAGGCACCAGGGTGAACCTGTCTCTGATCCTGTGGGAAGAGCAGTTCTTGGCAGAGGAGGTGCCCCTGTGCTGTGGCTGTGTCCTTGGGACAGTCTGTGCATGTTCAGCCACCATGGTGGTGTAGGAGAGGAGCAGCACCAGCCCGAGCACGGCACGATGTCCTTGCCGAGTGCTCTGGCTCCAGGCTGCTGCACAAGGAATGGGTACCTCTTCCACCCAAGCTTTGGAAGAATACCCTGAAATGACCTCAGAGCACAGCCTGCAGATCAGGCTTGTTAGGAGGTTTTGGGATCTCTCTAAAACAAGGTAACTGTGGTCAGGAAGGATGCACCAACCCACTGACCCTGATCACCTGGGCACAGGGACCTCTGGGTGCCTGCTGGAGGGGCTGAGGCACCTCTTTAGGTCTGGCTTCTGCTGTCTACATCACATCAGCAAACACATAGACTGGATGTTCCATCAACTGTGACAACAAAAAAGAAATGCATCCATGTCCATTGCCCTACAATGGCTTTGCAGTGTTTTCATACCTGACCCCACAAAAGCTTTTCTAGCTATCCAGAAGATGGTCAGCAAAGCTTCCAAAAAATACTCGAAGATCAACCTTGTTTCCCCTCCCCCTAGGTGAGCAGTGTACTGTCCTACTGGAAAAAAAAACAAACCAAAAAAAAAAAAAAAACCACAAACCAACAACAATTTTTGTGGGCATCTGTATGGGTCTTGGTCCCTTTCTGTCAAAGGGAGCTGCCAGGGGAAACAGCCAGGTGCCCCAGGCACCTGCTTTTTCCTCCTGTGCAGGAACACGTGAAGTGGAAGGCAGAAGTCCTGGATCACAAACATCACATTTGGGATGGAAACAATTGAACCATTTCTACAGCAGGAAAAAAAGTCTTTGTCTTTGGTCCAGTTTCCCTATCTTTAGAGGAAAGGTAAGTCTAAGTCATTATCCAGAGGCGTGCTGTGGGATCTGATTTCAGGAATGCTCAGCTGGGGCAGCATGGGGCTCTGGGAGAGCAAAGCTGCTGCCCTGTGCATGGGGCTGGAACATTGCCTGTGATATGGAGGTGTCCTGGACTCACTTCCAGATGCCCAATGCAATAGGGGCTGTCCTGGACTTACTGCTCAGATCCCAAGCCTTGCCTGAAGGGAAGACAGACCATGGCTTTCCTGCACTTTTGCTGCAACACATTAAATCCTACATGTGTGATACGGCTCTCCCATGGCCATATGCCCCGGGCATTGGGCTTGAATATACTGCACACAAGAAGGCAGAAGGACATCTCTGGGCCTGCTTGGTGTTTAAAGACTGACAGCCCTGCTTAACTCTGCCCCAGTAAGGTCTGCTTCAAGCTGCTTATCATTTTTTGCAGAAGTTCTATTTTTCATGTGGAGACTTGCATCTCAGATTTGTTAACTGTTTGTTAACAGTTTGTCAACTTTTTTATTTGTTTGTTTTCTTTTCTTTTTAAAAAGTACAGGAGAGAGGATAAGCATCTTGTCCTTTGAGAAGATGGGTAATGAAGCTGTTGGTGGAGCACTCTCATTATTATGTGCATTATGTGAGAAGAGGCAAATAATGCTTTTCTTTCAAAGGTGGGGTTGACATGGTTCTTTTTTACACTGGGCTAGGCAGGCAGCAGGTTTGCAGAGGTCAAGTCTCTCCTGTCTCTTGGGATGGTACTAAGGTAGAGATCGCATGGACTGAAAAGGAGCATGGCCAACCCTGCTAAAAATGTGGAAGGGGCCAGGTGTAGCAGGCAGAGAGATGGGAGACATGGGCCTCTGCAGCCCAGGCTGGGGCTCCTGGGGCCTGGTGCACCTGAGTGCACTCCAGAGTGTCCAGGTGTTGATCTCTGATCTCTGCCCATGGCCATCCTCCAGCTCACACTGGAAACTGAGGCTGTCCACATGCAGGATAGGAAGGGTATTTTCTGCCTTTTGCTTTGTGTTTATTAATGCAATTAGCTGAATCTTTATTTATTAAGGTACAAAGCTTACTTAAATTCCAAATGTTATGAGACAAAACACTATGAAGAATGAGTTCAATATGTATTCCACATGCTTGTTACCACAGTCAGGTGAGAAGGGTTCATGTGCATGTAGTCTGCAGACCTAAAAAGCCTTTGTTCTTCATAACCAACCTTCTCTGAGACACAATGAGCTAAGAAAAACATTACAGACAGATAAAACTGGATGCAGTCATACTTGAACATTATTTAATCCTGTTGTGCAATACCTCACAGCAAAAACACCAGTCATAAAGCAGGAGAACTATTTACCTTCATTTCACAGAGGAAAATCTCCCTTGGAATCAATTTGGTGTTTCACTTTTTTTGCCCTGGTGTTTCCCAGTGAACTAGTGCTGGACAACTTGTTCTCAAGACAGGAAACTGTCTGGACATGGTGGAGGATGCTTACATCTGTCCCAGCAAAGGGGTGTCAGGCTTTGTACGGCTGTTTCCTCAGCTCACTCAGGAAGAATTATTCTCACTCCTTTTACTCCCACAGCCTTTTACTTTTTGGTGGTGGTAATCATGATTCCAAGCTGTGAAAAGCATTCCCACTGGTAGTAGCATGCTCTCTGGAAGAGCTGCCACTAAAACCTCTGTGTGTTGGGCAGGCAGGTCACAGGATTATCTTGGTGACCTGTGCCAATGCTACCACTCCTCACTGCCCGTGCTGGGTGTTGTTCCATCCATCCAGCAGTGTTTCCCTCACCCTGTTTCCAAGAGGGAGCAAAAATGCAGCAATAATAAGGATATTTTAGCCTTATAACTACAAAGACCCAAATGAGAATAAACTGTCCAGAATCTTGCACAAGAGATGGAGACAAAGGGTACCTGAAAATCTGGACGTTGCCCACATTGCTTTAGAGATCACTGCCAGCAGCCTACATCTGTGCACCACATGAGCAAGTGAGAAAGTGTCTTTGAGAAGGGTGTAATGTTGGTCCTGTGTCAATAATGGATCTAGTCCAAGGTACTGAAGCATCTGCTCTGTATTTCAGTATTTTATTTCTTACACTTGTAAGGATATTTGAGAAGGTGAGTATCCACACCAAAAAGACGGCATTTGAAAGAAAAGCTAAGACGTGGTCACCACCAGCCAAAATGCTCGCTATGCTAGGAGGTACTTTGGGCTCTCCTTCAGGCTGCATGTCAGCATTGGAATCAAATGATCACCATATGTGGGTCTGTAAAGCTCCAAAATTAGGTGTATGGAGAGCAGCCCTGGGATGGTTACTGCTGGGTGGTTAACTGCCAGTGCAGGAGAATTAAATTATTATTGGCTCCCAGTGTGACTCCTATATGCTGTTAATTCATTACCTGCAGCTTAATTGCCAGCAGAGTGGAGCAAGTCTCTTCCTTGTCCCAGGGAGTATCACCAAAAGAGGTTTGTCAGTGGACCCCAATCAGAGAGGCCCACAGGCCATCCCAGATGTGAGATAAGTGCATGTGGGAAGTGGGGTTTGGAAAGCAACAATTTAATCCATATCCTATACACTCACTCACAGAAAATATGAGCTTCTACTGTATGTGACATGGAAGGGAATGAATCTCAGCCACAGTTTTTCCATCCTTTTCTCTTCTGCAGTCTCTCACTGACCCAACAAGAGGAATTTTCTTTTTCTACATTTACAACATAATTTGCTATGCCTTGGGAAGGGTGAGATGCTCTTTTGTGTTGGGATGTTCTCCCCACCAGTACCAGCGGAAGGCAATTACGATTCTGGTGATGCGCTCTCCTTCCCTGAAGAGTTAATGAATTCCATCCTCCTATTGTTGCAGAGTTTCCCCGGGACCTGCAGCAGGGCAGGATCCTCCACGCTCTGCAAAGGGTTTGCTTCCTGGTAACAGAGCAATCCATTAGCTCTTGTAGCTGTTGTTCTTGAACTGAAAGCTCTGTGCTCTAAAGCCCAGCAGGAAGAGATAATTAGCACTAAATTGTGTATTCTGGGCAAAATCCATCCACTTCTGCCAAGATTTCACAAGGCCTCAAATACAGTGGAAATACGTGTGGGGTGGATGCTTTTTGCATAAATGTGGAAGGAAGTGTGCATGATTGCACTCTTGGTCAGTGCAGCCCAGAAACAGGATCTGGGGGCGATGTGGGTCTGTGCCAGCTCCACACCCTGGGTGAGCTGTGGGTTTGGTGATGACAGCTCCAGCAGGGGACGGGGGGCAGTGCCTGCAGGGACAAGTGGCTGCAGTAACATGCAGGGGAAATAGCCCCTATCCCAGCCATTCCCCTTGTTCTGCTGCCTTCCTTGGCTTTCTTTTGTGCACCCTGCTGCCAGCCCTGCTGGGCACTACACTGCTCTTGGTCCTCCAGCAAGGTGGGCTTGTGGATGCCCCAGGCTTCAGTCTGGGAGTCTCTGTTGTAGGACAGACAGAAACCCCAGACCCTGCACAGCACTGTCACATGATGTAATTCTTTATCCATGCAGTGGGTGCCCCTGTTATATGTGCTTTAATAAACACTCTGCTGTTTCAATTCTTCTTCCTCTGCTTCACAGCACCCACAGTTCAGGTGCTTGGCCACAGGCTTTTGGCCTTTTTCCCCTAGGAAGTGCCACCTGAGTCCACCTGCTGGTCCAGGAAGATGTACGTCTTCCATAGGTCCTGTGTCACACCTGGCAGTCCTGGCAGATGCATGGAGAAGATGCCCATGTTGGAAATACTTCCAACACTGCGTGTCCAGGCCGTGTCTCCAAGGACCAGCAGTCACTCCCCAGACTGTGCTGTGACTAAGAACCATCATGTCCCAGAGCTTGTCTCAGCTTCATTGCAGCATTGCAGGGCTAAACCATGCAATATCCCAGACAACTGGGTATGTTAAAAAGCAGTTGGTTGTGATGAATGTTGGCCACACAACTGGATCCTGAGGGGAGTCTTGCAGGACTTTGACCCGAGGAAGCTCTGGCTCAGACAGATAAAAGGTCTGAAAATGTTCTAACAGGTGGTCTAAATTTGCACAGTCCTGCTAGACCAAACCTTACCAAACAAAAGCAGAGAGTAGAAGACATCACACTTTATATGACCAATTTATAATGGTGGTCATTATAGAAAGTGGTCAGGTTTCTGCAAGACAGCTAAGTTTTAAGTTTTCCTCATCTTCCCATTTCCACACAGAAAATGCCCAATTCATCAGTCTTTTGTCTTGGATTGCATCTCCTAAACCTTTGGGCTATGATATGAGAATCTTTGGCCCTTGGGCATCCATTTCCCTTAACACATGGTGCTGTGAACTGGACAGCAAACTATGCAGAGAATGCACCAGTGCAAATTAGAGCACAATAATTTATTCCATGTTTTACATGAAACACACTTGCAGGTGTGTGTGTCCCAGGATGGCATTTGCCTTCACTTTTGTTGTGGGCAGACAATACCAAACATTCAAACAGTTGCTGGATCTCTAAAGACCTTTCTGCACAATCTGCACTGCCTGGCCACTTTTCATGGGGGCCACAGGTTGGGCTTGTTTGCTGGTAACTTTTGCATTTGACATTTCCCTCTTAAGTGTTTTTTACTGGCATCTATTTGATTTCTGACCATATCTGGGGTTTTCAGAATCAATTTGGATTCAAACCTTGTCTTCCTGTGGGAAATGGTATAAGATGACTTGTGGACAAGATGATAATTTATCTTAGTTTGGGTACTAAAAGAGTAGTGAATCTTGGCTTCATGGACATGTGCTTGACAGACTGGAGAATTAGTTTACTCAAAAGGCTTTAACACTTCAGATAAATTACTACTGGTTTCCCTTCTTTATTAGATGTCATAATGATATGGATATTTAGATAAAAAAATGTGAAGATTGTTCACTGCAATGTGAGCTGCTCCCCTGTCCCTGGCTACAACCAGTTACTCTAGAACTGCTTTTATTCTGCCCATGCTAAGAACTACCTGTGATGTGGCCTGGCAGCTCAGTTCTGTGCTAGGTTTTCCATTCAGGCTGCTGGGGCAGTGTGGGAGGTGTGAGCACTGCCAAGGCACAGTGGGATCTGTAGGAGCACCCAGCACTGAGGAGTTCGCTTCTCATCGTGCCCAAAATGCTCAAAAAACAAAGAGAAGTTTGGCCTGCTGTAATCTCACACACCTTAGCAGATCCTGGCTCAGCCATGTGAGCACAGCCTGGTTCACCCCACAGCCTCTAGGCTGAGTCCCCAGGCCAGGCCTGGGCAGGGGTCACTCTGCCTTTTGGATACTCCATCATGCCTCAAACAACCGGCAAAGAACTTTCTGGCATTCAGCTGTCAAATGCATCATGATTAGATCAGAGTGTGCTGTGAGGTTTCTTGTTTTCTTAGGTGATGCATGATGTTAAATCCCAGCTATGGCTTTCATAATAGCTTTGGACCACTGCCTTTGCCTAGTCTGGGCCAGATTTGTGACAAACCTTGTTTGAACATTATTTAATCCTTCCAATATGACAATGAAATATTGACTTTTTCTAAAAAAAAGCAGCCCACAGTCTGTTTTCTAACTAATTTTACATTTTTCTTGATATTAAATCTAGAATTTTTCCCACTAGTTTCCATGCAAGTATGTTTTCAGGAAGTGTGTTTTCATTCTCATTGAGGAAAATGAATTAAACTAAGAGGATGTACAAACACAAGTATCCAGCAAAAGGTTGCTGCTTCAATCCCAGCAGGGCTATTTGTATAACATTCCTGCAAACTTAGACATTGAGTTTATTATGGAACCAGGATTTTTTTGTTTTCTTTTCTATTGAAAGCAATAAAAAATGAAGTTATAGGAGACTTTGCTTTGGAAAAGCAGTAAGAAAGAAGCAAAGAAGCTTGGCAGCAGCAGTGTCAGGTGCTGTGAGCCCGGGGAGTGCTGTTAGTTCAAAGTGTTACAAAATAGATGGTTTTCCAGAGAGGTAAGAGCCAACACAGATCTTCAGAGCTATTACTGTGGCAACGTTGCCACTGACTTCAAAGGTGCTGACTGGACTTGCAAAGGGTTATCAAGGCTTTCTGTGGAGCATTTGATATGGGACTGCTGTTGAATTTGTAAGGACTAGAAACCTCACATCCCTTTCAACATATGATGCCAAGTGCATCTCTCATTATTACTAAATAGATCTCTTTCCAGTTACTGATTGCTTACAGTGCTGGCTGGCCCTGGATGCCTCAGAAATGTGCTCAGTTTTAACAAAGATTTTTTGTTAATTCCCATACCTATATGCAATTTCCCTTCCCCCTCCATTTCTTAAAATAATTCCTGTGGGATTAGCAGCCCCCACATGTTGGATTTGCAGCACCTGCTCTCAGATGGACTGTGAGTGTGTTCCACAACATAAGCAATTCTGCTGCAGAAAGAGAAGATGAGAAAAGTGGCTTAACTGGATCCTTCATGGCTTCTAGAAACACCTCAGCCTTTGGACAATAATCCCCTAGTGAAGCAGGTGCTCTTGGTATGACAAATAAGACCTTCTGCTGGTGACAAGATTTGTCATCATTCATATGACAAATCCTCATGAATGAATGTATGAATAAGGAAGATGGCAGGTCACTTTAACACCCCATCTGTGTCCTAATTTCTGTGAGAAAAAGGTGCTGCTCTTTGCCTGGATCCCTGGGACATGCTGCTGGATAGGCTGAGCTGTCCCCACAAGGGAGCCTGCCCGGGAAGAGCAGGTGATGATGTAGCTGTGGGCAGCAGCAGCTTCAGCACGTCAACAAATCTTCCCTCAAAGCTCAGAGTGACCTGCAGAGATCCACCCTCACATACCCCTCTGGTTATTTCTGCAGTAGAGGCGTTTTTCATTCCTTCCTGTACCTGAGCTCCCAGGAGCTACTCTGGCTCCTGGGTTCTGGCTGAGAAAATCCCCACTTTGTCCCTTCCACCCTCCTCCCTCCATCAGCTTCTTCCAGCCATGCTGGCATTTGGAGCTCTTGGAAGGAGTGGTGCTTTGTTTAACCCTCATAACCTTTTCTGAAAATTAAAATTAAAAAAGAAAATTAAAGATAATAATAATAAATTAATGTTTTGAGTAAACACATGAAACTCTTTTGAACCCCAGAGCTAAGCTGTGTCTCAAATTAATTCTATTTCTCTATAAAGAAATGCAGGAGGTCAAAGGACATGGTGAAGTAATACATTATGGGGAAGCTGACAGGAGAGCAGTAAGTTTGGGCTTAAGTGAAAAATTTTTTGCTTTGCTGGCTCTTGGTATGATGCCAATAACAACAGAGCAGGAGCTGTCTTGAAATGACCATGGAGAGCAGGTGTCCTGCAGACAGTGTTGGAACTACTGGAAATAATGCTCTGAATTACGGCACTTCTGTTCAATGTCTAATAATAGTAATAATAATGATGATGATAATAATAATAATATTTGCCCTTTGTGGGATGCATGAGCACTGAAATGCTGTTTTATTAGCAATCACTTTGCCTCCCTGGGAAGAGTCATATGGTACCCCCTCCACACCACATGGAAACAAGGAAGTGTCTTTTGTTTTAATGCAAGTTTTGGGGTTTACAATATGCAGTCTGTTGGAGAGTCAGGAGCTCAAAGCCATCAGAATTAAGAGATTTTTCTCTCTCCAGAGAGCCACATAGGCATCTGCTACCTACCAGCCCTTCTGACAGCAGCTCTTTTTGTTCCCCATTTTACATGCTGTTTCACTGCAGCAAGTTGAGAAGCAGCACCACATTCCCAGAACCAGGAGTTGTGTCTCCAGTTTCCAACAGAACAGGGACTGCTGTTACAATCCCCAGCCCATGCTGCCTGCTCCACAAATCCAGGAAAAACCTTTCATTGTGCTCAAAACCCTTCCACTCTCCTACCAGTCAGTGAAGATCTTTTCATTAAGTAAAAGCCCCGTGTACAGATCCTGAAGGGAGATGAGCACTTGAATCCAACAGGAGTTGCTTGCAAGGGCTAAAGACCCCTCAGGATTTGACTGTGAGGGCTTAACAATCCACCTTCTCACACGCTTTTTATTTCCCCCAGTGTCTATTATTTTAGACCCTGTACTTGCTGCAGCATGTGTTTCTCCTCCAGAGTCATGGCATACAAAACTGCTTTGATTCCTGATACACCTTCAGCTGGCTCCTCACACCACGCTGCTGAAAAAGATGAATTAGAAATTGTTTCTCCTTGGTGTAGGCACGGCTGAGAGCACCCAGCTCGCCCCCAGCCCACTCTGGCCAGGCAAAAGGAGTGAAATGAAAGCACCAGAAACTTCAGGGGCAAGGGAAATCTTTCCACTCAGATTAGGCTTTGGTGGCTTTTTGCAACAGTCAAACCAAAAACATTAAGTCCTTGTACCGGTAACAGTGAGATTTGGACCTGTATTTATGCCAGAGACTAACACTACAGGAGAGGCAAGCTTTCTCCCTAAGTACATAACCTCATTGCTGGGTAGAGGCAGGGAAAAAATTATCTTATTTCATGTAAGTGAAGCTTAGACATTCCTCTGAAACGTTGAACACCAAATATTGCTAGAGAAGAGCCCCTGGGCTGTGCTGTTTTCCATGAATGGTGTGGCAAACTGTTATTTCTGAAGAAGAAAAGGGCTCACATAAGCAGGTGTGCTGCATTTAATGGAGGTTATATAGTATCAAGTGACTGAAGGGGAAAGAGGGATTGATATCTTGGTAGTTAGTGTTATGCGGGGTTGATAAATGCTATTGATATGGCATTTTTTCTCTGAAGACTAGATAATTAAATAAGTCTGGTGCTAATTGCATGACAGAATTGTATTAGTCATAACAAGATCCTCTGCAACATTTTTTAAGTGCTCTTCCAGATGAGATTACAAATATGCAGAGGAAAACATAAAAAGTTATTCAATTTCATGTTACCTCTGGTTTTTTGACCGGAGAGAGAAGCACTATAATAGAAACTTATGAAGACACATAATTTTTGCTGAGAAATGAACTTAAATGATCTGCTCATGTGGGGGTAAGGGGGATAGCATGGCAGGAGAGATGTGGTCAGTGTCAGAAATAAGGTAAGAGGGAATCCTACACAGGACAAATAATAAGCCCAGAGAGACATACTGGAAGAATAATTACATCAAAGCCAGCCGAGTCCAAGTGTGTGTCACTGCTGAGGGCAGGGCAGGGCAGGATGCAGGTGGGGTGCTCCAGTTTCCCAGGCAATAGATTCATCTGTGACAACATCACTGACATTTGCCAAGACCAGAGCATTGTTGGAACTTAAAAGTCACAAGCTTCCCCAATTCTTCTAATCTAATATGCCTTTGAGCATAAAATGCAAGAAGCAGGGGGAAAAAATGGGAGGAGTCCTTTGAGTGGCAGGTGCACAGGCAGACAGAAAAGCCTGAGCTGGAGAGAGCAGGAAAGGTTTCTAAACAGAAATTCCTGAGAAAATAAAATCAGTTAGGACCAAGAAGAGAGCTGAAGTATTGCCTCTCAGTGTGAATTGAAAAATCAAATCAGGGCACATTAACATACAAAATCTGTGATGGAGTGAGGGACAGTGGGAGGGAAAAGCAAAGAAAACCTGGCACAAGGAAGAACAGGTGGGGATGGAGGATAAGCTCCTTTCCCTTGTTTCTTGGCAGTATCCTGCCACCTTGGTGAGTGTCTGGTCTGAGTCAAAGAGTGACAGCAGGATCCAAAGTGTGTGTGTCAGGTATGGGGTGATGCTGGGCAGGTGCAGAGGGCAGTCAGAGCACAGCACAACTGTCCCAAGGGGTGACAGTGCAGGTGATGCTGTTACAGGCACACCACACCCAGCCCAGGCAGGATGTCAGAGGGGAAGGGATGTTTGGTGACTGAGGTCAGGCTAAGCAGCTTCTTTCCATCTGCCCACAGAGGAGGAGTATCCATATCCCCACTTTGCTTTGGGTCCCCTTGATTCAATGCTGCTTCCAGGCAGCAGGAGGTTTCTCTGAAGCAAATTCAAATACAGGGAGGCAGAGGTGGAACTGGACTCGGCTGTGGGAGGTCATCAGGAGACATAAGAGGGAAGAGCCAGCAGAAGCTGGGCAGAGATAATGGGCAGGGAGCAAAGCAGCTCAGATGCAGAAAGTGCCATTTCCCTGGGGGGACAAAAATTTGGGTAAGAGATGAGGAAAAGGGGAGAGACTGTGGGAAAGACACTTCCTTCTCTGTGGTAGGCCATAGACAGCAAGAGAGATTTATGGGGGATAGAAAAGAATATACAGACTGTGAAGGAAAACTGGGAAAAAATGAGAACCAGGCTGGTCCCAGGAGCAGACTGAGGCCAGCAGGGAGAGAGACTGGGAAGAGGGACAGGGCTGGGGAGGCCTTAGATCAAGAGTTTTAGGCTGAAGGTTTGGGCTGAAGGAGATGTGAAATCCAGGCAGATGTGCCCTGATGTCCTGCCTGTTCTAATGGGTTCACTGGGTGGGCAGGACAGAGCTGCCTGCAGCCAGCATTGTGCCACAGGCTCTCACTCTGTTGCTCTGTTAAAGCTTTTACAAAAGCATGGAAGCACAGAGACAGTAGGCACAGAGCAGTACCTGCTTCTTCCAGAGCCACTTACTGAACACCAAAGAAGAGTGGCTTTAATTCCACCCCTTTTTGTCATCAGCCATAATATCTGCAGTATCAGAACAGCCTTAAATAGGTGTTTGGGTAATATTCGAAATGGCAGATGAGACTTAAATAGGTGTTTTGTGTAGAACAACCTTTTTTCTTAGCAATTTGTGCAGTGAGGATTGGTGAGCAAGTTTCATTTCTGCTTTCTACCTCTTGTAAATGTGTACCTCTTGTAAATTTATGCATTTTAGACTCAGGCCTCTGGCAGGCTGTGTAGGAAGAGCACTGCTTTCAGATGTCTGTAGGCAGCTCTTACGAGATTGAAATTATGTCCCTTTTGTGTGACACTGCCCTGTAATTTAAAATTAAAATTCCATGTAACATGTTTTAACTCATCATAGGTAAAAACCCAACAGGAGACATAGTCCTGAATTTTCAGTTAAATCTCTTTTCCAATAAAAAATAGCCTGAAACTTTCATGGGCAGATTAAAACTTTGCTGAAGTTGTACACTTGTGCATAGGTCAAAAGTTGCTGGATAAATTCCCCAGCAGCATCCCTCCACCTTCCATCCATCACAGGCACTTGGCTGAGCGGTGGGAGGAAGAGCTGGGGATGACAGGCTGTGGGGAGAGCTGCTGAGAAATGCACAGCAAAAGGAAAAGCAATGGGAGAGGAGCCAGAGGGGACTGAGCAGCTCCCTCGTGCAGGGCCGAGCATTTCTTTTTGCTGGTGAAGCAGGAAATGCCTCAGCTCTGCAGTGGGACTGGTGTTCCTCGCAGTGTTTCCAGCCCAGTCCCTTGCTGGTTCCTCTTTCATGGCCGATGCTCTTGCTCATGGACGTGTGCAGCCCGCGACCCTGGCTACCACCCTGGTAGCTGTGGTGGCCCCACACCGCCCCTCCAAGAGAGGGAGTGGCAGAACCTGGGCCTAGAAGCAGAGCCAGAAATAGGGAAGGCGGAATGTGAA
Organism: Dicaeum eximium; assembly: GCA_013396995.1. NCBI lineage: Eukaryota > Metazoa > Chordata > Aves > Passeriformes > Dicaeidae > Dicaeum > Dicaeum eximium. Next base: position 696,004 of record VWZP01006907.1, read on the forward strand.
TCACAGCGTCCCAGTTTAGCCTGTCCCGGTCACATGCCGGCTGCTCCCTGGCAGCCCCGCACTAATGTCACAGACATCAGCAGAGCCCTGCTCCAGCGCCCTGCCTCCAGTCACAAGTGCAGTCATGAGCTGGAAAAAAAGCAAATACAAGCTAAAACTGCAATATCTTGAGGCAAAGATGAAAAAAAAAGGGGGAAAAAAAGCCAACACCTGATGGGGATGGCTGTAATGCTCTGCATCATCTTACATAAAAGCTCTCAGCTGTCCCAGTTTGAAAGTGTGGGTGAGGCTTTAGTCATGTTAAAACTGGCATATCCAAGGCTGCTGTTGTTTGTCACATTGCTAAAATGAGGTTAAGTGATAATGGGAAGGATACTGGTAATGACTGGGGTGCAGATAATCAGAGAAGAAAAGAGAAAATATTGCTGTCAGAAACAGCAGAGGCCCAGGCAACAACTGTAATGAATGTATCAAACTGGGTGTTTGTATTACAATATATTTTATTGATGCAAATATGTTCTGCACCACCATTTCTTGCTTTCCTCCTAGGGTGGCTGCATTTTGGTCAGCATGCTCTAAGCCCAGTGCTGGTGCCACTCCCATCAGGGCACTGGCTCTGTTCCCACAGTGAGGCCGGACACCAGGGATCTGCTGCCTTCCAGTTCTCCAGCTGGGTCTTACCCAGCATCGTGGCAGGCTGACCCCACCAGGCTTCCCAGCATCCCAGTCCTTTGGGACTCACCCTGCACATGCCCTGGCCATGGGCCATGTCTCCAGAATTCCCAGAGGGAAGCTCTGGTGCACAGACAGGGACAGCCATCGCGTGCTTGTGGGACCATCGGGGACCAGGACGGGACACATAAGTCAGCTCACAGTGAGTCTTGCCAGCCCTGGGCAGACACCAGAGGCACAACTCAGTTCCAGCTGATCTTGTCTCTCCCTCATTCCCTGTACAATGGTGAAGGTGGCACAGGACTCCCCAGGGTGTTTGGTCACGAGGACGAGGCAGCTCTTTTGCACTGGCTCTTTCTGGTTAAGGGAGCAGCAAGCAGAACCCACAGTAAGAAAAGCCAAAAACCCCCAAAGGAAGTGAAACCACCCTTTCTAGAACATGGAAATGCTGAGGAGGTGCTTCATGCTCCAGCAGCCAGAGAGGTTTGAAAGGCAGCAGAAATCCCCCGATGTGTCAGCAGTAGGTGAGGGAGAAGGGGCAGCACTGCAGACATCAGAAGGAGCAGCTGGCAGGCAGCTGAGGCAGTGACGAGGAGCTGCTTAGTCCCTGCTGGCACCAAGGAAGGGGACAAGAGACAGAGAGTGTGTCCCAAGACATGGAGAAGGGCACAGTGAGGGAAGACAGCAACCCACTGCCGGTCTCAAACACCCAAAGAGGAGTGGAGTGGGGTGTGTAAGAACTGCACCATAACCACCCTAAGACAAGTCTTCTCTCAGGAATCTCTCCAACAATTTTTCCCCATTTCTACTGCAGTCCTGCAATTCCACTGTTCTGCTTGTAATCTCCTCACAAAAGGGATTCTAAGCAAGGCTACAGGGTGTGTCCACAATGCAAACTTTTCAATATAGGTCTCTTAATCAATCTTTCCTGAAAATTGTATGTTATAATACAGTGAAACATTTAGAAGTGAAGAGGCACCTAAAACATAAAGCATAACAAAGTTTTTAGGTATAGTGACCAAATTACAATTGCAAGAGCATGGGCTTGAGATCCTAAGGCAAACCAACATGCAATATATCTTAAAAAAAAAAATTTTAAAAAAGGCAAAGGTAAGAAAGGCAAAGAAAGGGGCCCCTGGAAGGAATACTTTTTGCATTAAGAGATTATAAGTAATAACAACCAGCTGGAGAATGAAAGATCTCAAATTTATGTAGAGATTGTTGAGCTACTCAGACTCAGCATGCCAAGAAGATAAACCTCTCTCTTCCAGGTCAAGTTACTGCCAGGTAAATTATGTCTAAGCTCTATTTGTAAGAAGCAACAGTGACCTCACATGGCTTTCTAAATTATTCCAGCAGATTTTGATCCCAGATCTTGTTATTACCTTGATTAAATAATATAAATTCAAATCAGGCAGCCAGGTCTGAATGCCAGGGCACTCCTGCTCTCCTGGAAATGAAACTTCTTTACATGATGGGAAAGTTGGTGACATAGGAAATACTGTTCAGCTCTTGAAGGATCCTGACAGACTGTGGACAGGGACTGATTCAATTATCTGATACCTATTTTGCATCAAATATTTTCAATACCAGTTATCTCCTTGCAGCTGACTTGGGATGGTGAAGGAGTGATACCCCAGCTTTGATGTTTCCCTGCTGACAATTTTTGGGCAGCATTTTTGGGCAGCAGTGTCTATTTGAGAGAAAATTTTTACTTTCACAGCTCTTTTGATACAACAGGCATTTGATTTCTAAGACATCAGTAACTGCTCAGCATAGGCAAAAAATACAGGAGCTCCTGTGAAAACTCCCTCTCTGTTCTCCATGGCCCTGTTACAAAGCTCTCACAGGGCCTGGGCCAGGATCCTTACAAATGGGAAGGAGCACTGACCCACAGCAAAGTCAGTAGCATTTTTCTATGGGACATGCAAGGCAAAATTTCCTGCTAATGTCATATAGCAGTACTAGGGCCTGGGGGCAGAGGCTTGCTGGGCATCCAAAGCCAAGATGTATCAATGCAGCTTCCCCTGCCTGCCTTCCCAGATTGAGAAAGAAGCATTTCAACCATTGCAAAGTATAATCAGAGCTCACAGAGTAGGTTATTCTGACCAGCTGCACTGATGGTGACAATGTGGACAGTACTTAAACTTCCAGCCAGGAAGCTCCTGAGCACAGAGTGCCCCAGTTCAGTACCAGTGTGATTGCAGCCATCTCCTGGTTAGCAGTAAACCTTGCTCCAGCTTTGCTTTGGTCCTGGAGCTACAGATTCAGGGTGTGTTTGTACATGGGACAGTGCCAAATCAGCCCCTGTCACATGTTTGACACGAGCTCCGGGCAGTCTGCAGCAAAGTGGGGAATAAAACCTCAGAAGGATTTGTGGATGCTCAGGTCTGTTCACAGCCCTTTGGCAGAGTCTGAACACACACTGGAGCCACAAATCCACTCGAAGCAGGGTGCCTGCCTGAGAAACTGCCTGCCAAATAGCTGCTCACATGGTAGTAAGTGTGCATAGGGTTTAGTTTATGAGAGACCTGTGCACGACTGCCTGTGGAGGAAGAGGAGAGGGCCTGAGGTCACCCTTTATTCAGAAAGGAAGATGCTGAAGAAAGTCAGTGCTGCGTGTGCAGCTTTCCACCACCTCTGAAAAGCATTCCTGAAAGCTGACACTGCCAGTAATTTTTTGTTTTGTTCCAAGGTGCTCATACTTCAGATGGCGACATCTTGACATTCACATCCATTATGTGAACGGATTGCGGAAATAACTCAGCTCTTACTCTCTCTGTGATATTAATCCCCAGCTGCTGGCTGCAGCACAGAGCTGCCTCGGACAGCAGGCACCCCAACAGCCCACCAGCTCCCCAGCCCCTGCTGTGCTTGGCTGCAAGCAAGGCAGAGGAGCATTTCCTAAATCAGCCTTTCCCTGCTTCAAAATCTGAATCCAAGTTGGCACATTAGAGCTTTCCTCCTTGCTGTGCAGCCACAGGTGCTTGGGGTGAAATATAAGGCCTTTAACATGAGCATTGTGATAATATAATTTCCCATCATGGCAACCAGACGGGCTTCATTAAACAACGGCTCAAAATTGTACAAATGAGAAAGGAGCCTGCAAATTAGGATACACAGCTCTTGTTCACATGGCAAAACATCATTAGCTCTGAGGTGGGAGACTCTGTTACCTTTTACACCCTGTTGACTTTTAATGCTGGTGTTTTTAATACACATGCTGCAAGCTGGTTTGCAAAACACAAACTGTGGTAATTGCTCCAAAGCTCAGTTCATCATTCCTGGGAACAGATGTCAGTGGGGAAGGAACCTGCTGAAGGAGGAGGGGAGGAGTGATCGAAAGGGCTGAGGAGTAAGAAAAGCAGAGTAATTTACGTGACTGAAATAGGTTACCCATCTGGACACAGAGACAGGGCTGGCAGTGCTCAGGGCTCTGCCACGATGCCTGGTACTTGCTTTTACCACTGGGCACTTGCACATTCAACAGCGTTTAGGAGAAAACACATCAGATGAGTAATACATCAAAGGCTGAAAAACAAATGGTCCCTTTGCTTAAGTGTTGCCTCAGGTTAAACCTTGCCAAGCCCCAAAAAGCAAAGGTGATGCATTTTCTTTCTTTCTATCTTTCTTTGAGGATGGAAGGAAAAAAGAAGGGATGAAGACTTGAAGTGGAAAAACAAAACCAAACGAAAAAGAAGCCTCCGTGGCCCGTATGTGTGAACGGTGCCGAGGAGAGCAGACGCGCTGACAAAACAAGCCAGGAATGCTGAGGCCCGAGTTCTGAAACACATACGGTTTATGTTGTTCTTACCACAAACCAAAAATATGTTCCCATTTGAAATGGTTGAATCCACAGCTGTTTTAAAATCCCTTGGTACTTCTGAGACAAATGATCCAAGTCAGACTGTGCTAACAGGGTCAGTTTTAGAGCCAGGCGAGAGCTGTGACTGATGCAGAATCACTGCAGCTCCATCCTTTTCCCCATCAATCATAGCTCAATGAAAATCCTGTGGGGCTGTCGGGCTCTCTTACAATATTGTTTACATTACAAGATGATGTAAAGCTCCTCCAGCCAAACTGCACTGCTGGATTATGATCTTCACTAACAGCAAAGAGCTTAAGTTGCAGCTGCAGGACAGCACAGAGAGATGCAGGCATATACCCCCAAATTTACATCTACAAAAGCAGTCATTAATGTTTCATAAAATATACTCATTGATTCATCTCTGCAGGCAAATTCTCTCCCTTTAAACCAATGATTATAAAGCACCTTGGGGCGAGTCTACATCCTAGAAGGTCTATAAAGTAACCAGCTTGTATTGTCATAAAAGCTGAAATGGCTTTAATCCATTTCCTCACAATAGCAGTTTTAATTCACTCCAAGAGGGCTGGCTGTCAAGAAAATAGTATTTTTCTCAGATTCACACCTGAGGTCAAAACCTTGCCCTCTACGCCAGAGCTAATAAATCACATTTCTTTTTTCCTGTTCCTTTTGAACAGTGAGGACAGTCTTTTGCAGAAAGACAAAAAAAGGGTCTTTGCAGGAGTGTGTGCAGCATCGTGGGGGAGGGATGTGGAAAAAGTCCCAGCAGCATCCCATAATCACGTACCAGGGAGGGCAGGCTTGCAGCTGTGCCTGGCCTTGAAAAGAAAGACTCAGCACCTGTTTACTCTTGACTGAAAGGTCTCAAGTTATGGCTGTAATGCTCTAATACACCCCATTAAATATTTGCATATTAAACATACAGAAAATAAAACCCTTTTGAAGTGACAGGGAGTGAATAGCATTGCAGCCTCTCCCACTCTCCACGGGTCCCTCTAATTGGTCCCTCTCATCCTGACACTTGATTGCTCTAGAGGCAGGGTGGGTTTTAAGGCAGAAATTCCCCAGGCATTCCAGTGGTGCACAGCAGTAGCTGCTCACAGACAAAGCCCTGGCAGTTGCCATCACAGGGTCTGGGAGCTGGCAGCCTTTCCTTCAGCCAAGGGGAGGAGACTGCACGTGTCTCATGCAGTGTCAACAGGAGCAATCACAGCAGGTCATGACCTCTCTTCAGCCCAGCTTTCCCACCATCAACATCCCTTTCCCAAACCAAAGGGAAGTCTGAAATACAGAAATATTTCTTTCTACCTGCAGACTCCGCCTGAATCCCCTAGGCCCCTGTGAAAGGTCCTCCTAACTACCACAGCTCCAGCTGGAGCTAAAGCCAGATAAAAAACCTTCTCTGGGCTGCTCAACAAAATGCCAAGGTGCCCACAGAGCCTGCTGCCCTCAGCCCTCCGACAGCCCAGCACACCACGATGGTTTGGGACCCCCCTGCCCACCCACAAATGCCCTGTACTGGTGTCAGCAGATGGAATCGGGCCTTGCTGCACTTCCCAGCTCAGTGTTGTAGCACTTGGACAATCTGCCAGGGAGCAGCCATGGGGCTGGGGAACACTGACAGCACTGGGAGCGTTCCTACCAAAGTTCCAGAGGCTGGTCCGTCCCCTGGCCAGCGCTGTTGGGATGAATGCTCTGCTTCAGGGCACCGCAGCGCCCGGGCCTGGGGACAGCGGGAAATGTGACCACAGCGGCCATTTTGGCAGACTCAGCTGAAGTCGGACTTGCATGTGGTTTCAGAGGTAGTTAATGTCTGGTTTGATATTCTGTTGACAAGGCTTGTTTTCAGTTGTAGTTTTGAGCACCAGCCTCACAAGCGTTCCTGCCTGTACAGTGTTTTTCATTTGAGTGGCAGCAGAGGCCCTTTCAGCTCATAAACTGGCTTTGGATCAGCAGCAGGAGAATATTTAAGAAATGGCATCTCTGCCTGGGGTATGAACACTTGTTTGGGGCTTTCCAGCTCTACAGCCTGCATGTGAAGCACAACCCCAGCCTTGTAGGGTGCAGGAGAAGAGATTACCAACTCCTGGTGCCCTGGCCATGTCTGGCATCCTTGCCAAAGGTCCCAGGATGGCCTGGTTGTGCTAGAGCAGCAGATCCCAGCCACCTCACGCTTTCAGAGACAACCCTGCAGCAGCGAGTCCTCATCTTTGCACCCCCGAGCTCCCTCACAGAGCAGTGAGCTGACCACCCTGGCAGGGCTGGCCCATGGCCTGGGGGCAGAGGCAGGTGCAGGAGAAAGCCCCTTTTGGCAGCCTGCATCTCTACAATCAGTGCTGCTCTGTGCTCTGCAGCACCAGAGGAAGATGCCTCATGCTGGGAAAGGATGCCTGATGCTGCCCAGTCTCTAGGGGTGCTCCTTCCACTGCCACACACTGGAAATGCTCTGCTCCTGGCACAAAGAAGCTTTATTCTTACGGCAGAGACTTCTATTGTGCCGAAGGAACTTGTTCAGTACAACAGCCCCCTTTGTATGGCTGCTGCACCCATGAGCCATATGCAGTCCCAAGGCAAGGGCTGAATGCTGCAGAAGGCATTACATGATCTCTCTGCACAGAGATACATTCAGCTCAAACAGTGTTATTTTTGTCTTACTTTTTGGTGACTGCCAGGGAAGACTCAGATGGAGACAATGGTAGGGAAAGTGTGTATGAGCCCTGCAGACACTTTGTCTTTTCACTTACAAACATGTAGAGAGGGAAGAAAGCTCGCTGAGTTCCTGATGTGCCTAATTGCCCAGCAGCAGCAGCAAGTGAATTGGCAGTGTGTGCATCACCCCGCACCGGCTGGTTCCTCGCCTCACCATATGTCTGCTCAGACACTCACACTCCCCCAAACAGGACACATGGCAGCTTGGACACTCCATAAGGGCTGTGCATGCTGTTCTAGAGGAGTAATCAAAAATAATTCCAAATGTTCAGTGTTTCTGTCCTTGCCAGAGACTAGAACTGGGCTGTTATGGTGCCATTCTATTCTGTAGTTACAGATGTTGGGAATGTAACCCTGCCTTCTTACCTGTCACATTTTTTAACAAATTAGTGAATTAAATTACCAACTAGGTTGGCATTTCCTATTGCTCTTTACTGACTGGAAGGTTTTTCAGTCACAAAACATATTTAATCACAAGTTAGCCTGTAAGAAATGCCCTCTCTCTCAGGTGCTACTGCTAAATGACCTTGAGCTAGAATGGTCACAGGCTCTCAGAGGTCTGGAAGGTTTAGCTAGCCCTGCTGCTCACCTACAGGGTGGGTTTCTGGAGCAGCCTTGCCTTCCAGCTGGCTCCTGTCTCCATCTCACCAGCAGAAGACAACACTGCTGGGTGTTACAACAGTTGCCCCCTCCACAAAACCAACATTTTTCAGAATGACATTCATTATTACTCTGAGCTCCTATCTCATTGCACAGAAGTACCTCTTTACTGGGATATGCAAAAGCAACACAGCAGTGTCAGCTTCTTGGTTCCTTCTTCTGGGGGAAGGAGAATGTCTGCAAAATCTTTTGTCACTAGTATATCATTGTCATCAGCTCATTAACATTAGATGCTTCCGTGTGACGGAGGGTGTTCAGGCCTGACATAGTCCTAACAGTGGCAGGAGTTAATAAAAGTCTTGCTGTGAGTACTGCATGCAGCTCTCTCTCAGTGTTTAGCTTCCAGCAGCAAAAAGTGGACAAGTACACTTCTCTAAATCTGCTGCCCTGTTGCAGGCTTAATCAGGCCAAAAATCTTGATTCCCCTCTTATGGCAATGAAACAGAAAACTTTACCAACAAATAAGACCACAGATACAGACTCATAAATTCGTTACCCACTGGAGGTTCTACACTTTTCCTTCTCAGCCAGCTTTGTACCCCATGGCAGTCAGATATGTGAGCTCCTTTCTTGAATTACCTTCAGTGGGTGAGCACTCTGTAGAGGCAGGGCTAGAGCCCTACCAGCTCTAAAGGCACTGGGAAGAGCTTGGATCTGGCATGAAGTCACCCAGCCCAGGGCACGCCCGAGGGAGACGGGAGCAGTGTCAGACTCCCGGGGCACGCTCCTCTCCTCTGGCAGCTGTGTGCAGAAACGCAGATGGAAATGTTTTCCAAGGAGGCACTTTGCAAACCCTCACCCAGGGGGCAGGCAGCACAAATCCCCAAACAAACAGCTACCAGCTGAGGAAAAGTGAGCAGCGTGGCTGTTGTCATAGCTTTGGGCCCACCATTACCGCTGTGCCTGGCACCTCGGCCTCCCTTGCAGCTCTAATCCCTCGCCGCTATCTGCTTCAGTGCAAGGCCAGCCTTGGCTGGGCTGCATTCTTTTTTAATCTTTTCAGGCTGCCAAAACCCAAGCTGTCAAATACAAGTTAGCAGACCGAAAACACAGATGTCCGTTCTTGACTGAGTTTCCCATGCAGACTGGACGTGCTCAGAGCAGCTTTTAAGGTCAAAGCCCTGGCCCCTGTCACCAGGCCTGGCTCCTCAGCACTCAGTCACTCATTGCCAGGGGCGTCCCCCGCCCGTCTTTGTGAGCATCGCTTTCCACGCACCTTGGTTTGACAAAGCACGGGCTTATGACATACATGGCTACAATTTATTAGGGACAAAAGCAAGGACTTTGTGACACATGCACTTTGCGTGATGCAGTGCACTGGGGAGCAAAGATTTCTCAGCTGCAGTGCTTGAGAGTGGCCTGAGGCAGGGGGATTCAAAGTGTGCAGGAAGTTTGTCTAAATGCCATTCTTACTCACCTGGAAACAGAGATGCTCTGCTTGCTCACAGGCCTGAAGAGACTTGACCTGCACAAAAATGCAGCATATTTGTATTATTTATGTGTTGCCCATGAAGAACACAGCATTGGGGACCCCTAGGGCTTGCTAAGAGCCTCTATTTGGCACCCGAGGCTGGGTACTGAGAACCTTCTTACCCAGTAGGCCTCAGATCTTCTGCAGAAGGCAATTATACCTGGGCTGAGATCATCACTCAGCTTCCATGGCACTGAAACCTCAGTTTCTCTCCTGACACTGCCAGTAAAACCACATACTCAATGAACAGATCAGATCTGTCATTGCAGGAGTGTAGGAGAATCCTGTTATTTTTTTCCTGATGAATGTAGAAGTTTTCCCTCCACCTTCCCTGCTGGCTTACCTATTCCATTCATCTGCCACCAATTCTGCTCAGGACAGTAAAGCCTTTAAAAGCAGGGGGTGTCAAAACTGAGATAGGCTTGTGCATGGGCCACCACAGTGGGTCCTGGGCAGGGTGACCTGATGAAGTCTAAATACAGGATAAACTGCAATAATAAAAGCAGAACCTAATTGTTGGAATCAAACAGTTCTTGCCAAGGCCACACAAGTTGGTGACTTCAGGGCCTTTTGAGCTGTAAGTGAAAGGCAGTTTTTGTGTGTCAAACTGCCAGAGTGAAATCTGACTTCTGAGGCAGTCACATACAAAATTATCCCTGAGAAGCCACAGCTCATTTTCAACAGTGTCAGGGATACTCAGAACTGCATAAATATTAAAGTGAGGTCTCTCCTAAAGAAATTATCAATAAAGTGAAGCAAAAAAAGTTAATACAATAATTCCCTGCAATACTCTATTAAGTTATTTTGTTCTCTGTTACTCCAGTCCCGGCTACTTTGAGATGAGGTAGTAAGTCTGAGTTAAGTACTTGGGATGCATTTCCAGACAGGTGCACTGTTTTTTAAATTGTTTTTTTTCTTTTGTCTGAAGCATAAAGAATAGGCCACTGCCAGAGGCAGGGTACCAGGCTTGACAGACCAGTGGTCTGATCAAGTCTGGCATATCCTTTGTTCCTCTGTTCCAATTTAGTGCCTGCTGGGAGTGAATTCCAATCATGTGGGGATGTTTTTGCCAATGAATATTTACCAACATCCTGACTACCCTGGGGTACAGTTAAAAAACTAACTCCCAGGGAAGTGAACACATACTAGAATAAACACTTACAGATAAACCATGAGCTTTTTTCTTCAACACTGAAGGGAACGGCATTTGGTTCAATTCCCATTTTACATTTAAGACTAAACTAACACAAAGGCACACACTCCATGTGTCATTGTTACTAGACCTGGATTTTTAGGCCCTTTATAAGCTTGTGGATCATGTTTAAAGAATATATTATTTTAACAACCCACTCATCCTTACAGTCCAGGAGACAAATAGGCAGGTGGTAATCTGATTTCCTCAACTGCAGAGAGAGTAACGTGTTGAAGACACAGGGTTCGTGCAGAGAACCCCAAAATTTAAATCCCTGATTAGTACCAGGAACTCCTCCATTGTGTTGAGTCTGTGGATATGTCTGTACCTCTCATCTTTACCAACTGCTGTCCCAGTTGTGGTTTGAGGATCAGTTGGTGCTTATCTGTGAGAACTGGTTGATGATGCAATGTTTGTCCTACCTCCCTTCTAATTGCTAAGCTCCATTAAAACAGGCAAGAAATCAATGATACTCTTCCCTGATGTCACATGGAAGAGCAGGCAATTGCAGCAGCTATGGGAATGGTAGCTGAAGAAGATGAGGTGGGTTCTGTGACCATATGGAGTGGTGGAGGATGTTGTCTGCTCCAGGATGATCTCTGCTCCAACCATTTGATGAGTTTCAACCACCACACTGCATTTTTTCATCTCTTGAAACAGCATCAAAGGTAGGTAAATATGAACTTTTCCTGGCCCCAAACAGCTCAAGTGAAAGCTGTGAGAACAGAGGGCATCTAAGGTCTTCTTCCCTACATAAAGTTCACAAGAAACACACCTGCAGAGGAGCTTTGTAGCACAGCTCTGCTAACACAGTGGCTGGAGAGAACTCCAGAAGTACAGAGCTGCCCTGGCTTGCTTGGTGTTCAATAAAGTAGTGCTGGCAGCCTCAATATTCAGCCTGTCCATCTGCTTAAAATCACAAGATTTTACAATAGCCCACAACAAAGATGGGAGACTTTTGAGTTTTAAGTCTATTACATGGCATTTGCCCGTCTTTTCTGGCATTTCTCTGTAAGAAGAAGGGTTAGAAAGTTAGTGGGGAGTTTTGTATGTATTTTAGCTTGTTTTATGCTAAAAACATCCTATAAGCCCTTGTTGCAGAGCCTATGGCTTCAAGGAAAAAAAATCAAAGCCTCCCCATGAACGCTCTGGTGCTGGCGGCACAAATGCTCTGTTCTGCTCTGTGATGTTGACCTGGTGTCCTGCACACCAATCTCCAGTCTCTAGAGGGGAGAGGGTTTCACCTTCCCACTTTCATGTGCAAAATGATGACAGGGTTTTCTCAGATGGAAGCTGTTTTGGGCAGAGAGGGATCTAGTGTGGCCAGTTTCCCCTTGACTCACAGCACTTTGGAGCTCTAACAAAACCCAGGCTCTTGGAAGTGCCTGCCTGTTCCCATGTGTGCCTTTGCTGGCACTGAGCTTCTCCCTGCCCATGCAAGGCCTCACCACAGGTCTGGAAAGAGGAGCAGCTCTGAGGACTTTCTTCTTCTTCCTCCTCCTGCATTATTTGGGCCTCACGTGCTCAGCTAGTGAATATCTGCATCTCATCAGTGAGAGCAAATGGGCAGCACAAGAGATTTGTTAGTGAGCAGCCTGGCACAGGAATGCACATTTGTACCTCCTCTAGTCCTGGAGAATTTGGGGTGATGAGGATCTGATTGCACTGGAAGGAGTGAGACAGTACTCCAATATTTATACAGGTCACCATATAACCACAAGAAAAGTAGGACAGACAATTTTGCATTAACCTGTAATGTTAAGTACTTAATCAACAACTTAAATATTCTTCAAATTCCCAGCTTGACTGACAGCATCTGAATAGCTTTCTGCAAATTAAGTGGGCTTAAATTTAAGCACATTAGGGCTCTCTGGTTACTATTGACAGTCATAACCAGGGCTTCAGCTATGCATATTTATACTACAACACATATAGGGTATTCAGTCTAGATTTGGAGGATTTAGGAATTTTTAGAGTTCTAAAAATAAATGTAACGGAATGAAATATCAGAAATGTGACATCTGCTCTAGCGCATGATTTGCAAGAGACTGTAGGTCTGTTCCTTTGAGAACATTATCATTGCCAGAAAATACTAAGTCCTAAAAAAATTGTCAACTATAATTTGCAAATACTAAGCCACATTCCTCAGTCATTCCTTTCCAGGGCAGCCTGTCTACTCTGTATCCGTTCAGGGTGCTTCTCTCCTTTTAGTGCCAGAGAGTCTCAGAGTATTAAATGTACATATCTTCATCATCCTTGCAGGGCAGCAAAGTGCTGTCACCAGCCTTTAAAAGATGGGGAACATGAGCCTTTGGCTTGCCCACAGGCTCTGAGGTAAAGCAAGGAATAGAAAGACTGTTTTCAAAATCCTGGTTTCCCTTTCATCTTTCCTACTGGGTGGCTTGGCTGTTTAGGCAGCAGCTTTTAATGTGTAGGTCTGCTGGTGAGAAGTGCAGATTAAAGCAGTGGTTCCCCTTCAGCCACAGCAGTCTGGCTTCATGCTGCTGGCTGAGAAAACAAAGTCCAGAGGCTTGCCAGAACAGGCAACCTCTCTATTTTTACACAGCACTCAGCAAATAATAGGCAATTTGCAAACAATTAATATTTTATACCATTTTCCCCAAACTTTGCCTGTTATTTCCTCAGGTGGCCTGAGTGTAACTGCTATTTTATCTTTTCCAAAGTGATGAAATCAGAAGTCCTGTTACATGGATACAGCTTTTTGGCACATCTTCCACATCTTTAAGAGCAAGGCTCATAACTACTAGCAGAAAGGAACTGCACAAGGGCTTTAAAGAGTTTGTGAAGGCTGGTTTTAGTGCCTGTTACTCAGTTCCAACTTGCCAGGAGATATAGTTCTGACTTAAACACTTACATGATTAAATGTTGCCTCCACAGTGGTTTTCAAAGTCTGTTTTTTAACATGGATTAAACAGAACCTGAATTATAAACCTTTGCTTAGTCTTTCTGTCTTCCTCCACCCCAAAAATGCATAAATATTTGATATTTACTATATCTCAAAGCCTAAACCTTTCCATATGGGACATGTAGACTGATAGATTCTGAAAAGAGATGTATGAATAATGATTTTTTTTTAATCTGGCAACCAAAACTGTTACAGAAGAGTGAACTCCCAAATACTTTCCCCAGGCCAGAGATAAAGGTGGGGTATTTTGGTTTTTTTCTGAATTACCTGCCCTTACCATTATGATTAGCATAAATCAAGGTTAAATAAAAATAAGATGTGTTGACTTTTAAAAATACACAAATGAATAATCTAGAAGTTTCAAAGTTTCCTTCCTGTTTTGGGGCAGCCTGTTAAGTTCCAGCCCAGGTGGTTCATGGTTCACACGTACTAACAGATTTGATTGTCCTGCAAATCTCTGAACCATCCAGCTTGGCAAAGGCAGCTGCTGCAGCCTGGGCTGAACAACACTGCTCAGATAAAGGCTCTGCTTATTGAACCACTCGTATTGCAGTAGCTGTTTTCTCCTGCAGCACTTCCTTGGAAGTCTAGCAAGGCAAGTTGCCTTTTCAGCCAAAGTTAGGTGCTAAAAAAAGCAACACATTTTATGATATTTCCATATTATATAGAAGTAATTATACAGCAAGCCTTAAAACATAAAATCATGTCATCAATCTCTGCATTCAGAGTGTCACTAAGAAAATGAAAGACTTCAGGTAGAGACCGATTAGACACTTAGAATAAATATGATTTTGTGTTTTCAGAAGTGCCCAGTATACACTCTACCAGCATCTCTGAAAATGCAAATGGTGGGGGTTTTTGTCTTTTTTTTTTTTTTTTCCATATAAATTTGTTTAAAATCAAAAGAAGATGGTACCGTGCATAATGCAAAAATACCAAACTGAAGATATTTCTCTGGGGGAAAAAAAAGCCAGCAGGCTTCAGGGGTGGCCTGCCTGGGGGGCAGACTTGGCTCGAATGAGGGGCAGAGGCAAAGCACATCCCTTATCCCAGTCATGCTGGCTCACAGCAAAGAGTTCTGCGAGATCTGCCTTGGAGGGGACACCTTTGGTAGAGAAAAAGGACATTTACTAATGTAGCTGTTAGCTGCCATTAGCAGGAAACCAGGTGTAGACCGTGTGAATATTTTAAGTCTAATTTGATTTGGCGCTGGGATTAGGTGTGTGCTATTTATAAGCAAGCAACGCCGAGCGGCTCCTCAGGTCTTGCCGCAGGTGGGAGCCGATTTAGCGTGGAGCAGGGAGCGCTGTGACACTGCAGGGTGAAGCTGGAGCTCTCTGTGGCTGGCACTGCCAAAACCCAGCACACAGAGAGAGATTTACGTGCTCGAACCCCCCGAGCGGTGATTAACAGGCAGAGCATGTGCATCCCCTCGGCTTTGTAATCGCATCCCTGAGAAAGCGCGCAGCCTTTTGTGCTCAGCGACATTTGCATGAGGTGAGGACGAGTGGTTTGTTCTTGCTTTAGGGCTCTCCCTGGTACAGGAGTGGTTTGGTATCTTCCTCTGGACACAAAGAGCCATTCCCAGCCATCCTGGCAGAAGGCTGTGGCCGGAGCTGTGCAGCACGAGCAGTGCTGGTGAGCAGAGGTCAGGCTCGGTGTGTTCTGCGCACAGTTTGCTTCACTATCTAGATACTGAATTTTATTGGACATGCGGCCCTAAAAAAGTTTTCAGAGCAGTAAAACATTGTCAGAGATAGGAACAGGGCATTTAACCCATCAGATCTGGACCAGCTGCAACTTTTTCAGTGGGGGACACAGCTGATCCCAGAAAAAAATCCTCAAAACCTCAATAAAAAGTGCTATAGGAAATGGCTGAAATTAGGGAAACTGTCAGCTCGGTTAGTGTTTCTTATTTCCCATGCCCCTTTGTTGAGGCGTGGAAAAAATTTCATAGTGCGGTCTGATGGCAAAGAAATTGATAAAAAATATATAATGTCATTTTGTCTCCTGCTTACTATACTAATATTACATTATTGCAAAAATAAATCCTTGAGATGGAGCAGACACATTCTCTAGACATTCAGTCACTGCAGCCCTACACTTGTGTCTGTCTGAAACATGACAAGCACCCAGAAAGGCTGTCTGCTATGGCAGGAAGTTTGTCCTGGCTGTCCCAGCAGTGCCAGGTGCTGTGACTGTACCCACTGCTGACTCACAGGAGGTCTGCTGCTATGCTGTACCTCAAACACGGCTTGTCTGGGGTTTGGATGCACATTGTCCCACTAAATGCTTCTTTCTTCTATTCCCTGCAGTTTGCAGGCAGTACTGAAATGGGGGGAGATGGATAATTTATATGCTGGAGAGCAGAGCTGCTGCCCTTCAAGGCTTAACTGAACAACCTGGAGAATAAACCGAGAAGAATCTCATGAAACTCAAAAAAGACAAACACAGAGTCCTGTACCTAGGATGAAACAATCCCACACGGCAGGATGGGGTGGGGGTGAAGCAAAGAGACAGTGGTTTGGCAGAAAAGGATCTGGGAATCCTTGTGGACCAAATGTGGGACGTGAGGCAGCAGTATGCCCTTTCAGCAAAGGCAGCATGAAGCAGAGGCAGCAGGCTGGGAGAAATCAGAGTGTGTCTGGAGCACTCTGTCCACTTCTGGACTCTACAGTACATCAAAAAACAGGACTGAGTGCAGAGGAGGCCACAGAGATGTTGAGGGGGTTGGAGCAGATGATGTATGGGGAGAGGTTGAGAACTGGGTTTGTTCAGCATGGAGAAGGGAAAGCTCCAGGAAGGGGGTCCACAAAAGGGCAGATGGAGTCAAACTCCTCAGTAGACACCAGCTGGAACATGGGAAATTCAAATTAAGCAGTGGGAAAACCTGATTCATCAGCAGGGCAGAGGAAGGTCCTGATCCTGCAACAACTTTCCCAGGGAGGTTGCAGAGTCTCCATCCTTGTAGATGTGCAAACCCCAGCTCACCAAAACCCTGAGCAATGTGCTGTAGTTGAGCCCCTCCCGAGCAGCAGGGTGACAAGAGGATCTTCGGAGATCCCTTCCAACCCAAACTGCTCCGTGGTTCTAAGGCACTCTCCAGGCTAACTGCCGAGTTGGTCTCTTCAAGCATGTGCTCCAGAGCACAGTTCCAGGTTAGGTTCTTTGAACTGACCACTAAGAAGCCTTTTACTCTTTATTGAGACCTTAGCCAGATTATATGGGTACATAAGTATGCAATATTGGATTGTGGGAATATGCTCCTTAATTATCTGTAAGTCTGATGACACTAATACAGGTATGAAAGCTTAGTTCTACTGAAATTGCTAGATCCTCCTTTTTCTGGAAATCATAACCTGATTTCTGAATATTTTTATTTCTTAAAAAATTATTATATACTTTTTTTTCAGCTTTCCAAAAACCTCAGATAAATTCTATTAGTACTGCAAAGCATTTAAACACATCCAGCTTAATGATTATGGACATTATTGGTAGACCAAGGCACTTGTATTACATCCTATCTTCAGACAAAAGTCAGAAGTGTGATATACTATATTTTTCACTGGGATTTTCTGTTTACTGCTTGTTTTCACTGTTCCAGTCATTTGCTGTAGGCAGAACTACATGATAAGATGTGAGAACAGTGCTGTTTTCAAAACAGAAAAAAAAAAAAAAAACAAAACCAAAAAAAACCCCAGAAAATTCTGGCATGAATACCAGTTTAGGATTCCCTAGCATTCTTTCATCAAACCATCTCAATATCTTCTCCTAGGTATTTTTAATTGCTTGCCATGAAACTACTAATGCATCAGTGCATAAGCTGTCTGCAGGCCAGTCCACACTGCTAATTTAGCTGGAGATTAGGCCAGGAGCTTTCTTATCCTATGTTTTATATTTGAGACCCTAAACCTGGGTTATAGAGTGACCTCCCACTGTGATCTAGAGCTTCCTCTAACCCCAGAGTCACTGGCCACTGAACTTCTTAAGAAAGACTGAATTTTTCCCTTAAGCACCATTTAAGTGAGAGTAGTTTTCCTTCCTGCTGAAGAGAACAGTCAAAGTTTAGAACTTCCGAGTACCTGAAGCTACTATGAGCTTATAAAACCTCTGGCAAGTTCCTGTGACTGCTTGTATATGATTTTATGGCATGAACTATAAAACAAATAAATTTTAAAGCCTCGTCTTTGCACTGCCCTGCATGGGAGAGTTTCAATCTGTCGTGACAGTGTCCTGGGATTTGTGCTTTTCAGTACATGCAAGCTCAGGCCACAAAGCCATGCAAATCCCTTTTCTGCACACATTCAGCTTGGTCTGAAATGAACAGAGGTTATCAGGTTGTACCCCAAAATGGGAATCCAGCCTCCATCTGGATTATTGGTATATGCAGACATAGCTGTAGTGAGATGATGAAACTGAAAGAGGTGAAGTATCTCCAAAAGCAACCTATGTATCTGGCTATGTACTAGCTCTGATTGGCTTGAAAAGCAGAAAATTACCTCCCTTTTCCACTGGCTTTCAAACAGCAACGATTGCTTTTGAGTATTGAGGCACCTTGTGTGCTAAGGAGGTCCTTAATGCTTTCATTAGACCAGAATGAAATTAGAAAATTATGGACCAGAAAGATCTGTTACATCTTTCTATCATTTCCCACCAACAGAAGTTACACAATGGAGTAAAATAACAGCAGCACATTTCACCTCTTTATTTTAGATAGGATAGATTGTAGCACAGAAAGTTTCTGCTCAAGGTTATCCAACAGGAAAATGCTGGATGTACAGGAAGTGGAAGGACTTGTCAACTCTTCAGAGACACTTTCTTTGTAAAGGTGAACTCTTTATCGGAGTATTTGACACATGGAGAGAAGAAGGTGTTAATCTGTTCACATCCAAGGCACAGTCTGCAGGCTGCTGGTAATTGCTGCCCCATAAATGTGCCTGTCATGCCTCCTTAGCCTTTAAATATCCAAACTCAAAATAGATGTCTGTGCAACATGTTGAGCCCAGCACTATTGTTTTGTGAGGCAGTATTATTCATTTAGCTTCAGCCAGCTGCTCTCTATATTCAGCCTGGAGGAACAGAGTGGAATTTGTAACCAGACAGGCAGGCTGGGAAGCTATAACTTATTCCCTGGGCTGATAAACCAGTGCATCGAAAGTACAGTAAACAAACGCCCACTAGAAACCCATTCCAGTGCTGTGTCCCTCCTTTCCCCTGCCACAAATAGCAGTGATCACAAGGGAACCTGTCTTCATAAACAAATACCCTAGACCTTAATTCTAGGATCAGCTGCATGACATAGTGTTGCTGGTATGTTAAACACGGCACATAACAGCAGGATACGCTATTAGGTCACACATGGCAATATAAAATACTAGGTAAGGTCTATGCCTTCTGCTCGGTGGGGACCTGGAGCAGGCCGGTTGTTTGTAACTACATTGCCCTCTACTGACAGATGCCCTAAGAGGTTGAGACCTCAATTTTGCTGAACTTCGCTTGGGGAGAGGCTGTCCAGCCACTCTTGGTGGCAAGAGGTGGTGTCATGGCCCAGACTGGCAGGATATACTAGCATTCATCTCCTTTGGTGGACACCATTTATTCTAGTCCCAAAGATGGGTACTTGGCTATGAATTGATGTTCTACACGGTGAGAGTCTCCTTTTCCTTTTTTGAAAACAAATAAGCAATTGTCTGAGCTGTTTTCTCTGCATTTTTCAACCTTTTGTGGACATTGGAAGCAACCATCTGCATAATCCAGCTGCAGGCAACCAACCATTGTGAGTAGGAGTGCCTCAGGCCCTTCTGCAGCACCCTGCAGCTGTGTGGAGCCTCAGACAAGCACATCCTCTGGCAATTCTTACTGCTGCTTGAGGAACAGGAATCTTCACAGGGATAAACTGGGAGGTCTGTCTCCATATGTTCCTACAAGAAATAATAAATAAATGGATGACTTCTCCTCAGTCTCCAACAGCCCCCAGTTGACAGCTGTGACCCTGTGCTTTCCTGTGGGAGTTGCCAAGGCTGACAGAGCACTGGGCTAAGCAGGCACAGCCTTGACTTCATCTGTACATCACAGCTCTCAGTTGGATTGTGTCTGGCCTTCAGCAGAAGCTGTGCTGTCTGCTGCTTGTAACAGGCTCTCACTCCCCATATGTCTTTGAACAACCTCCAGCAACATGTGGGATGCAGAGGAGATGGCACTCGTCTGTGAAGCTGCAGTTGGAAAGGCTGAGAGCTGGCACACCAGATTAAAAAGCCTGTGAACTCCTGTTCTGGGACAACTGAGGTACTTCACTTTCTCTGGCTTTTATTTACTTGGGGCAGCAGCAAAGTTTTGAAGAAGGCAAATGCAATTCTACAGCTATGATAGCAAAGAGAGTTACACTGTATCTTCTCAATTAGCAATTCATACAATCAAGACTCATTTATATATGTTCCTTAATGTAGGGAGAAATCTCAGGTGCCATGTGCTATGGAATTTTTCCTGTCTCTAAAGATACTGCTTCATACCGAGAGAAACCAACAGAAGAAACATATTTTTTGCTTGAGAAAACATGCATACATGCACGTCTGAAAAGAGTGTGTAAAGCATATGCATGTGTGTGTGTCCCTCTCTACAACAGGATCCATACAATTAAAATCAGCACATTTACTTCAGGCATGAATTATTTTCATTCAGTCACCGGTGGATTTGCAATGTTTTCAAATATCCCAGGAAAACAAGTGGGAACATCTGCGGAGCCGACGGCGTGTTGTGTGTGTGGGACCGGCTGAGTTCAGAGGAAGGAAACCAGCCATTGATCAGCTCACCATCAGGTGTCATCCCCATGGCTGGAAATGCTGGCAAGAGGGGAAGCTGGACACGGGAAGGAACTGAGCTGCAAACAAGCCATGCGTGAAGCCCTGGAATAAAAAGTGCAAAAACAATGAAGCTTAGGTAATGGGAGAACTCCTGCCATGTAGGAAGAGGAACAGGCTGCAACTCATTCCAGCCCAATCACTCCAGGACAAGCATGTAAATCATCTGAATGTGCACACAAGATGCTATTTATAGCTGTTAGTTGAAGTACTTCTTATTTATTGTTGTGTTTATGCACAAGGAAACCCACCAGTACAGGAAAGATGATTCTCCAAGTCTCCAGTGTTTCCTGCAAATTTTATATATGTGCTTTAGCCCAGCTTTATTTATGTTCACGTTCTTTATTTTAAAGAGCATATGGATTAATGGTGCAGTGCTGATAAATATTTATTTATACCAGTGTGGTCCCCCCCAGGGATCCTTCCAAAGTTGGTGTGGGGGACCCCTGAGCTGATGAGTGTGTGCATCTCCTGCCAGGTCTTCCATTATCTCCTCCCTCAAGGGCACAAAAGGCTGAAACATGAAACGCCCCAGGCTCATCTTTACAAGATAAATAAATAAGTAGCAGGCAGAGGGCGTGGGCTCTGGGCTGCTGGAGGCCTGGAGGAGAAGGTGGCAGGTGAGCGAGAGGGCACGGTGAAGGTCAGCTCTGGCTTTGCTCTGGGGAGTTTGTGCAGCTCGGTTGTTCCCCACTAAATGCTCCAGGGTGATGAAATGCTTTAGTCCAGAGTGTAGCTGAGGAGAGCAGCCCAGCAGCCACGCTTCCCCCGGGGCTGCTGTCCCTCTGCCACCCCTGCCTTGCTGGGAGCACTGGGGTGGGGGAAAGCAGGAGCCCCAGGCACCACCCAGTAAAATGCTTTCCAGGCCTGCCTGTCTCCTGTCCCCAGGAGCTTGGGAAGGCAAATGATGCATCCCTAAATTGCCAGCTCTGCAATGCTGATGGGTTTGCATAGGTCCCAGAGGTTTTTCCTCTGCCCTTTCTGTCAACGGGACCCCCCCAGCCCGTGATGCCCATGCAGAAAGAGGAGTGTTTGTGGGGCAGATCCATTTACACTATTGCTTCTCATGGAATGAGCCATGAGACTGGGTGGTGGTTCCCACTTCTCCTGTGCCAGCTGGCTCCTGCCTGACTGCTGCAGCTTTCAGGGCTGTTATCTGGTGGGCTGGAGATCTGTCCAGCAAGGAGCTGACGTATCTTGGATAGCATTGTCCTGGTTTGGTAAGAGGGAAGCAGTGAGATAGTGCTCAGCTGTAGGAATTGTCCTCCCCATTTGCATGCCTCTGTAATCCCATTTCACTGCCAGCCCTACTGTAACCATCCAGCTCTCCTTTACTGAGAATCTCTGTTTAACCCTTTCCTGAAACGTCAGCATCACTTCTGTCCTTCCAGAAAGATCTCAGTTGTTGACTGAAGGTGTCAGAAGTCCTGTTAGCATCAATGAGGAAATACCATTCAGCTCCTTGATAAACAAACATTCAATACATTGTAAAAAAGCCACAGTAAGTACTATTTAGAATAGCAGTGCTTTAGTTCTAAACAAAACCCATTCAAGCAGTAAATCCATTGGCTTTTCTCATACAAAATTTCCCTTTTGTTACCACTACACATACTTGTAATGAAAGGTCACATCACAGCACTTGCACTTCTGTACTTCAGTATGCACATAGAAACACAGTCCTCTCCAAATGTCTTTCAGAGGTAATTCTCCTGTCTTCATAGTATAACTACAATTTGCAGTGTAGACCTGAATTTCTTAGAGCTGGAAAAGAAGAGTATAATCTTATTTGTTACCTAGACACTTCAAAACCCCTTCAGCAAGCAATCTGGGTATCTTCACAGCTAGCAATATTTTCCTGTTATGACTTGACCAGCCTCTTCAGCTGCAGTGAGACTCCTCTGGAGTTCTGCTTTGGCACCTACACTAATACAAACTCATTTGGTCAATTAGTGCACATACCTAAATTTAATTTCTAAATTTATGACCTCTCTCCAGGCTGAGACCTCTGTCTGTCTCAGCAGAGTAGTAGTCAATGAAGAGGAGACACATTCACCTGGTAAGTTTTTTGAGTTGGGTGAACTTTGTTAGTAGTTAGAAATTGGAGACTTTCTTTGCTTGGGCCCTTCTGGCTGAATTGTCCTGGACACCATACAGTCAAATAAAAAATGCATCTTTGTTTTCGTATGATTTCTCTCCCTTGCTTTTGCATTTCCCATCACAGCTGAGGTGTGAAGAGAGTGGATTGTTCCTCCAGTTTTTAGCTTTGCAGAATGATGCAATTTAGAAGTAACCTTGGGAGATCTCACCCAAACCCCATTCACAGCAGACAATGTCCAACTTAGTGGCTAAGCGGAATTTTCCAGGTTCCAGATTGTGTTCCTTGCCTTTTGCTGTGCACCTCTTAAAAGAATCTGGTTCCTTCTTCCCTGCCCCTCAGTAGCTGTAGGCAGCAGCAGGAGCCCTGGCAGCCATCCCTCCCCAGGCTGGGCTGGCCCCTCTCGTCCTCTCCTCGTCCACATGCACCAGCCTCCAACCACCTTGGTGGCCTCCACTGGGCATAATTCAGTATATCAAGGTCTGTCTTGTTCTGGGCAGTCCAAAAGTGGACCTGGTAGTGCCAGTGTGCATAATTCTGGATAAAGATTAATCACAGCTTTCCTCAAAACATTAGAAACTGCCTCAAATAGTGGGAGCAAAAGCAGCTGTTGTTGTGTTTCTGGGAATGGGGTCATCATAAACAAGAATTTTCAAATCAAAACAACCTCTCTTCTTGTCTTCAGCTGAGGCTTTAAGCTAAGCACCAGCGAGCTTCTCTTCAGCAGGAGAAACCTGCTAGGAAGCCACCATTTCATGCCCAATGTCTCCTTCTAACAATTCAGAAGAGGATTCATTACAAAGGGTAGAGGAAATCAGCTGCTCCTAACTTTCATTTCTATACTTTATTTGTCCACAAAACCCAAAGCAAGGCTCTTTTTTAATGTCTTGGCAGCAAGGAAGAGGAAGCATTTAGCCCAGATGCTGGATTCTGTGTACATTATTTTATATCACTTGCGTTAATAATGTCATTATAATAAAGTGCAAAGAAGAAATTTGATCTGCTTTGCTCCGCCCTGAAGGGAATGCATTTCTTTCTCTGCTGAGTGAACCTCCCAGCATCTCACAAACATATGGTCTCTTAGGTGTAAGTGATGCTCACCCACTTTATTGTCTTTAGCAGGAAGGAACTAAATATATAACAGATGCTCAAGTACCTCGAAATGAATGTATTGTGCAAACACAACTGTCATCACAGCCCTTGCAGACACATTTTTCACCTGTTGTATGCTTGTTTATCTGTCGTTTGTTTTGACAATGTGCAAAATATTTTTTTAAAAGCTTAGAAAACTCCCAGTTTCAGAGCTGGGCTAGTCTTATGTCTTCATAGGTGGCACCTTCATATCTAGGCTATTTAATATTTGTTCAAAACTCAAGTAAATGTATTCCACTCCCCCCCACCACCACCTTTTTTAATTTTTTTTTTTTAATTGTGCTAAATTTGTGCTTAGTAATAGGCAGTTTGGCAGAAAAAAAGGTGTTTAATCTTCAGACAGCAGAAGACAGTCATTTTTTGTTTTGCTTGGAATGGATCCAAATATGAACTCTGGACCTGAATTTGAATTCCTTGCATTTCAGATGTTTTCAGATCAGATTTCAGGTTTAAACCATCATAAAACACAAACCGAAATATACATTCTGGCTCCTGACTCAGTTTTTTCCTTTCTTTTCTCCCCATCACTTTCATCAAGTAGAGTGTGGATGATGATTTTTTCTGCCCTCAGGTTCCTCTTTGCTGAACTAAATCTGTGTCATGTCAGCAAGTGGGCCAGGTCCTCAGCCCAGGGCCTTCAACAGGTCTTGCATGTAATCAATTTTCCTGGTTGTATTAAATGTCTAATCTTCCTAACAGAAGAAGAGGAAGGTTTGCCCTGGCCTTTAGGGCCATGGCTTTTATACTTCTGTCTGCTAGGTGATTTGTACTACAACCCTTTTGGTATTGAGGAGCAAGAAGTTGGTACTTCTGTCCTCCTGGGCACCACTCCCCAAGGTCTTCACCACTGCTGGGATGTCAGGGTGAGAACAGCACCCATCCTCTCCCCTCCCCTCCCCTCCCCTCCCCTCCNTTTCTTGGTTGCCTCCTGTTCATGGCTGTCAGCCATGCTGCACACAATGTATGATGTGTACTACAGAGTTCACCTGCCCCAGAGCTTTTCCTGTAGAATCCAAGAGACAGGAGCTTTGTTTTCTCTCCACATGTGTAAAGCTGTGATGGAAATGGTGCATCCATGGACACTTTGTTTGGTTTGAAGTTGTGTTTGTCACACTGTTGAATTTGAGCACAAAGATGCAAACAGCCACATGGCAAAGCCATGGCTAAGTGATGAACTCCTGGGGTATTCCATGCTTGGTGGGATGTGCTTGGTGGGCTGTTGAGCTACTCCACAGCTCACATGTAAGGCAACATCTCTGTCCAGACGCCCAGTATCAACTGAGCAAAGGCAGGAAAGATTTGCTGATATTCAAATGGTTTTAGCCTTTATTGTTGCCGTATAATGTTTGAAAGCCTCTTTCCCCAGTGCAGTCAAGCCAGAAGGATCAGCTTTTCTCCATTTGAGGCACTTCATTGTGATGGTTAAATGTATGGAAGAGAGAAGCTCACACTCAGTGCAATCTGCCTCAGAGCTGCCGTGCCTGGCTTGCTGAGTGAATTTTCTGTCTCTTTGATCCACTCAGGCTCCAACCCTCCAGCCTTGTCCTGTACTGTGAGGTAAAGGAGTGGCTTCTGTCTGAGGACTGGGAGAGCCACCTTGCCCTCAGCTCAGAGCCTTACTGCAAGAGCACCTGGGCTGGCAGGGGCACACCTGGAGCTACCACAGCCAGGGAGAGCTGTACTCTGCCTCCTACCTCAGCAGGCAATGTGCCATTGCAGGATTTATGAAAAGTCTGGAGACAGCTCTGCCTGAGGGATATAGGCTCTATAGCTCCAAGGGTGTCAATCTCAGATAGAGATAAGCCACTGCTCTTGCTGTAGGACCTCTATATTTTCTGGGTACATGGGCAGTGCACAAGACAGATCTGAGTGTTTCTAATTGCTGTGCAGGGTTGTTCTTACCCTGCAGCTTGGTTTTCATCACTCCCTGTTCAGAGGAATTGAGTCCCTGCAGTCATACAGTGTGCAGAAAGCTTAGGAACATAACTCAGGGCCATGACTCCTAGTTGGCAGATAAGGTCTTAAAAACCCTTTTTGTGCATCCTGCCCTGAGAGATGTGTACCAAGAGTGTGGTGTTAGTAGAGGGTCACTCCTCATGCTCCCATGCCCCTGACCCATATCTGGCTGGCACTCTGCACCAGCACATGCTGGGCTCATTTTTAAGCTCTGCAGCAATTTTTTGAGAGTTGCTCAAAGGCTTCAATCTGACTCTGGGACGTGACTCTCAGGCCCTGTGCAGCTGTGTTAGCTGACTTGCCTCCTCCTGTATGCTGTGGTTGGGGCACTTACTGCTCAGAAGGAGAGGAGGTGCCTGAGCCCCTTCCTGTCCAGCTCACAGGGCAAATGGCACCTCTCCTCCTTCTCCAGGCACCCAGCAGCTCAGTCAGCTCCCAGAAATGGTACAAATGCAGCTCTGCACCTGCAGGAGCACTGAGGCAGACACAGTGCCCTGGTTGAGAGGGGAAAAGGCTTTCTAACATTAGCACACTTGCATTCCTTCTCTTTAGCTGCTCCAGTATCTGCTTTACCCTCAGTAGGACTGCCTGGAAAGCCAAAGTGAGCAGAGCCTGAGTTTTGACATAAGATAATGCAGTTTCTTCATTCCCAGGCTTTCTTCTGCTTTACTGTGTTCATTTGTATGTCACCTGATTCCTGGTACCAAACCATGGCAATCTATCTTTAAAAAGTAACAGCTTCCAGGACCAGTCCCTGCTGCCCCTCTCATGAGTGATGAGGTGTCTGGAGGGCTCAGAGGTGCAGGTCCTGAGGCTGCACAAGCACAGATTGCCGGGATAAAGTGGGAATTGTGTCCCTGAAGGCCCCTGCTCCAGGCCTCCCTGTAGTCAGGCAGGCCTGGGTGTCTGGTGAGGTCCTCTAAAACGTGGGCAAAGAGCCTAAATTTTAATTTGATATGAGACAAACAAATCACAACTTAGATACTGGAAGTTTCTCTGTTTAAACAAAAAGAACTCTGTCTTGTTAATTTATTTCTTCTTTTTTCACAGTGTAATAATACCTAGAAGCAACACAATGGCTATCCAAATCCTCATGCCTTGAAATACTTTCAGAATGAGATACTACAGAAAGTCTTGTGTTGGTAATGGAATATTTTTAGAAGCCAGAAAAATCTTTGGAAGGTAAATGAAGATAATTCTGTGTGTTTGTTTACTTCACGAAGAACATATCTAAGAAGAACTCACCTTTACAAGACTGTTATGATATACCAATGTTGTGGTTGTTAAGCTTCAGCCAATTCCTTTCAGTTCTGCAACTTGCAGGCATGCATTAGGTGGCAGAAATTCCCACCTGTCTTGGCACCTGTTGTTCAACTATTTCAAGTGGCATCTCTCATGGATTTTTTGTTTACAGCTTCATTAAAGGCAAGGCACTCTGAACCTCACTTGATTTTGAAGAACGTGTGACATCTTGCTGCAGTGACATCTCCAGCATCAGAGATGTTCACTTGTTCACTTTAAGATCAGAACTGCAGAAAACTGAGAATATTTGCAAAGCACATTATGCTCTGGCTGAATGTGCATTTATAAATTCAAGTAACAATGACCTAAGTTAATTTGACCCTCATTCTCATCTACAATATCCAGCATTTTTCCAAATGTAGGTTTTTATGGCTATTGTTTCAAGTAAGGCAAACATTGGTCAACACAGGCTTGAATACCAGCCAAAATATCACTAAATACAACTCTCTGCTAATTCTGAGCAGCTGCACCTTGCAGGTTCTTCATGAAGCTGGCCTGCTGTGATCTCCTGGCCTGAGACAATTCCATGGCAAGGAGTGAGTCTGCTCTTAGCACCAGGGAGGGTTTGGCAGCAGAGCTCAGCCACTGCAGTGTGCAGCACCCTCTCGTGGGAGCTGGCCCTGCTCCTCTGCTCCCTTCACCCAGAGTGATGCAATCATCCTTTCCACTGCAAATCTGGAGCCTGAGTCTTCAATCATAGCATGTCTAATTTCCAAAATCCATTATGGTGCACCTGCAGATGTCAGTATAGCCTAAAAAATATATATTTTTAAAAAGGGCTCCTAATTAGTGAAGGCTAAGCCATTCAGGCAAAGCTCATGACCTCGCTCAAGACCTGGGGCTTCCATAAGGGAAAAGGCTCCTACAGGAAGTGTCCATATGCTTCAGTCCACAAAATCAAGATGACAGAAAGGAGACAAAAGGGGCAGAGGCTGGAGAAAGTGGCTTGCACAGCACAGGTAGGAATGGGATGGGCTTTCTAGTCTGTGCAGCAGAGGCTGTGGCTCTGGAAAGGCTTGACTTTGCTTTGAGGTGAAGCAGTTGTCCATCAGTGCACCTAGAATTTCTCTTTAGGCCATACTTCTAAAAGGAATACATGCTGAAATAGTGGTTCAGGACACATTATTTGCTTTTAGAATCTCTGCCCATCTGTTTCAGCCTGGGCTGTTAGCCCAATATAACATTTGCAGATAAAATATGGGCATTTTGCATCATCTTTGTGTATTTGCAGGAGGTTAAAAGCATGCCTTTGGGTGAGAAGCTGGAGCCTTTTTATTTCATGTGATTTCTGCCTTGGAGAAAAAGACAATTACAGAGGTCAGATTTCCTGCTACATTCTGAATTTTTTAGAATAATAATGAAGATGGGCTGGTTATTCTTAATTTGTCACTCATGAAGTTAATCCTGTGTGCTCAAGGACACTGCCTGCCTTGTGAGCTGATGTCTGTGTGTCACAAGTTCAGTCCCAGCAGGGGATTGCTTGAGGGTTGGACTTGGTGGTCCCCTCCAACTCAGCATATTCTGTGATTCTGTGAACACAGCAGCCTTTCTGCTGCCAGGGAGGAGAGAGCACTTTGCAGGAGGGTTGTGGAGGCACTTGCTGCCTTTCTCCTGCAGGCTCGGAGGTGGGAGGAGCTGAGTTAGCTCTGTAATGTAAAGCTGTAGGTATTTACACCAGGATTTTGCAGCCTATCCGAGGTAACCTTCCTTGGAAGTGAGCAGTAAATGAATGCCAAATAGCTTTCCTGTAAGGGACTCTATGCTAAGCCTTTTAGGAGCCTGGCTTATGGCAAATACCATGGGGATATAACAGAGCAGCAAACAGCCTGTGCAAAGAGCTGGCACAGCTCAGGCCTGCTGGCTCTGGAGATTACTCAGAGGAAAAGCAGCATACCTGGCTGAGCCCCTGCCTGAGCAAGAAAGTGTCTGTGTGTGCACAGGTCACTTTTCCTCTTCCCCCCAAAACCAAGGGGGGGCTTTTTTGTTGGGATTTTTGGGCTTTTTTTGTATTTGTTTGTTTTTTTGTTTGGTTTTTTGTTTGTTTGTTTGTTTGGGGTTTTTTGTTTGGTTGGTTGGCTGGTTTGTTGGTTTGTTGTTTAAATGTTGGAGGGTTGCAAAAACCAGTGTCAGCTAGTGCCTCAGTGCTGCCAGCAGCCTGGACACCAGCACATGGCCTTTGTGCCCATGGAAATCAGTGCAGGGGTGTCTGGTAAAGGTTTGCTTCCTACATTAACTCCATCCTGTGCCAATCATCTCATTTTGGCTAAACAGGACCATGGAAACATGTGACTAACCAATGCCTGCATGTCCTATATACAAGGCTTTGTGTCATGGGCCCTGGACTGAGCTCACCTGAGGCTTTTTCCAGGACAAACATTGTAAGTACTTGGTCAGGGCCTAAAATTATGCCAGGACATCTTTAGGCAGGTGCAGACACAGAACAAATGGACCCCCACAAACCTAGAAGAGTCCAGGAGAAGAGAACACGGATGTGAGCTATCACCCAGGTGTGTGCTGTGGTGCTGCCCTGGTGTGATGCCCCCACAGAGGTGCCCAGGGAGGAGCAGTGCTCCAGGTGTGGGTGCTGTGCTGGCAGCCTGCTCTGCACCACCCTCTGCCCCAGCCTAGTTGGTTGG
Organism: Dicaeum eximium; assembly: GCA_013396995.1. Classification (NCBI taxonomy): domain Eukaryota; kingdom Metazoa; phylum Chordata; class Aves; order Passeriformes; family Dicaeidae; genus Dicaeum; species Dicaeum eximium. The sequence continues at coordinate 725,458 of VWZP01006907.1, forward strand.
CTGGTTTACCCCCTTAATCTGTATGTTTTAATCCAATAAACCAGTGCATGCAGGAGCCAAGTATAGCAGAGGAATGAAACAAAAGCTGGTTTTTCTACCCAAAACAGTCACACCAAGCAGTTAAAAGCTGACAGCACAGCAGTAAACAGCCAGTTTCTTTGGCTCTGAGAGTTTGCCCTAAGCCAAACAGAGTTAACAGAAGTCTTCCAACACTGGGTTTGTCTTCTTCTGCTTTGGTCATCCCTTGTTCATAGGATAGAGAGAAAAACTGCAGTTCCTCCTGCTAACCTCTCTCCCCTGATGTGAGAGGATACCAGCCCTTGCTACCCTCAGACTGAGTTGAAAAATAAAGAAATGACTGGAGAAATGAGAATCTGACTGAGTATTACTTATCCTGCTTGTCTTTTCTTGATCTAATTCTGATCTCCTGAGTTTGCATATAAATAATATTGAGATATACACCACACTCAGGATATAGCTCAAGCCTTAGGTCTAAATAAAAAAGCAGCCCCTTTTCTATCTCCTAGGACTCATTCCATCACCAGTCAAACTGCTCTTGTCAAGAGTTTCTGAGGTTGTGGCAAACTGGGGACTCAGAGCATCTGTGCCTGGGGTTGGGGCAGCAGAGGATGTTGGGGGAGGCTGAAACACCCGCTTCATGATGCTCTAAAAGTGTAATTTTCCCTCCCTGAGCTCCAGCAAAGCAGCCAGGGCTGCACCTGCAACAGAAGCAACAGCTTTTCAGGAGCCATCTCAAATTTATCCCTTAGGATAAGCTGTGTCTGAGTTGCCCAGTGACCTATGGGTTGTGGCCAGTAGCACCTGCTGAGAGGAGGAATGTATTGGATCTGTCTATACTGTAAGTGCTCCTGCTTCATTTCTACCTGTTATTCTCTGTGTTTGGAATCTTCCTTGATGCCCTCAGTAAACTTCAGTTAAGTGACAGACCCTGAAATAACCTCTATTTTTCCTGCCAAGTGACATAATTTAATGAACAGCAGTGGTGCTTAAAGGTCAAGTTTTGCTGGAAATGCAACAAATTAAAGGCAAAATGGTGCTAAGTTGTGTGGCCTCGTGTTCCTAGGAAGGCTATGCGATGCTGAGCTGCCTCACCCCATCTGCTCTCTGGTGGCTCAGGTCCTGCCTGAACCTCTGGCAGTTTTAGATTCTACAGCTCTTGCAGGTAAAACCTTGAACTAGCAGTGTTGCAGGGAGGCAAGAGTGAGAGTCCCAGCAGAGCACTTCCCAGTTTAGGAAAAACGCACCAAAGAGAAAGCTCTTACTGCAGTGCTTCCCTCCTATTAGGTTTTCAAATAACAGATGTTTCCCTCTGACATTTCACAAAAACTCCTCTGTGAGGTTTTCATTGCTTTCCAGACACTTTCCAGTTAAAAGAAACATATAAAATTGCCTACTGTTTAACACCTGTTTAATATCAAGGCGAGTGGAAACTCACGAAGGCTGTGCTAGCACTAAAGGACTACTCTCTAAATGTGTCACTTCCAGTTTCAGCTCCTGCTGTGCTGTGAACCAGGACATGGTGGTATCTTTGATCTCAGAGGGATGTGGGGAGTGTAGGGATGTGTGCAAATATGGAGACTTGCAGGAGCACTTTGCTGTAGTGAGTATTCTGGCTGTGCCTGTACACACCTGCAGCAAGTCAGTCAGAAGTTTTGGAGAAATTTCATAGCAGGTAACTATGGAATAACTTTACTAAGCCTTGTCACTCAAGACATGTTTATGTCTTGAATAGATCAGCTTAAATACTATGAATGAAGTGGCCTCTTATTTCTTTAATGATATAAATATACAGCATGTTGACTTGAAGGGTTTTGGCACAGCAAGCCTGCAAGTTTGTGGGTTATGCTGCAGAGAACAGAAAAGCACCACATTTTCAACAAAGTACAGTACTGGCATAAGAGCAGAATGATGCTGTAATTGCTGTAGTCTGCTTTGTGCTCCATTTGTGCTTATTGACCCTTTCTAGTTCCCTTTGGCTTCTATCTTTTTCCTTCTCTGTAACCAGCTCTTGCCCATCATGATCTATTTCTATTGCTGCATCATAAGTACTAATTTCTAATGCAAAACATCTCAAAGCCTTTCTTTAAAAACCTGTGCCTGAAGAGAATTATTTTGCAACATACTTTCAAAAAGCACCAAAATGTAGGAGAAGACTGAACTGTTCTTTGAACATCCCTTTTCTTTGAACGTGTTCGTTTTCTTTTGAAGGCATTGAATCCACCAACGCTATTACACACATTCTTGCTCTTGCCCAGTGCAATATTCCTTCCTAAGTGGGAGTTTTGTGTATGTGTAGTAGGCAGTTTGTGGTGTCAAATCATAGTCAGTGCAAATTTTCATGATTTTTTATTGCCCTTAAGCTGATACTTAACTGTCCTTTTTTTTGTAAATTAGCTAACAAGTGGTTGATGCTCTGTGGGGGAGACTGAAAAACACAGGCTTAAAATCCAACCAGGCTTTGCTGAGGTTCCCAGTGAGCTCCTGCAGGAACCAGTGACGTCTTGCCCAGCTGGGAGCTGAAAAACTTGATCTGCTGCATACCTGCTCCCAAGGCTCTTGGAGAGCTCTCTGACAACCTGCCACATCTAGACACAGTAAGGTAAGCTAAGGATAGCTTAGGGTAAACTTCCATTTTTCTCTTCCCTTATTTGGACTTACAGCACAGTCTTAACTTTGTAAATGGCTTTCTTTGTCTTGGCAGATTGCTGTGAACTGCAACATGCCAGGATGACATTTTAATATTAATCTCAGTGAAAGACCAGTTATGGGCTTCATGTGTTTTCTGAGATGTTCCCAACATCTGTTAGCAATTTGGGCATGAATGTTCATTTTTGCTTTGTCAATGGCTACAGCCGCTATTCCAGTCCTCAATAAAATTGTGATAGGAAGGGAGGAGGCTGGAGACTCATTGCCTGCCAGCCACCAAAGAAGCAGTGGCAGAGTGGGTTTTATTCCCTTCTGCTCCTGCTTCTTCACAAGAACCTAAAGCCTAAGTGCTCAAAACATTTTAGGTAGTGCAAGGCTTCCTCTGAAAGTGAGGAAACATTTTTTCACTGTGAAGGTGAACACTGGCACAGAGTGCCTAGGAGTGTGGTGAAGTCTCCATCATTAGAGGTATTTAAAAGCCATCTGAGCATGGTCCAAGACAGCCTCCTCTAGGTGTCCCTGGCTGACCTCCAGAAATCCCCTCCAACCTTATCCCTACAGTAATTCTGTGATTCTGAGTGCTCCCATCAGGGCAAAGCTCCAGAGAGCCCATAGCCATGGGTGACAGGAGTGGGGACACTGGCTGCCCATTTGTACCACAAGGCTCCTGTCATTCTTCTGTGGCTCTTCAGCAACCTGCTGCTGGAGTTACAGCCCTGGCAGAAGGACTCATGATGGCCACTGACATGGCTGGCATTTCCAGAGCAGCTCGAGTAACATGTGCCAGACCAGGGTCAGACGCAGGGCGGACGCTCAGGAATGTCCCTCTGGGTCTGTGTGTTTTGGTGCAGCCTGTAATTTTTTGTTCCTTTCTAATTTCTGTAACGTGAAGAAGCAAACATGGAAAATCTTGTTTCAAAGCCCAGTTTGTTGTAAAAGATCAGGAATGTCAAGGCTGTGTAGCTGTAGTTGTTTGGAGGGCTGTTAACAGCCTGGAGGAATCTGTGCAAGGTTAGAGGTTTGCTTGCCTTCTTTTTAAAGCTTTTCCTTCTGCTTACAGCTGGAATTAAATAAAGAAAAATAGGAGAGGAGCTTTATTAACAAGGAGCACTACAGGGTATTTTTTTTTTCCTTTGTAGACTTTCTATAAGCAACTTTTTTGTCATTGTAAGACATTTCTTCCTGTGCTCACGGGCATTCCTCCACCCGGCCCGGATGGCTCCCTCTGGCCACCTCTCACCTGCAGAGCCTGGCTCCGCCACCCACCCTCAGCGTGCACATGCCTGGCAGCTCAGATAGTGGCTTTGGCAGAGTTTTGTACCTTCTGACCCCTTGCTGCATGCCAGTTTCTGCAGCAGCCACGGTCTCAGTGAGCCCTAAGAACAACACAGTGTCCTCCCTCACGTGGGTGAGCTGTAGCTGCACTCACTGTCCGTGCAATCCTCCATCCTCCCATCACCAGTGCATGAGTCTCAGGTTGGACAGTCTGGGGATTTTTTACCAAGTTCTCCTATCTGCAGAAAAATTCCCTGAGTTGCTCTCTCATCCTGCCTTGGAGATGCATTTGCTTCTTGGTGTGGATATTTTTGTCTTGCTTTCATTTTTTTTATTGCCTTGTTATTTTTACTAGTTGCTTCACTTTTACGAAGGCTTTTGCAGAGCCTGGTTTCCAGACGGCTCGAGGGGAGAAACTCCTGCAGATGCTGTCTCTCACCTTTCTCAGCATTCCCCACCCCAGCTTTAGCCTGGTGGGCTTCTCTCCTTCCTACCCTGTGTCCTGGCAATGCAGTATTATAGACAACCCATGACAGAGCCCAGCTAAGAGGAGCTTATGCCAATTAGACAAGCTTTTTTTGTGCAGACATCATCTTGCTCTTTTGAGCAACTCTGTTATTTGAACTAGTGTGTAAATCTTGGCAATGCAGTGCAGAGTAATAAATAATTAAACCTTTCTTTTGACAAACAATAAAGACATGCCTTTGACATTTTTGTTTATATGAACATGTTTCTTGTAAAAGCTTTGTTTTGCATACTTTAAATACAGCAAATATTAATTTCTCCAATGGTCCTGTTACAGTGGGAATCTTCATCTTGTTTGCCTGCACAGCTTTGAGTAGGGTCATTGAGCCAAGAAATGAATTAAAGGGACCTCTAAAATTAAGGTTTCTGAAATAACTTAAATTTGGTCCTTTGCCCCCCAGAGTTTGTGCCCCACAAGGGGAGGTGTGGAAAGCTCATCTGGCATCTCATGGGCCCTCAGTGGGCACATGCTCAGTGCAAAGATATTTTAGCTGGCAAGCTCCAGCTGGAATTTATTGTCCATGTGCAGTCTGAAAGTTTTCACAGACTCAAAAATTGGCCAAATTTGGTCAGGCTGCATGGAAATGACAAAACCCCATCACTAACATGAGACCTCTCAGCAAGTTTCTGAATTTCTGCCTTGAACAATAGATTTGCTAATGCTCCCCAGAGAAGGTGGGTCACCTCAGGGTCTTCCCCTGAGGTTTCTCTGAGCAAGTTTTGTGACAGTGCCTCCCAAACCTTACAAACCAAAGTAGAAATCCTACGCAGCAAACCTTGTCAAACTTTTCTGCTTTTGATGGGTTTATAATCCACTGGAAATTGGTCTTGTATTAAAGAATTTTGGACTGCCTACAGTATTCATAATTATAAATGCTGAAATGTCTTGGGAAAGGGGTGGAGGAAGGTGAGTGATCCTTGCTGAATGATGGGAAACATAAAATGCAAGGTGAGGAAAAGAAATGGAAGGAGACAGAGAAAAGAGAGAATAGGATCTAGATGTAAAGGCAAATTGCAGCCTTTACAAGGTAGGAGAAAACCCCAAAAGTGTGTGAGGCTGTGCTCTGGGATGAGACACCCCAAAACACTTTGCCTCATCATGTCCTGCTCCCAGGTCATGGAAACTCACAGTCAGTGCCAGGTACTGTGACCTTAAAGCAGCATTTACTTCCTCTGGTGCAAAGCTTTTTTTAAGTCCTGTGTCTAAGCAGAAGCTGCTTTCAACCTCCTTCCAACCAGAGAGCTGCTCTTTGGTCCAGGCTGGATTCCTCCTCCGTGAGGCTGTGCTCGGCTGCAAAGATGCTCTGTGGGTAAGAATTGAACACACTTCACAACCCTGGTCTGTGCCTCTGGCACACACCTTTTCCTTCCTTGCTCACTTGACTTGTCACATCCAACAGCACACAGGTCTCATTTCCTCTTCCTCCCCTCCCTGCAAGCTGCCATTGCTTCAGTGTCATCAAATACCCATGTGAGGACTGGTGGAAGGTGGTGATGTAGAGTAGACAGAGATACACAAACAAAATCTTTCCTGCCTGAAGGAGTCTGCCCAGCACTAGTAAAGCCAGTGCTTGTCCCTGTCCCACACAGAAAACTCCTCTGCTTGGCTCTTTGCAGGGAATGGGTGGCACCAGAGACCTCTGCTAGGGATTAAGAAGAGAACCAAGAGCTCATGGCAGCTGCAGGGAGAGGCAGAGTGAGCCTCAAGTGATCCTTTTGGGATGTGATGCAGCACCTAACTGAGATGCTTCCCTGTGTGAACCACTTCATAGTGCTGATCTGTGCTGACTCACAGAGCTGAGGCTGTACCTTATTTCAAGCTGCTCTGCTCTCTTAGGCTGCCTTTCAAATATCTTTCTTCCAAAGATGAAAGATGCTAAGAAGCAGGTCCTATAGCTGCCTCTCAGATTCCACTCTCTCTTACATATTAATTTAATAACATGTAAAATGATAGACAGCAGCTCTTAGGAAATGTCATACAAAGTGTTCATTAAAAAAAAAAACAAACAAAACAAAAACCAGTCCAGTTTTCAAAATAAAACTAATATAACTCACAGCATCTCTGTCCCCAGTACCAGAAGTCCTAACTTTGGGGGAGATTTAGGATCAAACAATTTTTAAAAAGAAAGACGTAAGAAGTGCAAAATGTAGATCCAGACTGCATGGCCACCCAGACCTGGGGTTCAGGCTTGGGAGGGATAGAAATCTCAGAAAGGGGCAGCTGCACAGACTTCATGAGCATGAAGATGCTTTTCTTACTTTCTGACTTTTGGGGCCTATGAAGTATACAAGAATTTTTAAATAGTGCTTTGGAGTCAACACACCATTTTATTAGTTAACCATTTGGTATGAGTGGTGGTTGTTTACGACCTTAATGAAGCTGTACCTCAAGACAGGAGGACTGCATGTGAAGTTTAATTAAGACTTGCAGAGAGATTTCTGCTCTCACCGACCCCCAAGCTGCTGGCACAACATTGGAGGGAGGTTGAGGCCTCACTGCTGAGCACAGATGGTGGAGGTGCAGAGGATATCACCCATCTGGGAGCAGCATCAGCAGCAACAACACACTCAAAATCATCCCTGTGGGGCTGTAAATGTGTTAACATCAGCACCAAGGCTGTGAACGAGGTAGCTGGTCCAACACAAACCTTTTGGCACCAGCCAAGGGCAACTTCTAAAAAAGAAGGTATTGTCTGCATATTGCTTTTATGCACTTACACATCATCATGTGCCAAAAGGAGAAAGGGGAGAATTTTTAAAATATTCTGTACTTTCTGTGTTTGCTCTGGGAATAGATAAATATTTCACGTTAACTATGTTGGTCTGCCAATTTTTGTCGTGAGAGCACTATCTCCGAATTGTAGAGCCTGTGAATTATAGTGGTAAACGCTGTATTGTTTTGACCTTTTGAAATGTCTCCAGCATGACTGGCTGCCTGTCCTCCCCTTCCCCCAGAGGTCAGGCAGGTTGTAAATATAGGCGAAATGGAATAGCCAGATAATCAAATTGAACCCGTTTCACTGCAGTGCGGTGCAATCACAGCACAGAGCAATTCCATCAGCGTCGGAGGCTGCATTTCGAGTGCCACGGAAATCGCTTTGTAACTGTCCACACAACCCGAGGAGCTGGGCTTGTCGTCTGCCACAATGGGGGCTCTGCATTTTTAAGCCTCCTTTAGCAAAGAAAAAGAGAACTCCCAAAGCCACATAAAAAAAGGGTAAGGAATAGACTGACATTTAAAAAAACACATCATCTGAAAAAAACTACCTTGACATATAGGATGATTGATAAGTTATATTTGCCTTGTTGGTTGGTTGCTTTTTTTTCTTTTCTTTTAAAGATTCTAAAGTGATTCCTCTGCTCCAGAGCAGATAACAGAATTGCTTGCTGCATCACCTGAGTATGCCTTCTTCAGAGGATAAGTACTTTAGTCATTATATTAGCAATAGCATTGAAGTAAAACCAATAAGCAGTGATACAAAGAGCACCATAACTCTTGTTATTCATGAGGATGGAATTTAGGACCAATGTACCTTGACCAAACAAGACAAAAACGTGGAGGTTGAAATCCATATAGATGTTTTTTTGGCAGTAGGAGCCAAGCACAGTGTTGTGCTCCTATTTCTTGCAAGCCCAGAGATGTTAGCAGTAGGGTAGCAAGGCATAATTGATGTTTACTTACAATCAGCATCTTTCTGTGCCAGCAATCATGGCAGACTGAAACTAAGCAGGGGAACCAGAAACCCTGCTGCTTTCAGCTGTCTGGAACAATAATTACACAGTGCCACGGCACCTCTGGGAGTCTGGCACCATTTATCCTCCCCGGCTCTCGGCGTTGGTTACCTGCCACAGAGCAATCCCCAAAGCAACCAATCCTCTACATCATTTTCATACAAAAGGTGGAGAGAATGATAATGGCTGTGCTATTGCTCTGCCTTCAGAAACCCGGGCTGATGGCTTAATTGAGGTTAAAATAAGCTCCAATCAGAGAGGTAAAAACTTAACAGGGCTACTTAATCTTATATAAATACAAGAGAGATACAAGTGCATGAGGAGAGAATAATAACTGACTCTGGTGAGGTTTCTATGGAGAATAATCATTAGCCAAGCAGTGAACAGATTGGACTGGGAACAGGCTATTTAGCATTCATGCCCTGGTGGTAAAGGCTTTGAGCTGGAGCCTAATTTGAATTTTAGGGTTGGGTTTAAAAAGAAAAGAAAAGAAAAGAAAAAATCCACCCTGTCTGGAGCAAACGGCACCAACTTAATTTTTGCCCTAGAGCGTGCCAAAGAAATTTGACTGACTTTTACTCTGTCACCTAAGTGCAGATTGTCTAATACAAGAGAGAAGTAATTGCAGGGCACGAAGGCTTTCAGTTGTCTCAGGAGCAGGGATTTGCCCTGCCCAGGGCAGTGTCCTCAGCCCTGTTTGTACCTCCTCCCTCTCCCCATACTCTTTGTAAGGCTGAGCAGGCAGCCCAGCCTGCTGCCCTTCAGCAGCAGCACTGGGAATGCTACCAGAAAAATAAATTAAAAGAGAGTTTGATTTTTGCTTTACTTGAAATTAAAATACTTATGCTTTTGCAAATCACTGGAAAGGTTTGGCAAAACTCAGAGTTTTCAGGCTTGCGGATTGCTGCTTATCTGTTTTGTTAAGTTAATATAGATGTTAGATTTCAGAAGTATTTGAAAACACTTCTTTCATGCAATGGCCCTTCAAATAGGAGCTATAATTTCAGTCCTTTTCTGCTCTGGTTTTGTTTGTTTGTTTGTTTGGGGGTTTTGTTTTTGTTTTCATTTTTTACCAGCTCCTTGCAAGAGTGGTTTCTGTTACAGTTACTTTCTTTTAAAACAGACTATGTGAAAAAATGCAATAACTAGCTGGAGATGTGCAGATCCTGCCAAAGTACAGTTTCTGGGCTCTTTGTTCCTTAGTGTGTATCCCAGAGATGAAGTGATGTCTTTCCCAAGCAGCAGCTCAGCTGACACAGCCCCATACCAGCTGCAGCTGGATCTGGCCTCTGGGTCTGTAGCTGGGGGCAGATGAAGTTAGAAGCCCGTATGATACTGCTGATTGTATTTCTGAGTTGATTTATTTTAGTGTAACTTGAGATCCAGTCTCTCCTATTACTTTTTACTTAGTACTTAGTAAAGCATATCTTGTTATTATACAATTTCAAAAACATGTTGCATGCACCCTGATAAAATCTGTGGTTTGCTAGGGGCTTCTTCTATGTACTTACTAGCTTTGCTTATACCTCCCTGTTTTCCTGATCTTAGCTGGAAGTCCTTCAGCTTTGGCCCATCAAGAGATAAAAATAAACTGTGGGCTGCAGCTCGGTGTAGCTGGATGCTCCATTACTGCTGCAAAGTACAAGAGTCCTCAGGAAAGCAATGAAAAATTACCCCTCTACAGGCAGTGAAAAATGTCAGGAGCCTCATGGTCTCTGAGGCCTTAGCAGAGAATAATTATGCTGTGAACAGATTGCTCCGTGCCGGAGACCTCGCGGCGCTCTAAAGGGAAGGCTCTGACACCCCTCTGAAAGGGAGATCAGAGCCCTCACCTGGCACTTTTTGGGAGAAAGCAGGTGATGATAAAGCACCATACTCCCAGGCTGGCTGCCTTCACTGAGGTGAGTGGTCCTGTGCCTTCCAGGACTACTTACAACCAGGAAAATACAGGATAAATATGATCCAACAGATAATTGGGTGGGTATTTTTAACAAACTGAGCTGTGACCTACATTCTGCTGGTAGCCAACCCCTGGACAGTAAAACAAACAGAAAAGGAGCGTGAGGTCTCAGGCAAAGAGAGAACTTGGCCTGGAAATTTTCCTGGAATAACCCTTGCCCCTGTGCTTGTAAACACTGCCTGTCCTCTCCAGGGCACTCCAGTCAGAGGATCCAGCCCAGCCTGGCCCAGGCTGTGCCTCCTGCTCGTGCCCATCATGGTCAGGGCCAACCCAGAACTTTTCCCTGGTTGTTGTGCCTGGAGCTGAGGCCCTCCTGCCCCCAGGGAGCTGCATCCAGGGTCCAACTCAAGAAGCAGGATGAGAAGTGGGAGTTTTTTTCAGCCTGGTAGCATTCATAAGTGTGCTCTGCAGAGGAGACATAATGAGGATGATGACCAGGACCAAGGATGACCATCGTGACCAGGTCAAGGCAATTCTGAAGCAATTTGTGCTTAATGGGTAACAGGGGCCAGAATTTGTTAGATATTTCACCTCCCTAGGAAAGGGTCTGACAGAGCCAAGTTCATTATCCTGGGGAAAGGTGACAGTGCTGTTCTGCCAGATTGAGCAGGAGCAGGGTTAAGGTTGCAAAAAGAGGACTATAGTCCTCCTAATTGTGTCTTCCCTCTGTTTTCAGTGCTTTAATTATAAAATGTGTTTGTGCAAGTCTGTGAGATGCTGGGCAGCTTGGCGGGGAGCAGAGCTTTGGGGGCAGGCAACAACTTTGCCCAGGGTTTGTTTGCAGGGCAGGTGGGAGGGGGCCCAGATGGTGGGATCAAAGGAGCAGTAACTCACTCACTTTGACTGCACCATCTGCTCTGCCCTGGGTCATAATTTCCAGATCTTTCAACTTCATCCAGGATTTTGTGACTTGTTTGGGGGCCACCTTATGTAAATAAAAGGGGAAATGGAGACTTTGCTCTGCAGACCTTGAATTTCTGTCAGGAAGGGGATTGGCCATATCTTCCACACAGCAATGCACTGTGGGGAAATCATTATTAGACCCCCAACTACCACTAATCAGCTTTACAGGGTTTAAATTAAAGGCTTTCCATGGGTTCCTGTAAATGACAGGAAGTTCAGCTTTGTCATGCTCTTCCTGGTGTTGCAGGTGTAGTGCTGATCACCAGCTCACATAAAATAGTAATAAACAGGACCTCTGTTCATTCTTTTGATTTCTCAGCCAAATCTGCTAGACTAAGCCAAATGTGCTAGTACCTTATTTTTATTTAAATCTTGGTTCTGAATGTTGATAGCCTTAATTTTCTGTACATAATTATAAGATGTTGAGACCCGTTACAAAGTTAAATAGTGCATTGTCACAACAAGCTTTGTCTTCAAAATAATAATCAAGCTAGGTGTGTTTGGTGTTTCTGTGTCCAAAACCTCTTCCAGCTGCCACAAGGTAGCTAATAGCATGGTCCTTCAATGTTGACTTTCATTATATGAGCAGAAAGGTAATTCCAACTTTTCCTTGTCTGTCCAGTGCACAGCTGGTGGGGCAGCTCTTGCCCAGATGAGCTGGCTGATGGAAGCTACAGAGCAGGGCAGGACAAGGTGGCAGCAGCCATGGTTAGCACTGTGGGAGACACAGAGGGAAGGGCACTAACTAGAGGAGGGAAGGGCAACCCCAGGGTCTCCCCCATTTTGTGGCCCTGGCCCTGTCCAGGATGTTTGCAAGGCTTCGTGAGGCGTTCTAGGGAGACAACAGCAGGTTGTGCCAGGGCTGCTGCTTTGGTGACAGCTCCTGAAAGCCATTCTTCTTCTTCTTCCTTGTCCAAAGTGTGTTTTGGGGGTCAGTGCAGTGGTGACAGTGCCCTGGTGACAGCCAAGGCCGCAGTTTGCCAGTGCTGCTTCAGGCTCCCTCCCCTTGCACATGGCCCAGCCCATGGAGCCCATGGACCACTTTCTACCAGTGCTCTGGTCCCTGGCACTTCAGAGAAGCTTTTGTTCACAAGGATAACAGGAGTTGTTGTTACCTACCTGAGTGTTGGCATCACCTAAACTTGTTGTTCTGGAAAGGAGTCAGAGTAAACAACTCCTGTGCCCAGACCCAGTGCAGCTGCCCATGATGGTTTTCACTTTCCTCCCTGATAATTAATGCCAGTTCTCCTTGCCAACACTTCTGAGTAGATTTGTACATTTTGGAGCCCTTTGATATATCAGCTGTTAATGTGAGCTTTTGCTCCTCCCAAGGACATGTCCCTACAGATGTCAAGCAGAGTGATTTCCACACCAGCAGGGCTGTGAGTGCTGCCATGGGTGATGAGGCATGTTTGTTCAGCTGAGCAGTGTTCCTTTAGGACAAAAATGGGAAGGAAGCCTTTGGCCAGAAGAAGTGATTCCATTTGCTGTAGACCATGAATGGCCAAGTAGGAGCAGGAAGCCAATGGCTAAACAGGAGGCTACTGCCAGTTCCATTCATGGATTCTCCAGAACCCGAGAGGACTGCTACAATGATGATGGCTGGCCTGCAACATGCCATGAGCCTTAGATCACAACCTAGCAGATGAGAAAGGCAGCAGGAAGGAAGGAAAGGCTTTAGTCCCCAGCCTATGCCTTGTACAACATGGGCAGCACTTCTGCCATCTGAGACTGGTGCTGGCAGAGTGGAATTTGCTGTGCCACAAACAGCAGCACTCAACGTTTTGTTGTGCTGCATCCTGCCCTCATGTGCTCAAGCCTTCTTTTAATCTCAGGGACGCAAGGAAAGCCCAGAACACATTAGGACAGCCACCTGGGGAGTTATTTATGATTTTTAAAAGCTAATGATGCCGCCCACTGTTCAATGTTTATAATAAACTGGCTTCTCCCCCTCTTAACTAAATTGTGTATGTACAGGGTAAGAAGCTGTACCCAAGGGCCCTGAGCACTTGGCTTGCTGCACAGAGCTGCTGTACTCCATAAATAGGAAAGGTGGACACAAAGTTATTAATTTTCATGCATTTGAATGGGACAGGCTGGGAAGCTCAGGCAAAAGAAAGCAACAGGCATGATCCTGGCCTACAGCTGCAGTGTTTTAGTGCAAACCTGAAGGCTGTGCTGTCCTCTTGGCAGCTGGCTCACAGCTCAGCCTACACAAGCGATGCAGACAGGGATTCAAAGGTTGCATGGAAACATTGCTTTCCTTCAGTCCTGTGCCAAATGTAATACCCAATTGCTCAGCTTACGCTCATTTCTGCAGTGCTGGAGAAGAGGCTCTCTGCGACACGGAGCAGCACACAGCCTGCTTTAACTATTACCTGCAAAGGAACATTTTTCTAATTCTCTAGTCCATGCTTTTACGCTGATGACTGCTTTGTGGTGAAGTGTCCATGGCTGTGGCCCACGCCTCAGACCCGCCAGGGCAGCAGCGCTCTGGGCAGAGCACAGCACATTCCAGGGCTCCAGACTGTTGTACAAATAAGGAAGCAAAAGGTCCGAGCTGGATTAAAGCAGGACTAGTGTATCAGTGGGAACAGCACTTCAGCTCTGAAACAGCTTTTTCATAGCAGGAAATACAGCAGCATCCTTCAACCTGCCAGAGGAGAGGCATTGCCTTTTGCACAGCCACGTCTCAGGTTTTCACAGAAGAAAGCAGTGAAGCTGAGCAGCTCACACGAGTGTGTTGGCAGAGGCCTTGGCAAGGCCAGCACCCACAGAAGATGCACTCAGTGTCACTCAGTGCCAGGGGAGAACATCCCTGCAGCAGGCGGGCGAGCTTGGGGACAGCACTGTGCAGGTCCAGCCCCTGCAGGCCAAGCACCGCCCAGCCCAGGCTGATGGGAGTGTTTTTCTTGTAAAGAGGTGATTTTTCAGTTCTTTTCCAGGTTAGTTACCTCCTTTACAGGAACAACTAACTAGCTGGAACACTTGCATGCAGGAAGCCACCAACAGCACCACCAGCTCAGCATCACCCTTTTCATAAAAGCAGAGAGCACTGGCACATCAGTGGCCAGGAAACACTGCCAGTAGTTTGATTCCAGTCATTTGGCTGCAGCACTTGATGAACTAGACAGGCTGACTGATGTTTAACATGTATTTTTCAAAGCCTGATATAAGAAATGACAGCTTTTAATTACAGTACTTAATTTTTTAGAAGACATTTGTTTCTTTCACACTACGAGTTAAACTATTCTGAGCAGATTTGTACTGTGCAAACAGATCTAAACTAGTTGTGAAGATAGTTTAGCTTGGAGCTTTGTTTTTTTGGCATACTTTCACTTTTGAGCATCAAGTATTTGTTTCTTCTGGTGTGCTGAGGTTGTAACAGACAGGACCTCCTGTGCTTCTCAGGATCTCGTGCCACAAGGGTTGGATCTTGGATGGAGCCCTCAGTGCCACCAGAACAACACTGCCAAACTGAGAACAAGTTTATTTTTGTATTGCACAGATGCTGGTTGAAGGGACATAGTTCTTGAGTCCCATTAGCACTCAGGTGTTTGTGTCCAGGCAAGTTAGACACAAGTGCATCCCTGAGGAGCCGACACATAGAAGTCACTCCAAAAAGGATGGAGAAAGGCAGGTACTGCTGCTTTGCAATGTTACTTAACTCCACCTGTTTGCAGAGCAAATTACCCTTAAAAAACATAGCTAGGCCTTCATCTATTCTAAGACACACAAAGGAAGAAAAAGAGAAAATAAAAAGTAAATCCAGCCCACACTCTTGGCAGCCTGGCTCTCTCCCAGGTCTCTGGCCTGGATTCCTGCAGTTCTGCGTGAATGTTTCTTTGCTATCTTGCTTGTCCATCACACCTGCTTTGTCTGCTGCCCTTAGCATTCTGCATTTACTTATTCCCACACTCTGGACCTCTCTCCCCTTCCCCAGCCCACTATATTTTAGTGTACAAGCTGTAAGATGAGATTCTATGAGAAATAAAACCAATGCTATACCTGCTTGTTCCACTTTGCGGTTCTGAGTTTGCTGAACGCAACGCAGATTTCTTCTCTTTTTTTAAAGTAGCAGCTGAGTACCTTAAGAAACTAGAAACTGTTTGGGGAAGTTGCAGGAAACTAATATTAGAGCTGCCATTTAATTCTCAAGGCAGTAAAATGCACTGAGAGGCCAAGTCGCCTCTGAACGTCTTTCATGTTGGTTTGTTACACAGTGTGAGCTTGTTTTACAAGTGCTCTGTTTACAAGAATGCTGGGGGAGCTGGAGAGGGGGGGAATGTTCATTTAAGTCCCACATTCACATAGGGCTACTTTTGTAAAGGCCTGATCCAGTCCTGCCAGCTGCTTGCCCACAAAACTTCACAATTGTGGAGGCTAATTAAGATTCTTCAGAGGAGCTCTCCTCTCCCCGGCGGCTGCAGCAGCCTCATCAGATATGCTGTCCCTCCCCCTGGCCCGGCAGAATGCCCTACTGTGCCTGGGTTACATTATGGCTTATGAATTAACCAATTGATTCTGAAAATATCACTACTTTAGGGCTAAATAAAGCTGTTCCCTTTAAGGGGAAAAAAGTCAGGGCTCGGCCTAGGAATAAACTGAGGCTGTGTTACCTATAAACTCCCTCCTCTCTCATGCTGCAAGGCAAGGATTCCCTTGCCAGGATATAGTGAGTTAAGTACAAAGGGAATTTATCATGGATTTCTGTGAAGATAGGGAGGCTTTCCTGAGCCTGGACAGCAAGCATGACCTATACATTTGCAAGTAAATAAAGCTTCCTGCATGCAACTCTGACTTACAAAATTAGTTTACATGAAATGACTTTACATGAAATATTTGCCTTGTCTTTTTTGTGTCCACTTCTCTCCCCAGCTTCAAAGCGAAGAAATCCATAACCAGATAATCCATAATCAAGCATGGCTGAAAGTTGCTTGGTACTACTGCTGTGTTCATGAGCTGAACGCAGCTCTAGTGCTGGAATAAAAATTTTAGCTGGCACCAATACATAATGTTGGACCTCCAGTATCCTTTGAGTGGTTATGGCCCCAAAAAATTTATAATCAGGCTTTAAATTGATTTTAAACCAGAACCAAATCTGATTTAGAGCCTGAACTGAGGAATATAAAAAATTAACTATGTATCATCTGATACACATATCTTTCCACTGGTGTGTTTGTGCAAATCCCTCATTTTGATTATTTAAAAGAAAGCTAACTGCAGGAACAAGACAAGATCTTTCAAGCAGTTAAGAAACTCAATGTGGTGACACACACAGTTTCATGTTGGTCACAACAAATCTACCATCAGCTTGGACTTCCACCTCTTCCTGAATGTCCCAAGTGTTTGCCTACACCTCTTTCAATTAAAAAGAATCCTTCCCCCCCCCCCCCCCCCAAACTAAAAATCAGATTATTAAGACAACTTCACTGCACAAAACCATACTAGATATTGTAATAACAAAATGCTTTATTTTTGGGGAATACAAGGAAAGGTGTGACATCCTCATTATCAAATTGCTTTTAAAAGGCATTCTTCCTTTGAGAAAGGTAACACTCGCAACAAAAGGTGACCTCTGAACGAGCCCTCTCATGTAGCAGCAGGAATTCTTTCTTTACAGCCAAAGGCAGGGTTTGAATAATGTACAGCCACAGATTCCACCTCTGTAGGTATTTTCTAGTAGGTTAGGGCACAGGCTCAGCACTGCTCAGTGTGACAGCCCAGAGGGAGGCTGAGACAGGGCTTTCACAGCTCTCACCCAGGTCGCTTTGCAACAAACCACAAGACTTCACCATTACCACAAGAAGACACTGAGAAAGCCACGAGGTTACTAATCTTCTCACTCATCTCCAAAAACTTTTCATGCAAGCCCTATGCTCGTGAAATTCTCGTACCATCAGTCTGGTTCCAGCTCAGGGTGTCACCACACATCCCCTCTGCTGCCAGCCAGGGCTGTGTGAGAGGGACACAGCAGACCTAAGGCTACTGACACAACCCCTTCCTCAACATAACTGTTTCCTGTACAGGGCTCCAAGCTGGGATGTGTTTGAAAGACTGCAAATCTATATCCATAAATTACTTCTGCCCTTGCTGAACCTTATGTTAAAATTCAAGTTGTTAAAGAAGGGGACTGGGAAGTTCCTAAAATTGTCAGGTTATAAAGTAGGCATTAATACTTCAGTCCAGTGTGACAGCTCTCTGTCATAAGTGGTATCCATCCAGGCTAAGGGGTAAGATACAGTGGTCGTGTTTAAAAGGGGCTCGTGTTGTCTGAGGTGGGTATGGTAAACTCTAAAAGAACTATTGGTTTTCTTTATTCAGGTTAGACATAACAAATATGTCAGATACAGCAGTTAGTCTAGAAAAATACATTTTAAAAAATCTTCAGCAGACCATGCTCCCTGTAACAAAATCTTTCAAAACCAATTTTACAAATTATTCTACATTAATGTAAAAAGAAAATCTTAAATTTAGCATAGTGGATTCCATCAAACATCTAGCTCTCAAAACATGACTTTCACTATCTGTAGATGTTAGAATTCATAATACATTTTTCTAATGTATCCTGTACATATTAAATAACCTAAAAGGCTCTTCTTGTAGTGCATTAACAATTTAGCAAGCACACTCAGTATTTCTCCAGTACCATTTGCATTACAGTTATTTGCCCGCAAATGTAATTAACATCTAAAAGTGCACACAGTTAGATCTCCCTCCCTCCCCAGAACCTGTTTCCCTGCTGAAACCCAGACATCCACTGGAAACATTATGCTACTGTAGCTAATCTACCCATGATTAGAAATGTGTGACTAAAGTGTTCTTAAACTATACAGGAACTGAATTATATACAGGAACCAAAAGGACAGCCTGTATTTACATCAAGAATGAACTTCCACTACCACAGCATTATACCAAGAACTCAGTACAGTGTTACAGTCTGTATTTACTTAGGACTTTAGCTTTAGATCAGTATAACACAAAACTTAGCTCAGGACATACCCTCAAAAAATGAACATATTTATTAAATATTACTTCTATTATGCCCCATGACAAATAACCATTGCTGGATATTCTTACAAGTTCAGTGTTTGAAATAGTGTAATAGTGTGCCGCTCTATGAAGCAGCAAAGAACTTCCAGAGAGGCTGCTGGGGAAAAAAAAAGGAAGAAAGAAAGAAGTAAAAAAAACCAAAACAAAAAACAAACAACAACCAAAAATTAAAAAAAAAAGAAAAAAAATAAATCCCACCCCAAACAACAGAAAAACAGGAGAAAAAGAAGGAAAGAGGGCAGCAGATATCAAGTGGAGAATTAGATTTGAATAACTAAACCAAACTGTTAGAGCAAGTCTACGACAGTCACTGCATGCAGAAACCCCTTGGAAAAGTGTCATACAGATCTAAGTAGGTTGTAATAAACAAGCTTAAGATCTATCTTCACTGAATTTTTCCATACTGGGAAAAATGGTAGGACTTTTCCCCATCATATGGAAGAATTTTGAGATTAAATTCCAGATTATCCAGTCTGAGATTATTAGTTTTACTCTCCAAGAAATCCAGTGTATGAACCTATATTAAATTTTTCCAATGATACTTAAAAAAGGCAAACTATAAACTTTTCAATTCACTTTTTATATTGAACTTTCCAAAGAAATCTGAAGTGTTGTCTTTAATTCTCATTAAAGTGGTCAAACATTTCTCCTGTTTCTCCCCTCCCCCAAAAGTGCAAAAAACAAGTTGCTGCTTGGTCCACAAACATAAAACATCATATACAGCAAGAGGTTTTCCTTCTGATGGAGTACTGCTGCCAACCCATTACTTCCAGTTTCTTCTCCAAGAAAAATGTCAGCGTCCAAAGATGGAATTCAATTCCAGTAGAATTAACTCTACAATCTGATTCTGGTATACTGTGTGAACTGCTATGTTACCAGTCTCTTTCTCTGGTTTTAATAAGGTTGGACCAAAAACTATTGCTATACTTTGATAGGTCATTCGGTTCTTTTCTCCATTTTCTACAACTCTGAAAGAGAAAAAAAAAATACACAAGAAGAGGTTTATCAGTGTTAGGGCAATAGGATGATAGAAAAAGACACATCCCAAAGCAAATGGCTATTCAAAGTATTTATTTAATGAGTAGTCTTGCTACTAGAACATACAGCTGCTGTAATTTCCCTCTCTATGAAAAAAATTTTGTTTTGAAATGTCATTCTTGGTGCTCTCACAGTCCCCCTCTAAAGGACTTGGCAGCACACATCACAACTATCAAACATACTGTCTCAAGTCTGGTGCTCTGCACTCATATCCAAACAGACTGATACACTGCTTTTATCAAGTCCAATATAAAAAAAATGCAGTAAGAACAGTCACTTCTTAAATTGGTACTTTAAACTGGATTCTTTATCTTTAAGGGAGGATCAGCAATACAAAGCCTTTTCTTCTGTTACTTACCTCTTCAGGTGTCTAAAGAGTACCTGCATCGTGTCCTGATTTGGTTTTGGCAACTGTTTGATTAAATCTTTAACAGCAGGGACACGCTGCCTTGGTTCTTGCTCTGCAAAAGGGCGAGGTTGAGAAACAAAAGTTCAGTATTTTTGTTTAAAGCCTTAGCATAAAATCCAAGAGGCTGGGAATGAAGCCTTGGTTCGCAGTGCTGATCCGAGATTGGACACTGCCACCTCCCGGCCGGCCCCGGCACCACGGACGGGCAATGCCGGACAAGTCACCCCGCTCACAACCACAACATTCTTCTTATGTCCAAAATAATTTTTAAAATTGTACAGGACTTATCCCAACACCATATGCAAGTTCTCCAGACTTACTAATTGCATTGACAAAGTCATTGAAGTGGTTGTAAGTGAACAGCGGCTCTGGCAGTTCTCTGAAGAACATTTTTAGTGCTCCTGTAATGACATGTATATCTTCCCATTTACTGTCATTCAAGTCCAGCTTCTCATCTGAGAGAGAAAAATAAATAATTAATGATAATACTTCCACTATAAAAGAGCTTTTTTTTTTTTTTAATTAACTCAACTATTCTTCTGTACTTATTGCTTCAAAGCAGTGAAGACTTGCTCCACTTCAGCACGTTCTGTACCCCATTCTGGGATACAGAGATGCAGCAGCAGATGGAGATGGCTAAACTCTGCCTACTGCACTACATACAGTTCCTCTATTCCTAGGGTATTTTCCAGAAGGGAACAGGAGCTGCTGACATAACACAAAATTTACTGTTAGATCCTGTCAATCAGGAAACGAGAGGTCAGATTCTGGATGGGCTACACTAAGATACTGCCAGAAGAAAGGGTTTTATACACAGAGTACAGTGAAGAAGAGCTAAGCCCTCCCCCCACCAAAAGGCAGTAGCAAATCTCACTAAAAAAAAGCATTAACTTACAATTTTAATGCTAGTGGAAGCTTAACATGCTTGCTGTTTTTCCATAAGGTAGTGAGTTGTTTTGTTAGAGATAATTCCCCTCCCTCAAATTCTATTACCATCTTCTTTTAGAATTCTGTTCTAGCACTGCCTCTGTGGTCCACACAAGACTAAACCTTCAGAATATGAGGTTTTCAAGTAATGCATATTACACAGTCAGTTCTGTAATTCTGAAGTAACTTCACTTCAAGGATGACAGTCATTTGTCATGATATACTACTGTTACAGAGAAATCTTTTTCCTTAGCTTGCTATGAACTTCAACAATCTGAAAATATATGCCATTGTAATATAATTGGAGGAAGCTTACCATGATTGACTGCAAATCTCAGCTTCTGTATCACTGCAAGATTGCCACTAACTCTGTATAAGCCATCAATATCTAATCCTGAAACAAAGGGATAAATCTTTTTTAATACCTTACATATGTATAGGTCTACTCAGCAAAATTAAAAGCAAAGGAAACCCACCTTGTAACAAAGAAATGAAAAGTTAAACTAGCTTGTTTTGATGGGCAGGGCATATAAAACAGAGGAGGTTTAATCTGCTGACACAAGTTTGGCAGCATTGAGCTCAAAGTAATCTCTAAAACTTCCTATTCAAGTAGTAGTGAGGCAACAGCTCCAAGTTTCCCCAGAGAGATCAGATGTCTTGTTTAAGATGCTTTTGGTGGGTGGGCAGGGAATACATGGAGTCCAACATGCAATAACCAGGTATTTTGTGGATACAATGTTCAATTTTTAATGTATGGTTAAGAAAAACCCAATCAGGTCATGCATAGAGAGCATCTCAAAGTTGTCAAGTGACCAGGTTTACATGGAGAAGGACTGATGTACATGCACACTCAGAGCTACCCAACAGCCTACAGAACTAAAATGGGCAGCCCTTGCCTTACAGGACTGCACACTTGACCAGAAAAGAAGAAAACTGTGTCTCTGTGGTTGCTACTGCAGTTACTCAGCAGTGATTGGGAGGTAAAGAATTTATCTGCAAAGCCACTTGAATGCAGCAGGTGAGTCAGTGCCACTGAGAGGGTGAGTGCTGCCAGAATACCTGCAAGTGCCTGTAGCTCCTCAAGGAGTTGTCTGATGCAACACAGCACAGATACCAGCACCATCTGACATATCCCTTTTCCCCATAATCCACTAGTCATTCCTTTACACAAAGAACTGATTTGAAGCATATTGGTAGAAGGAAGAAGAGTTGGAGAGGTAGGAAAAAAAGCTGTTAATTTCTGTCAGCTTCCCCTCAGGTATTTAAAAAAGGAAAACTTCACTATCTTCACTGCAGTCCTGCCTTTAAAATAAAAAAAATAACAAAAAAAAGGAACAAAGCAAAACAACCCCTTTCTCACAATCTTCAGATCACAAATGGAATAAAGCTGCTGCCACAAGCAAGGTGGCAATTTGTCAAACTGGATTAATGCAATGGGAGCAGTTTTTCTCCCCTCCCAGGCCATAAGACAGAAGCATTGACAAAGAGGACTACATGCTAAATGAAGTTCCCATGGAAGATGCCTTAGAATTCACATGTATTCCCCTGCAACACTTACCCTGATACTCAAGAGAGTTCTCAGATTAACAGACTGGTAATACCTGAATGATGATTATGGAGATTCCATAATCCCCTCTCAGTCATCTTTTCCAAGAGATAAGCCAAAGACAACAGCAAGAAACAGGCAAGAAAAGCCACAGAGACTACAGCCAAGTCAGGAGTAACAACCAATAAATTTTCAACAAAAATGTGAAGATGTGCTTTAGAGCAGAAAACCCAGAATGTCACATGTAGCTTTCAAACAAAGTGTTCTTAGTTATTAGGTAGGAAATACATATTTTCAATGAAAGCAAACAAAAACTGAGTCAATATGTGGACACTGATAACTTCCAGAATTGCATAAAATTTAGCAATTCCTGTAACTGGCTGAAGGGCATCAAACCAACAGACTGGTCTTCTGGCAGTCAGTGCATACACAGAGCAGGAATACAACTTTTTCCTAGAAGTTCATTTCAAGGAAGTTTTAATAGAAGTGATTGTTAGCATGCTTAAACCTTCCAAAAATGAACAGTTGCATTTCAATAGTCTCACTTTTAATCTGAAAAATCACCAACTTGATGAGCTGAGCTCTTCCACTACTTCCTGTAATCCCTCTTGCCTTGGAGCCTCACTGCCAGGAGGCTGTCCTGATTTCTCCTCAGCTTGAAATATACTGAAGCAGATCAGTTCCTCAGATATAAGATTTCCTCCCCTCTCCCCACTTTGGATCCCACCTATGTCCTCTCACTCTTGAAAACCCGACGTTAACTCCAGATACAAGTTTCAGATTGTGTTCCCCAAATAAACTAACAGCATTTTAAGATTAAAATGTTCAACATTAAGAGTGGTGAGCTAGAGAGATTTGTAAACAAAAAAATTCAACCATACCATGTTCCTCAACATGCTCAATGCACAGCTTCACGAACTTTGGCACCGTGCTGTTTTCTCTTTGACACAAGCTGGTGAGATTTGAACCAAAAACTTGATCTGGAACCAAGTAAAGAGACTGATTTACAGTGGAACAGGACACGAGTGACAGAACTAGTTCAGGTTAAAACAAACCTCTGTAAAGGGCAAAGTCTACTGGATACAATTGTCGCAGTATTGGAGAGGAAATAGGAAAGTTTTGAAAAGAGTTCTCAGCAGCTCCCAGTGAGAAAAAGCTCCCAGTGTCAGCAGCTACACAAACGTGAGCCTCCAAGAAAAGTTTTGCTACTGAAACCATTTTAATCCATCAGGTGATACTTTTAAGAGTCATTTTGTCAACAATGTTATAAGAAAATGAATGGATTCAAATGTGTCCCGTTACACTCCATTCCTGTCCCAAGGTCAACATGCATTTATTGCAATCTTTGTTAAAAATTCGAAGAGATAATGAACTTTAACTGGAGTGAAAGCTTTTGGCATTGCTTTGGAAAAAACCCTGCAAAATGTCATCTTTCACTGCACCACTGTTTAATAGAGCATTATATATTAATTTAATTTAATGTAGAGTCTTCTGACATTTTTAAGTTCTGACACAAATTTGTAAATTACAAACTTTTACCTCAGAGCTCTGAATGGATGCAAGTCTGACCATGCATAGGCAACCTGGCTGCAAGGTCAGAATCTAAATAGATATTTATGGGCAATGGTAAATCTGAATCTTGTTTTCTAAACTACACAATCCAGGGGCAGTATTTTCCATCATTAAGTGGAGCAAAAATGAAAATCAGCTTGGACAGAGAGGAGAACCTTGCAACGTCTCAGTGAATTTTAGCAGCATGTTAATTCTTCTTGCTCAGATTCTTATCACCAAAACCTTTGATAGATCCATTTCTGTGGCTTTCATCAAAGATGCCCAAATAATAGGTGGCCTCTTCTGTTCAGATGCATGAGGGTGACATGGGGTCTTGAGATAGAGAAGCAAAGATCCCACTCTTAAAGGGAAGGGGTGTCTGTTGGTTTGTTTACTCTGGTTAATTAGGTACATAAGTGGCCATCTTCCCAGAATCTGGTGTATCTTACTTCAGAGCTTCTGCAAAACAGAGACTGCTCTTGCATTTGCATAATGCACAGCATCTAGCCCATTTTTCATGTTCAATAATTTCAGTAGATTAACAACTCTTGCATCTTGACCAGTGCTTTGGGAAACCCAAGCAGCACACCAAACCAATTTTACAGTATGAAAATGGGCATTCAATGGCATTATATAAGGCCAGTGGTCCACACCACCTCAGTGCTGTGGCAGCTACTCACGCAGCGAGCTTTATAAGCAGAATCAGTAGCAAAGGATTGAAAAAGCCCACGCAGCAGAAAGCCAGGCTAGCATGCAGCTGTGGCAGGTAAAGCAGTGCAGATTAGGTAGCAGAAGAAAACAGCAGCATGTAACAAAGTAATTTGCTACAATTGCCTTCGACTTTAATAATTTCAACATATACAGGAGTAGTATTTTTTTCTTCGGACAACATCTTAAAAGTAATTTCTGTACTTTTGATTTTCCACGTAACAAAACTTGAACGTAGTTCCTTCTCCACTCAGTGCATACTGTTCAAGTAGATTTTTTTCTTCCAGAACTTTTCACTAGTTTTTCTGCTCACACTGGATTTGCCAAGCTTTCCATTTACTAAGCTTGTTCTGCAGCAGCCACAAAAGTACACTGGGCGTTTAAATGAAGACTTCTGTATTCTTCATTCATACAATAAATGTAAAGCTGTACAGTGCACATCCAACTACTAAAACTTATACCATGCTTTTAAATAAAAACCAAACTCCTCATTCCTTAATGCCTTTATTAAAAATCCAGTCATTAGCACGCACATGTACAAATTAGACTTGGCTTAGTGTTCACTGTTGCCCATGTCAGAAGTTACGTCACTGAGCCATGACATGAATACTAAGTTGTAAAGCAGAGTAAAACGTCAAAGTCTGGGAATAATGCTCCCTTATTCCAAACAAAATTTCCATCATTTACAAGTAAAATATATTTGCAGATACACAAATATATCAAACACCACATGCAACAGAAGCACACCTGTTAAAGTATGCGGTGAGGCAAATCACAGTAGGATTTGGTCTGCTATTTGCCTACCCATATGCTATTTTGACCCTAGTAGAGCACCACCTACAAGTCCTGCTAAAGCATACAAGTAAATAAATAAATGAAGTTTTACAATGAGAACCAAGTCAATCATTTACACAAATACATTAACTTAAACCTGTGCAAATACCGTTCTCTCAAATTTCCACAAATGTGACAAAAAGAAATCTTTCATAACTTTGATTCAAGAGTATCTGTAACACTCTTCGTGAAACAATTAAAACAATGTATACATTCAAAAAAGGTTATGGGAAAAAGATGTTTAAGACTCCTGCAACCTCATCCTGGTTTTCCTGAATATTTCCTTTCTTATGATATGGCACATGATTGTCTGGTTCCACACGGACTAAACCACCCTTGTGAAACGGGTGAGCACACACTCGGCTTTGTACCCAAAGGACTGTCCTTTCCCCTGTTTGCACAAATGAGGGTCAGATATCTGGATTTCCAGCTCAGAAGGTGGAATGCAGTGCTTCTTAGCTATAGAGTCCAAGTCCAAACGGGCTCCTGGGCCCCCAGTTTTCACTGCAGTTTGGCCAGCAGTGAGCCGAAGGAGAGGGCATCCTCCGAGCAGTTTAATGGCCAGTAACAGCACTCAGAAGTACAGCAATCACCAGTTCCACTATACAGCCAAGACTTTTGTTAAACCAACTATACACATGTATTTTACTCTGAAACTAGACCATTTTAACCCCATTTCACACATGAACTACTAAATTCAACTTTTCAAATTACGTCCTTTGTTAAAAAGGTTCATTTACCCTTAATGTAGCCTTTTTCACGGACAGCTTGTAACGTAGGGCGCCGTGTAAGAAACTTCTTGAGCTTCGTTTTGGTCTTTTTCTGATCTGTGGAGTCTATATTGCTGGGTGCTTTCACTGCTGAAAAGAGAAACATATTTAGCATTACTACCCACAGAACCAACACTGCATTTATCAGCCAAGGAACCAACATTAAAAGAAAAAAGCAATTACGCTCCAAAACACACAAAAAACCTATTCAAATTTGCAACGCATCCCTAATTTCTTCCTTAACTTTCTGGAACTCCTTGCAAATAGCATCCACTTCTCAAACTACCAAGAGACAACCCTGTCACTAAAAACTTGCAAAACCAACTAAACAGTATCTTCCGTATGGAATTTATGTGGAAATTTAAAAATGCAGCTATGTTTCAAAACCAGTCCTGCCTCTCATTAGGTTAACTATCTTGAAAGAAATAAATACTTTTTTGAAAATTATGTATAGGGCCTGGAAGGAAAGGAGAGAAAACCGTTTGCCTGATTAATGTATTTCTGTGCACAGGAAGTTAATTCCTGCATCTAAAAGACATTTAGCTCCAAAATTCTGAAGGCGTAACTAAAAATGTTTTGTTTCTTTAAACAGCCAATACATCAGCAGCAACTTAGCAAAACTGCAGCCCAAGTTAATAGTGCAAATATTTACAGATGCTGTGCCACAGATAAAACACAATTCCAATCAGTAAAATGACAAAAGAATCCTTATTCAAAACTATTTATAAAAGTCAGATACTATTTCTCTGCATTTGACAACACCTTGAAAGTAATTAATTTCACCACTGCTTATTTTCCCCTGTTTTAAATGTGTCATAAACAGGAGCTAAAGACATTTCACACTTCTTTTCTTCTTCTTCTTTTTTTAAGTATGATTAATAAAACATGAAAGAAAATTTACCAAGTAGCATCAAGATGTAGAATGAACTATATTAAGATTGCTTACAAACTTCAGTAGTTTCATTTTTAGCTGTCTTTTTGAATTCTTCCCTATTTATGCATAATACTGAAGATGCAGAAAATGAAAACTGGCATTGCTAGAATCAATTAATGGAAAATTTTCAACTCACAACGAAGTTTCTTAGAGTCTTTATTTTCTTTCTCTTTGTCTTGTTTTTCCACTCCAGGAGAATCTGGTACCTCATCGTCTAATGCTTCATCAGACTCTATTACCTGTTGGATTTAAGAAGATATGCAGTGCTCAGTTTGCC
Source organism: Dicaeum eximium (assembly GCA_013396995.1). Taxonomy (NCBI): domain Eukaryota; kingdom Metazoa; phylum Chordata; class Aves; order Passeriformes; family Dicaeidae; genus Dicaeum; species Dicaeum eximium. The sequence goes on from VWZP01006907.1 coordinate 752,567, forward strand.
AGTTCAGAAAATACAGCACTAAACCACATATCTCCTGCAGACAGTTCTACAATACACAATTTTTGCCCCTACAATGACATTCAGTTTGTTCTTTCCTGAACTCTAGATGTTAAACATCTTCAGTGACAACACCACTCTCATTGGCAGAGTGAGAAACAGTATTTCAGCATAAGACTCAATAAAGAAAATGTTGCTGGACACTGAACAAAGTACAACCAGCCTTTCATGATAACACTTCATTACATCAACCAATAAACAACAGAAATTATTTCTGGTTGGGCTTATTTTCCAAATCCAATAGACAAACATCAGCTATTTAATGGTCTGCCACAGAAATGCCTGACTGATAGAGCAGAAAAAATTTCAAGAGCATTTACCCCATTTGTTTTCTCTATAAGTGAAATTTCCATAATAGAAAATAGGACTATCAGTTGGAAAATCTCATTGCTTCAAAACATACACTGAATTCACTCTGAAAAATAAGTGTACCAGTGCCTAAAATTCTTGCCCTGTGTTCCTGCTATCTCAGCATATTCTCATTAAACACTGTCAAGTGAAAACATAGATGATGTTGAAGTGTGGAGGCAGATTCCGGGGTCTGCTGATCTTACCTGCAGCCCATGCTCCGTGTGTGACATACCAGGAAATGGGGAAAGAACCTTCCTCAGTTTCAGTACAACATATTCCCTTCCCAAACAGTGCCTGTCAACTGAAGTGAACTGGAGTGCCACACAGTCGCCAAAATCTGACTGCAGAGTGCCTTCTTTTACAAGGAAGGAAACTGTAAAAGTGAGGCAGGGCTGTGCACTCCAGAGCACTGAGTGAGCAGCAGCATGACTTCATGGACTAAGCTGCACTTTAACCTGTAGGGCAGTGTCACCTTTAAACACCTTCATTCCTGTTCCTTTTCAAAAGCTTTGGATAGCCTTTTTACACATCAAAGACCAATATATTCAACTGCCCAAATAATGTCCCCATTAAGGATCCTCTGCCACTCTTCAAGAGGCCTGAAAGCTTTTTAGGATTGGTATATTGTAAACCTATTAAATGCTTTGGAAAAAAGTCACCTGGGATCTAGTTTGTACTATGCAACAAGTCTAAAGTAATAACTTGGAAATTTCTGTATTTAAAAAAGAGCAGCCACATCCTTTGCAGGTAGCTGTTCCTCTTGTATAGGGTATTGCCACAACAGCAGCCTGAGAGAGCAAAGAGAACAGAATCTGCCCTGTCTTTTGAGGAAGATCTTATCGTGCTATAGTGCCTTGGCCGTGGGAAAGAGAACACAGCTACTATTACCATAAACTTTCAAAAATTAAAAGATCTGATGGATTTTTGTACCCAAAGCTTCAGTGCTTCAAATTATCAGGTAATCTAATGCACTTTCTTGACTTATGCCTTGTACTCTTGGGTCTCTTGGCTACCAGCTCCCAGCAGTATACATCACCATTTCCTCCAGAATGCTGGTAAACTCTCCTTATGCCACCCTTCACTTCCTCAGCCTAACACATAATACCTCGAGTCTCAGCCTTTCCATCTTCACTCAATTTTGGGCAGGGAAGAAGTGGCCTCAGTTGTGTTACACGGGGCAGACAGGAGAAGGGTGTCACTGAGTGACTGGGTGACACTGCCTTGCCTGGTTATTAAGGGCCACGACATTCCCATACCAGGAGAAAGCAGAAAATTCAGAACCTGAACTACAAGTGCTCAGAAAGAAACGGAGCCATTCATATCAGCCTGCTGTGTTTTGGTGGAAAACACTCATATGTGAAAAGCACTATAAGAGATAAGAGAAATGAAAGCCACTGACTGGCACTGAAAGCAACAAAACTGGAGCTTATGGACAGCAGCCAAGCCTGGAACTATTAAAAAGTAAGAATATACATGAAGTAAACTTGATATGAGAGTGAGATTTTCTCCAAGATCTCCTCCAACTTCTGAATTAAAAAATTGTTAATCCTTTTTGGAAGTATCAAAAGCAAATGCTTGAGCACTTCTCTGATAATTAAATATTTGGCATTATGGTGTCAGACAAGAAGAGATAATACAGTATTTTGCCAAGACTTTTAATTTGCACTTCAGTGCAGCCATAGTAGGTGAAGAGCAGTATCAAATGCTAAGAAATGTACGTCATGAAGTTGTCCCTTGGCCATTCTCCCCCTTTCATTCCCTCTCTATCAGAACCTTTCAGGTCACTGAGACAGAACAAGTATTTCTGAGATGGATGTCAGCCCACACCTCCTGCATCTTAAGCCAGTGGACCATCTTTCTCCCTTTGCCACTATTAATTATATGTCACTCACCACCAGCAGGAACTGCCATATCCTCAAACTCCTGCCTGCTCTCAAGAAAATCAGTAAATGAAGATGTACGTGAAGCTTTAAAAGTTGTTATATCAATTAGTTTACTAAATAATATAACTATGAAAATAGAACCTTCATGATATAAATACATACCTGATTATTGATGGTGTAGTTAAGAACTTTATACCATTCATTAATAAAGCTGTCATTATCTGATTGAATTAAGAGCTCAGTACCTTGGCGAGTTTTTAGCTTTAAAGAAATAAGAACAGATATCATCAGATTTGATTAACACACTACAGCTCAAAAGTAAAATCACTTAAATCAAATTAAACTTCTCGCTGGAAAAATTGTTAGCTAATACACAGACACTCAAGAACATTCACCAGTGAGAACAGCCATTAACAGTGTACTTAAAATTGAAAAGCATATCCCACACAGACATATTAAAAATGGACATTTCTTTCAGGTACTTAGATAACAGCTACATTTAAGCAGGTAGAAGTGGATAAAACTCAGTTTTATGAGTTTTTGATTTTAAGTTTAAATAAAATTTCATACATCAGTAATTGAAGTGCATATAATTCTGCCTTTAAATAAAATAATTTACCTCAATAACATTCTTTTTGCTGGATTTGTCCTTCGAGGCCCAGTCAATCAAAGCCCCTCTGAGATCCACTGTAAATTCTGGCTTAGACTGATTAACACCAAACTTCTGGAAAAAATTAGGAACAGTGATGATAAAATTAAACCTGAGGAAATTCTTTACAGTCTTGCAATCTTTTAAATCCAACATGTATTATTTACAGTCTATACAACTTAAACCAGACACAGAACTTCGCCACCAATCAACAGGCATGACACCAGGAAAACAAAAAACCTTCCACAGAACAACCTTTAAGCACATCTATTACAAGCTGCTCAGCTTAAAGCCCTCAAAATTCCGCAAATTTAAATGCCAATCAGATTCCAGCAGAGCTTTCTTTGCTATCACAGATTACAGAAGTCCATACAACATTTGATTGTAGCTTGATTTTAGTCAAGATAGTCCCAAGCTTTAGACAAAACCACCTAATAAGTAACAGAACAAAACACCCCCAAACATTCTGCCACCTAATCAGTAGTTGTATATAAAAAACCAAAAAGCAAACCAGAAACAGCAGCCTTGATGGACAGGAATCACATCCCTCCACACTGAAAGAGCACTCTCACTTTATACATTTATCTATTTATAATTTTTTATAATTTTTTTTAAAACATTTGCCCCCCAACACTTTTATACTTTCCTGTAGTGCTTCTATTGCAATACTGGAGCATGTCCTACCACGTAAACAGAACTCACTGTCTGTCTACTAAACAAACAGCAAATAACCCACAAGTAACCCTTTAAACAATCTGGAGAAAAACCTCAGGCAGCTATTCTTACCTCCTACTTTCATATTTACACTAGGTATCAGAATTTTAAAAAATAAAGTACTTTTACTATGATTTCAACATACACCACATAGCTTTGAAATGTAATTCCTCAAGGAAACCAGTTTGGTGGCCCACACAAACAAAAAGCTCCAATTGTGAGTGACATGAGTAAAATGAGTAAAATATGGAACAGGGAAAGCTGGAAGTCACTCAGTTATAGCACAGAAATTTCGTGCTGTAGTTCCAGAGAAAGCTTGTAGCATCTGCTCCCCCAGAAAGGTTCTTATTTCCTCACCAAGTCTTTGATGTGTGAATGCTGTTCCTGTGACACTCTGGGGGACCTGAGCCCCAGGACAAGCTCCTTGCTGCAAACACAAGTTTCCAGCCTGTACAAGAACAGCCATATCCAAGGGGAGAAAAGATGGTTCAGAAAACAGGACTAATCTGCTGCTTCTGATTAAACTCCCAGCATGGATGTTAATTAATGCTAATTGTGTTTCAGAAAGGCTGTTTACCACTGGAAAATCTCCATGCCTAGAGTCCTAAGGGCACTCAAGTGTTGAATGTAAAGTAGCATCTTAACTTCTTTATTTTACCCATGAAATAACGAGTAGGTCTGTACTTCTAATTTACCCTATGCCAATTAGCACTTAGGGAAAAAATCCCCACCACCTTCTGCTTTCTAACTTAATTCTCAGATACCTCATCCAAGAACATTTCTTATTAATTATAGTAGAGCTTTTGAGAGAAGCTCAAACAATAAACAGGAACAATCTCTGGGCTATTTTGGCTCTTGCAGCAGCTGCCCATTCAAGAGAAAGTCCCATAATTGCTGCCCACACATCCGAAGTGTCCCAGACACACACTTCCTGACAATCTAGATCAATCTTGCTGCGTGTTGGAAAAAAAATGAAATCAATTTATAGAGTTTGGCACTGGAGAGAACAGGAAACCAGTGCCAAAGTCCTCTACAGGACTGGGGACGGGGGTGATTGGTTAAAACCACGGCCCACATGATCCTGAGAATCACAGGACAGGACTTGCTACAAGTGACATCAATACAAGAAAAAAAAAAGTTACCTATCAGTGCTGTTTTGACCAAAAGAAAAGCCCTCCACTACATTATCTTGCTGAATCCACACCTGACAGATTGCAGCACTACCTCCTACAGCTTTACTCTATACACATCTTTTTGGCCTGACTCCCCTCAGAATTTCAGAAAAGCACAGAAGAAAGCAAAAACTAAAGCCAAAAGTCAAAACAAAAAGACTTTTATCACTCCTTCACTCAAATGGTGGCCAAACTGCTGTGTGAGATCCAAGGATGGGGAAACCCAGGTAAATAATCCAGCTACCCTGCAAAGTTCTTCTTAAATACCTGCACATTACATACTCGTCACAACCTTTTTATTCAAGGACATTTTAAGTTTACCATGCAGGCTCTCCTTTGAGCTTTCCTGTCAAGGTTCCTTTCTACTCCTGGATCTATGAAAATGAGATGCCAGCAGCCATTTCCTCCTTAAAGCTTTCAGGAGCAAGTGCTGCACAGGGCTGCTCACACCACCTGCACACAAAAGCTGCTGAAGGCAATCGAACCCTCCTGAAGCCTGCAGGTTCTGCTGACAGAGGTAAAAAAAAACCCCTTCCTTGTGCATCTGCTGCCACACAGATATCAAGCCTGCTTTCTCAAAACAGAGTGCTACCTAGTCAGCACCAGTGAGGAGAAACCCAGCTCTTACTGAGCAAACACCTTACTCTAACTGGATTTCTCTTTGGAGCTGTCTGGGAATTTTGGAAAGGGCAGCAGTGTAAGACAGAAAGAGGGAGAGGTTTGGACGTGGTGCTGCCAGCTGTCCTAGATATGAAACTGTCCTACAGTCACTGCTGACAACATTTTTTAGACAAAAAAACATAGTCACGGGGTGTACTTATGGTGATTGTATGGGAGAGGTAACTTTTTGGAAATAATAGTTTCTTTGCTTTAGATAGAGCAGATGCTGTGCAGCTTAAGGACACCCTTGAAGATGTGTATTGACATCAATAAATAGAAGGCTTTTTCAGGATTTTCTCCAAGTCCTGGAAGCCTGCACAGGGACAAACCACACAGTCTGCACTGTGACACATTCCAGCATTCTTTGGAGGCAGAACTGGAAGTTATTTATGGGAAGCTTTTGGATGTATAAATGACACCTGGCATTCTTGTAATTCTGTTTCTAACTAGAGTTGGGTAGGATGTTTTAATTCCAAGTCCTCCTCATCCATGGATGGACTATGGAAAGAAAGCTGTGGAAACAGATGCACCTTTTTGGCTGGCAGGGAAGTTTCAAAACTACAGCTTAAGCAAAAAAAAAAAAAAANGTCACAGCAAAATGATGGATTGTTTTTAAACCAGACTGATAGGAGTATTTCCATTCCAAAAAGTTTTCACAAAAGCATCTGAGCTCCTATATAATCAGCAGGGCAATACTGGTGAATTGTAGTAATGTACACATAACATCCTTGGCTAAAATCACTGTTGTGTAACATCAACAAGAGTATGCTCAGATGAATCTTGAAGAGCATCTATTTTCTTGATGTTTGGGAAGTTTACAGGCTTGGTTTGCCACCACTGTACTTGTCACTGAGCACATGTGCCTATTACAGATAGCTGACAGATGAATCCTTCTAAGAAGTTACCTTTTCTTTGCTTTATGAAGCCCTGTCACTTTGACAATAGCTAATACATCTCATTCACACCAAAAACTGAGTGAAAAACACTTTTAAAAAATCTAGATCACCTTATAAAAAGTAGCCTTTTACTAGGCTACCAAACTTCACAAATTATCTGTTCCAGGCTTCCACATACAGAGCAATTAAGTTCACAAACAAGGAAAAGACATTTTGTATTTTTAATACAAGGTTAATTAATGATAATTAATTTTTGATAGGCAGCTCTTCTGTGCTTGGCATTTTCAAAACATAACTATGGATGCTTAAATTACATATAAAAATCCTACAAATTTACATCAGCTTTCTGTATGTGGAATACAGCCAGAACATGTGCTCTTTTCCTTTCACCTCTTCATGTGTAACATTTACATTTCTGGGTATTCCAATTACAGCTAGAATTATCAAACAACACGTACACCATTGTATCAAAAGTATCATAGGCACCATACAAAGATTCCAAATTAGTTGAGTTAGAAAAAATCAGGCAAAATATCTGTTAAAAAACTCAGCATATCATGCTGCTTATTAGTCAAGTCACTAGTGGTTCAAATAGTAGGCAGATTTGGCATTATAATTCTAGCACCAATGAACCAGATACTTTCTACTTTGTTCCAGTGGAAGAATTACAGGATTATTGCAATAAACTTGTGTTAATTTGCACCTTGGATAACTTTCAAGAACAGCAAACAAGATACGTGAGCTGTTATTAAGTGTCAAAACTAAATCTTGGAAAAATTGAAGTTTACTTTCAGGATTAGTGGCAAATAGCCTTACAGTGACAAGAGGCATGCAACAAGAACACATACAGTGATAGCTGAAACTTGGGCAGAGTTTACATAGGTGACAGCAGGTCGATGACTGAGAGCATTTTTCCAAGAAGAAAGCAGCGAGAGCAAGAGCTCAGGAATTGAGCCCCCTGGGCAAAATGACTTGATGAGAGAAAGGAAGAAAAGTGATGAAGTCAAAAAACAACACACAAAAAAAAAGGATATGGTTATATCAATCACTAGATGAATGCTAAATATTCTTGTTGTAAGATGAAGAAGAAATGTAATTCTTATCGTATGTCAAACAGTGAGACTTCACCTTATTAAAATACGGACACAACACGGTTTGAGAGGTGAGGTGGAATTCTGAATACCTAAAAAAAAGTTTCCTACAGAGACCAAGAACAATGTGTGCTGAACACTCAATTACATATCTACAAAGTCAGCTATGATTATGCAGGTGTAAATCATTAGGTCCTTAAAAGAGATTCTCAATATTTCCAGCTTCATTTTATTCTGTTTGTTCTGTTGATATTTATTTTGCTGATCCTACTCTAGTGTTTTACAGTGTACACAATTGATAGTGTCTCACAGAAATGTTCTGACTATGGTACTTTTGCTCCACCTAAATTATCAAAAGAATTGACACATTTTTATTTTTAAATTTATTTGTTAATATTTTTGTTTCTTTTTAAATTATTCTATCTGGCATAACTAGTTACACTAGTGCCCATAACTCATGCAACCCTGCTTATTGTTTATCTTTTATGGATAATTAATTTGGGCACACATCACCTATAACATTATCATATATTCATGAACAGGTCAGCATTGTGTGTTTTAATGATACCAACACACAGCTGAAAAAGACAGTTCTCTTGATTTACAGCCACACCTGAATTAAGAGTATTAGTAGCTGTAACTGAGATTTTGGAACTTGACTAGTTATGTAGGCAAAACTTTTACTTTGCAATATGCCTATTAATATCTGCAAAAATTAAAACACTTTTTGGATCTTTGGCGGCAAAAGTCAATCACAGAAGTTACCAAAATCCACTTCCTGCCATACAGTGGAATTTACCTTCTTTCATGCCTTTCATATTTACTGTTTTTCTTTCCTTCCTTCCTCCCTCTGCTTGGCCATCTTGCACAACTTTACCCTTTTTAAACCTCTTCTTCTCCAAACTTTATTTATCCATCCTTATCTCTTTTTTTCCAACCACCCCTTCTACAGAAGGGGGGAAAAATATATTTTCAGGTCTGAAAAAAACATCAATACTAGAGAAAGGAATTGCCAATTTCAATTCATTATCCATAATGAAGCACAGCAGAAGAAAGTGAACCAAGTAGAAAGACCAGTAAAGCACAGCAAGACAGCACAGATCTGTAAGAGGCAATTTTGCTGGAATTCACATGGCAATACGTGGAAATAATGAACACTGGCTCTGGCATGTCTTTAGTTGTTACAGGAGATCCACACAGTTTCATGTCAGACCTCCAAAAGAGGGTATGAAAGCCATAGATAAAGAGCCATTTCTATACCTATTAATGCAGGAATGCAGCTGGATAAATACAGCAAATTTAATGATAGTCCTATTACACTAGAGGTGATTTTAAAATTGAATAATCATTATCTTCAGTGTGATGTTTCTCTTTGGTCTTCATCAGACAACAAAGTAAGTACAAGTACATGTAATGCACTATGAAGACCTAAAACAAAATATGGAATCCAGCAAGACAAAGGCTAAATCATGAGACAACAACACTGCATTGCTTAAATAGGCCAATGCAAGAAGCCTTGTGTCAGACTATTTTCTTTATTACATGTATCACATTCAAAATTAGCTGGAGTTTACAAAAAATATCCAAGAATGGTACACACAAACTGTTTAGACAAACACATTAGTAAAGAACACAAAAGTATTTGGCCTGGAAATAACTTCAAGCCTAAGGAGCACCTGAATGTTATCAGTTTCTGGCCTGTCAAACATACATGCATATAACTGGCTTTCTTCTTATGCTACATCATAATTACATTATGGTTACTTTAGGTTACAATAAGCTATTTTCTTGCCAACTTCTACACAGGTATTTTTTTCTATATTAGGTGTAGATATATATAGGTATTCAGGCCCTGCAAATAAGAGGGCTTTACAGTTTATTGTGCTTTACATGACTAACACTTCAGTGAGGGTGGGGGTTATTCCTGGGCTTACCCAGCCAGTTCCACTTCCTTGGGTTTTAGTGAACAGCAGTGATGACCCTTGTAGCACTGCCCATGATGACATCCAATTCTTTCTGTAAATAATTGTAAACAAACATAAAATAAATTGACTCTGGAAGCAGATATTTAAACTGTCAGTCATTACTGCTCAGCTGACCTGTACATTAATATAGTTAAGCACATATATAGTCATTAGTGGCATCAGTAAGTCTTAATTGCTATCATATTTGTAGAGGGAAACATATGTTAACAATCCCAGCCTGACCATCAAAGCTTAAATCAAACAAAGCTAATTAGTAGTAGAAGCAGTTCACCAAGAGAAACACCATGCAATTATAATTTCAAAGGGACTAATCTGGAATGCTCAGCTCGCTGTGTACTTAACAGATCATGCCAAACTACTGCATAATTCTGAAATTCATTGATCTGAGATGCAACTGTCCCATGTTTATGTAATAAGCTCATTTATATTGGCAATAAAGTATTTCCTACACATCTAAAAAATTAAAAGAAAGAACGAATTGTTTCAGTTGTCTGACTGTTTGATTTTATGTCAGCAGACCTGTCCTCCTGAGGTTATTTAAAAAAAAAAAAAATCTTGACAAGCCCTGAATATCTATTCCCATTGCCCAACATGAATTATTACTTAACAGCTCTCTAAGTGACAGGATGGCCAAGTTGCATCTTTCTGTTCAGCAGTGCAGCAATCCAGATCAATGATTCCAGCAGATGCAAAGTAAACGATGGCAGCACATTGCACCAGCAGCAGCTTACACGAGCTACTGCCTACCCAGCCCTACCAAGCTCTTAGGAGCAGCTCTGAGGAACCAAACTGGAGGTCAGATGTGCTGCCCAGCTGCACTGGACTAGGTCAGGGTGGGCCTACAACAACAGCTGGGTGTTGGCTATTTAATCCTCAGGACAAGCATGCTTCGTGTATCACAAGTCTGGGAAACACTGAACTAGCTATAACACACTATTAGATCTAGAAGATTAAATTAACCAAAAAACAATAAAAATGGGAAAAAAAGGCAAGAAGCAAATCTAAATTAACTCTGAGCATGTGCCACACCTCTGCAGTATTTGCCATTGATTCAAAACACCAGAAATGTAGTTAGACAGCATCACCTGATTACACATTATGATTTATAGTGCAAATTGCTGCGTGGGACGCAGAGAAAAGTTAGAAATAAGGTCACTCATCACCTACAGGAGACTGATGTTGGGCAATACACTGCTCCAAACCCTTCACAAGCCCAGGGAAGGAAGAATTAGGGAGCACATGGATGTATACTCTTTGGAAGTTAAAGGACAGCAAGTGAAAGTCTGAAAGCTCTTCTTACACCGATTTCATCCAAGGAACAAGACACACTAAACCTATACAGACTTGCTCTGAAGTAAATCAATCAATCCCATTTTAAAAAGCTGTCTCTCATCAATACACCTTCATGAAATCATGGTCTGTGTGAAGCCCTGGTGTGAGCCTCTGGCTCTCAGCAGTCCATTACCTTTAGCTCACTGGGACAAACACAGGGGGTAAAGTTAAGCTGTGTCATACAGGAAAACCTCTAAGGCAAATTCAGACAAAAAGTAAGAAGTTGCAAACCCCAGAATATTGTCCTAATACAAAAGACCTTTCATAAGCCCCAAGCACATGAACTTTTCAAGTCCAAGACTTACCGAACTTTCTTCCCATTTTCTGTGATTTTTGTCACATTTAATAACCCATACTTTTCTTGACCCTGTAAGGTAAGAGTAAGACATATAAAAGAAAATCTGCTTCTATTAACATCACATCACAGAACTGAATCCCCCAGATAATCCATTTCTGGCAGTGAGCCATCTTTGCTCTTGTCATAACTTCAATAAACTGTCTTTAAGCACATTTAAATATTCAGAGATCAGCAAAATCAAAATTCCTCTGGGAAAGTACTTACTACCATTCAGAGGGTAAAAAGCTTTCCTTCATCAAGACCAAGATTCTTTGGACAAGCCAAATTAAATAATTTGTGATAGCAGACAGTGAAAATTTTAAATGTAAAATTTATAATGATTTGCATAATAATAATATTATAATAGCACAGTAGTCCTTTACTAAAAAAGGAGGTGGCTGACAAAAAAAAATCAGCCTAATTCCCATACAAATTCTTCCTATTAATTTTAATATAATTTCATATTTTAAATAAAACATGGTTGAAGTGCATAAAAAATTAATATATTCATGTTAAAAACAGAAGAGTGAAGCACTTCTTTGATGTCCTCTTTTCTTCCTATCCCTATGGAAAATAGTAGAATTTTAAACTACTTAGTTATGTCTTGTTGATGAAAACCATCTATATTAGCATGCCTACAAAAAATTTTGAAGATCAGTCAGTGATTGGTGGAAAAGAACACTGCTGAACAAGAAGGCTGTTTGCAAGTTTCAAATATTTGGAGTGAATATTCCTAGTTTCTGTGTAAAAATAATAAAATGAAGGAATGTTCAAAGAAGCATTCTAGGATAAAAAGATTCATTTAAACCATCATCTTAAGATGAGGGATCAAAATCTACCATTTTCTTCTGACACCCCAGCCTTGTCTTACCAGCTAAAGTGGTGCTTTAGTGGTGCTAAAAGAACAATAGATTATTTTTTATCAATTCCTTTACAGTAACAGCTTCTAACAGCTCCTAATGTATGAAATAAGCTATTAGTTGAAACAATCAACTAGGGAATGGGTCCAAATTAGTTTTATCATCTAAAAAATTACCTCAATTCTAGATCAAATGAAAATAGAAGATAAATCCTCTTCAGAATTTTCCTCTAAATCTCAAATTTAAATGGACCACAACTGCACAATACAATTTTGAAGTGGTTTTTTGGTTTGGTTTGGTTTGGTTTTTTTTTGCTGGGATCACTCTTATCAGAGACACAGATCTGTTTTTCATGGACCTTAAAAATTCTGCCTACATGTTTCAAGCCCAGCACACAAAATACAGAAAAGACACATTATCAAGGACAAAGGTGTTTAGCTGGTGGATCAGATGTTACTTCAGTCCAATGGTAACTGCTGCTCTTACTCAGTTTAATATCTTCACTGGGCTGAAATACTTTTCCAATCCAGTGACAGATGCATTATTTTCCAAAACTGGTATTTTCAACAGAAAAAGTGAGCCCCTTCCCTCATCCACTCCCCAAAAGGCCAAACAAATGAATTATCCCATTCTTTAGATTACTCCAGTTGTGATCCATGTGCACCATGGACCAACAGTCCCATGCATTGCACCCTTTTAACAAGCAGAACAGCCTGTCACCAACTTTCACAGTGACTGAGCAACCTGTGCTCACTTCCCGAAATAAATCATGGTTTTAATCAGTCACTCATGGTGGAACAAGTGGGGATGATGCTCCAGAGAATGATTCCAAGTATCATACTGCCCTACTTAACAGCAACGCTAGGGGGTACTAACGGGAAAATTAATGGAATCAGGAAAAAGAAGAGGAAAGCAGGTTAAGGATCAAAATTCTCAAAAATTTACCAGCTTTCTTTGGAATATTTAAATCCCAGGGAACAGCTAAAGAAAATAGAGAGATTTTTTCTATTATCTAAATCAGGAGGGAGCTCTTCTGCAAAATACAATTTCAAAAATTCAATATCTGAGCCATATTTAAAGAAATCAGATCACATGCAGCAATAATTGCTTTTGTGTAAGGCTATCAGCTATGCCTGCTTAATAAAAAATGTTTATATTATTGTGAAAAACTGTATGAAGTACTGTGAGAATGGATTATCATTACTAAGCCAGAGAACTATTCCCCTGCATGCAGAACAAGAAAGAAACAGGAGAAGTTGTGCCTTTAATGCCCTGAGGTACCTATCAAGGGGCTGGTAAAACTGACCAAGTTACTTGTTCCAATACTACTGGAGTACAGTTCCAAAATTAAAAAAAAAAAAAAATTTAAAAATGAAGTTTTTTATCCATTCCCGCTGTTTAAAAAGGAATGATCACATTTAAAATATAAACTGAATTTTTAAAAAGCTGTTTAGCAGGTTAAGGTTTTTCTCACAGAAGTATTCTACTAAATCAAAAGGACATAGTTTATTTATGTCAGGTCCCCTATGTCTCTTTAAGAAGACTGAAACACAAGCCAAAATTAGAGATATCAACTAATACTGACTAACAGTGAGGGATTCTGTGAAGAGGGGGAATTTTCTGTTTTTACCTTTCTAGATGCTACATAAGAAGATGTGACTGTTGGAGGAAGCAAACTGAGTTCTACATAATTAGGCACAATTTAGCCACAGTGAATTTTTGACTTAATCTACTATCACTAAGTTGTATTTAAACCAAGGACATTCACATTTTTTTCCTGCAAGCAGAGCTGGATGTAGTGCATTCCTTTTAAAATGCAAAGCCTTCAAATAGTTTTATCCCATTATTTTTCCCAAGAACACGAACGCTTGCCCTCAATTCTCTAATCATGAATAGCTCAGTTTCTACAACATCTACTTATCTATTTAAACATTTTGCATACTGACTGTGGCTTGATGCTTTGGTGAAGAAGGAGATGATTCATTTTCAGGAAAACTCGCCTTAGAAGCAGTTGATGATTCCTATAAAATTCAAATAGTTAATGTCAACAGATACTGTTATTATCTTTCATATAATTATCTTATTTAACCTAGAGATGCTTTATCTCTCTCTCTTTCTTTTTACACACTCATAGATTAGAAAAGTACTTCTTTTAAGCATTCATAATATTCTCAGACAGTTAGATTCTAAACTTGCTTACTAAATAGTGTTCTTACAAGGTTTACAGACAACACTCAAACTGGTTTAATTAGTACATAACCATTTGAAAAAAAGATGTTAATTCATGCTGCATCAGCTTCAAGCAAAGCCTTCATCCTTATAAAGGGGTAGATTTTTTGTATGACATTGCTACCAAATTATGATGTATATTTAAAATAATGGCTGATTACAAGACACCATATGCAAATACTTAGATTTTAAAGAATACAGTATGTTTCTGTGTGGTTAGTAAATACAAGATTAGCATTTAAAATTATATATGTAGAAAAACACATACCAAATTTATTAGTTTTTGTGACTCATGATCATTAATCTCCTTATAATCAAACACTGAAAATCTCTAGAGATTTGGGGTTTTGTTTTGAAATATTAACTACAGACCAAAATAAAATATTTAATCTCTGAAAACTAGAAAAAAAAAAAGACACGTGCATTTCCTCTGAAGTAATGATTGCCTTGCACAAATACACTGCTTGAAAATCTGGTAAAGAATTTCAAATGGAAGAAAAACATCATTTGTTCTCTGTTCCTGTTAACACATTTCTCCCCCTCTCTCTTTTTAAATCCCTTGATAGCTCTCCTAAACCCAGTTTGCTTTTGCAGCATTACATAGCACTCTGCACACTTGTGCTTTAAAATTCACTTGCAAATCTACCTAGAGAAGTGGCCCACTAGCTCTTTTAGCAGCATTATAACAGAGAACTTTAGCACTCCTAAGTAGAACAGCCTAAATGTTCCATATTTTGATATCCGCAAAGAAAAAAAAAATTGTTCAAATTAAGAAAATCAATTGTCCCTGCCAGAAAGATATTTTTTTCCTATGCTTATAAAAGTTTTTAGCTGGTGGCTATATCCAGATATGTGCCACAGCCAGTAAGCTGTTAACTGGTATGTTTGGTATCATCAAATTCCCATGAGCCCTGGCAGCCCATACTTTCACTCTGACACATTTCAAGTACTCTTCTGACTGCCCTATTTTCATACAATTGAGTTCCATTGTTTTTCCAGGGGAAAAAAAAAAAAAAAAAAACAAATAAGGAAAATAAACAGAAAACAGCTTCCCTAGGAGACAGCTAAGAAGAATCCTTGGGTTTCATGTGCCCATCTAGACAAGTAACAGTTGCTTTCCCTTCTATTTCATTCTGAATTTGAGGTAGCTTTCATACAGCAAAAGCAACTGTGGAACAAGAAATCCAGTATTTGTGGTAATGAAGAATTCCCTTTCCACATAATAATTTAAAGCAGAATATTTTAACAGTGTACCTGCTAGTGGTAATAAAACAGCTGCATTAATTCACTAAAAATTATTTGTCTTTCCATAAAACATTAGTTTATTGCTTCACTACACGTTTTAAATTTTCTCAAAGCATTCATGTTGTGCTTCATATAAACTATTTTCTTCTTACCAATAAAAAACACATGCTGCCTACATGTTGGAAACTGTTAAAGGAACTTTAGGCTGCTGACTTAAGACTTCAAAAATGCAGCTCAAATAGAGTTACTTCTGGTTATTACCCATAACATTTGTGCATTTTCCTGTTTGCTTCTCTAGGTTTAAGTTCTCGATATGTGAACACTGAGCTTTGAAGAAATGTAAACAGCTCCACTTATTCAATGGTTTACAAAAGCTTCTTCATTCAGTGCAGCACTACATCAAGTTCTTTCCAAAACAGCAGTACATCTTACACCAAAAAATAAAAAGTTAAGTCTTCCTTTAAAAGCGAAGCCAAAACTTCAAGCTATCTCCAACAAAATCGTTCATACCTGTGAAGCATAAACTGCACATGAGGCTAGAAGTGTCCACTCAGCTTTGATTTATCAGGGCTCCATCTAGGCTGTGTCTCATGGAGTGCCACAACACACTGAGTACAGAAGGATGCATGAGGCAGAGGAAGAGGAGGAGGGAGGGCAAAGGAGCAGCAGCGGGATCCCGGAATCGCTCGAGCTGAATTAATGCCCAGAGGTGCAAAGTCTCCAGCCAAGCACGGCCCACTGCCTCCTCAGCAGCACACATGATATATCCCAAACTGACAACTCAAAAGCTCAAGATCAAATCCAATAAATCCTCTTCTGAAGAGCTAAGTCAACTCATGGAAAGCAAGTCCATTAAAATGGAAACAACAGGTCGAGCAAGTGACGTTCTGGGCAGCAGATCCATTGTCATTACAACTACTGTGTTTTGTCCATTCAAGTTCGGTTTTGACATCTGTGATTACACAGGGCCACTCATAAGCTTTTCTTTACATTTTCAAATCTGCATTCATTTAATTTTTTTTCTCAGAATTTTAGGAAAGGGGAGCTTACAATGCCATTTCTTGGTATTTCATTGGAGAAGTTTGTGCTAACATTTCAGGACTACCAAGATATTTCATTTTCCATGAACCTTGGGATGGACTGCAGCAAAGTTACAGAAGGCAGCATGTCAGCACTGTACAGCACCCATTTCAGCTCCTCCCTGCTCAGCTCAGGTCAGCTCTCCTGACCCACAGGCAGAATGGTCCAGCACATGCAGAAATGGCTGGGAAAAATGTCAAAGCAGAGGGAGAGCAAGGGAGAGGCCCTGTCTCCTTGCTGGCCTAAACAGCACCTGTTACTGTACAGCCCAAAAAGTCTATCAAGAACATGCCCTAAGAATGGGCAGAAAGCAGCTTTTGTTGTTTCTGACCCCCAGCATTTTTCAGACTAAATACCAGCTCAGCTCTGGAGAGGATCAAAGCCAAGTGTTTCAGCACTTTCAGTACTGTCCTCTGCCCTTCAATAACAATATTGTAATAACATGTTGTAACCATGCACAGCTTTCTCCCTGAACTAACACTAGTTAAAATACTTCAAGGACAAGAAAAGAGCTCCTATTCACAAAGTAACAGTAGTGAAGTTATTGAACAGTCCTTGGCTTTGCTGCATGTTATATACAAAGATACAAGAGACCAAAAGAAAAACAAAATTTCAGAAATTCAGTCATAGTAATTTCTGGTACATTAAATATAACACATCAGAAACAAGTGGCATTTCAGCATGCTGATAACTTGCTCCTACCTTGTCATTGGTGTCCAGCACAATTGTGCTGTGCCTCCATTTTGTTAAAACTATTGGTTCCTGTAGCCTCCTGTCCAGACTCCTACTCTTTATTATATCTCTCTGCTGCTGTGGTGAAGCATTATACTGAAGAAAAGAAAAATAAAATTGTAAGTAGAATTTATTTCATGCAAACAAAGACCTGGACATACCACTCATATGCCTAAATAGTGCAAACTTTCAGACTCCTGATGTCACCACCCAAGGGTGTGAAAACATCCTTGGTTTTATTTTGCATTTAGTCTTCAGAATTGTCCTTTCTCCTGTAGTCCTCTCTGAAGCAGTAACTAAGACTGGCATGTTGGGATAATACTCTCAATTGGCAGAGAGATGTTTGATTCCTTCTGCAGCAGATTCTGTTGACTTTGCAACACAACAGAGCATTGAGAACCACCAAGGAATCACAGGAAATACAAGACTTAAAAGTTCACTCTTCATATGGCATTGACAGTATTACAGCACCTGACCAGCTCTGGTGTAAGAAAAAGAAAACCTATTATCCTGCAGTAAGATATTTAGATTGTTATGATTGCCTGGTACGACTCTCTTTGACCTAGATTTGGGATGCCTAGGAGAGGAGACACGAGGGTGAGGACTTGATTAAGCAATTTATTAAAATCTCAGTCGTTTTAGTCAGTATCAGAAGACTAAAATCTGCACATAGAAAGAAACTTAAGGCAGCATTTGTGGAGTCACATAAAGGCCTAGAATCCACTAGGTAGAAGATAACTAAGAAAAGTGAAGTGCCCCTTTTACCTGAGAAGGCAAAAGCAATAATCTCTGCAAGGACACAGAGTTCTACAGTTTTCTACTGGTTCCTGCTATAAACTCACAGCCTCAGGTGTTCAACACCAGAATAACCTATACCTGCACATACCAACAAAGCATGGCAAGGTTTAACCTAAACAATATAAACACTAGATCTAACCAAAATTGCATAATACAGCTATTTTTATTGCCCAAATAAAGAACCAGCATTGCTACTGCACTCACAATGCTCGAGTTAGTTTTGTATTTTACTACGAACAGAGTTAATGCTCCAATAAGCGAACAGATGCCTAAAAGCTAAATAACTTTAGCATTTGGTTATATTATTTTAATATGCACAAGACTAGTGCACTCCCAAGTGAATAGATGTTGCAGTACTGAGAATAAAATTTGGTAGCTGGTGTACAGACAGAAACATTTCGGCTGTCACTGCAGGAAGTCACTTCTGAGCCTGCCTTCAGCACATTTCCACTCACGTGACAACTGCTTCCCCACAGTGGCAGGTTTAAGCAACTCTCAGTTTGTCCCTTGTTAAATCAAGAGCAGAGCTGTGATACATGCTGAAAGGACCCCAGTACTGCCTTGCTTTCTTGTTAAGGAAATATCCACTCTGCCGGTGCTCCTGCAACCCAAACCGCGGCAGCACGCGGAGCAACGTGCAGCAGAACTGCCTGCCATCAAAACCAAAATCTGAACCATTTCCAGCAAAACTGTGTCCAAATCACAAAGGCTGCAACAAACAGCATTCCTCACAGCAGCTCTAACCCATTTAGGTGGGTGATTCCAACACATTTCTTGCTATGAAACAGAACTGTTTACTTCAGAAATAGATTTACACATTACTGACACTGGTATACATTATTTATGGAAATCTTCCATGCACTTTCCATTTGAGTAACTCAAGGAATTGAATAAACAAATATGGATTTGGAAGTAATTTATCTTGAATTTAGGCACATTTTAAAAGTTAGGATATGGGCACAGGTGATCTATACTTAAATGGTGCCTTTGATACTATTACAAGCCACAGGAGCTAACTTCTCTAACAGACAATCCCACCTTGAAGGACAAAGGAACTGTAACGTGAAATTCAAGTTTTGCTAAACATATTTAACAAGAAAGCAAAGCAACAGTATATGGAGTTCATCAACAAATCACTGCTAACAACTCAGGAACACTTAGCAGCTTAAATAAGTTGCATTGGTGATACAAACAGTGTTAGTAAACTGACAAGTCTTTAAAGGGAATATTTGACATTTTTGCCCCATTTTCTCACAATAGAAACTTCAAGTAAATCTTTTTTTCTTATTTGTCTATGAGGGCTTTGTTTGTTTTATTAATTATAGATAGTGAAACACACTAGGGGGAAGGGTGATGTGGAAATAAAAGGTTTTGTGTTTCTGGGCCCAAGACATGTCTCCACTTTTAAAATACATGAATTGGTCTGTGATCTCCAAAGAGAATCAGAGGGAGAGAGAGACACCCCTTCCTACTCTGCATTGTCCAGCAGAACTCACCATCCTCTAGACCAGGCAGAGTGCAATGGCCAGGGAGAGGTGGCCAGAGCTGGAAGGCTTTCCCAGTTGGATGACACCACCCTGCTACTCTTTGTTCTGCCCCCACCCAACCTCAGTTCAAAAAGCCTTGCAGAACAGCTTCAGGTTCCCCTTCTGATGCTCTACAGGACTCCTACCTGCAGAGGAGCTGCTCTCTCTCCTCCTGCATTTGCAGTATTTACCATTGTTTATCAGAAACTAGGTTGGGCTTGCCTTCCCTCAAACAAAATCTTGTTTTTGCATAACCCTAAGCAGGCTTTCTATGCCTGAGACTTGGTGTGATCTTGAAGACAGAGATCAGACAAGCCTGTCCTCTGCAATAAAATTGACCCATTCAAGACTACCCATTGCCTACTGGGACAAGCCCTGCTACACCACGTGTCTTAACAGCATCTTCTTAGGGTGCAAGGTTATTTTCCTAATGCTAAAGCTTTTTAAAACGTAGAACAACTCCAAATTTACACACTACTGCTCACTGGAAATCCTCCACAAACTCAGCTTTGTCCCATTACATGAACCCCTCTGGCACATCACCCCAGCTTGTTCCCCATTTCATTGGGAGCATCTCTTATCACACAGGGGACACATGAGCAAATGGTTCATTCTCTGACTGCACATACCAAGCAAAACAGGGAATTTTTGTAACAGTTCTTGCTGTAGTTCAAGGACACCGGTGATATAAATTTAGGTCACAGAGTATTCTTTTCATTGCTGAATTTGTTCAATACCTTCTCCAACTACTTAAAGGCTTTCTTTGCCTCAGTATTAAATATTCTAACCTTCTCAACTGGCTGAGTGATTTCTATTTAATTTTAAGCTAATACATGGCATGGCTCAAGGCTCTGTCCTAGCCTAATTGTGGCTGAAACAAATGTAACACCTCCAAGTTATTTGTAGCAGTTGTCCCCGTTCTTACAGAGACGGCACAGATCTGTCAGTTTTAAGAAAAAGTAAAAAGATTCTTCTTGGTTTGCGTTAGCAACATCTTCAGCCAGACAAAGGAACTGGGTGGGCTAAGGGAGAAAAGACTGGGAAGCAACCAATACCGAAAGTTGGTAAAGATCTGAAGTGTTTTAATCAACCTTACTGCAATCAAAGATCAAAAATCAGCAGCATTTAAAAACATTGTGCTATCCTAGTACCCTTTAACACCTAATATATGTTATTTGCAATTCTCCCAATAGACTGTCTGAAATAGAAGAACCTTCCTTAAAAAAAATTAAAACTGCCTCGGAACAAAATGACTTTCTAGTGCTCCTACTGTCCTTGGCTTTGAATAAACTTTTTTGTTGTTGTGATAGATGTAACACCTATGTTACAGCTTTTGCTTTTCTTATCAACTAAATCAGTAACATATTTTAATATATAAATAATGATTATTTTTGTCCTTTTAAGGGATTTCATTCCCTTCCTTTCTCTAGGGAATGAAGATTCCTCATTCTCTGCCAGAGAACATCAGGGTGGCAACGGCTGGAAGCCTCAGGCACACGAAGGAACAGAACCCAGGCAGAATGAGACCACTGGGACAAGCAGCTCAAATGTACCAGTGACTGAAAGGCACCTCCAGATAATCTACTTTGTTCACTCTGCTGTCTTGGACATCCACTGCTTCCTCTTTTAATCCTCAGGGTCACCACGACTGCTCATCTTTGATGAGCAGCCCCAAGTCCTTGCTGATTGCCACAGGTCCAGCTGTGTGCTCAAGCAAAGCCGGGGGGAGGTGAGAGCCACTAAACTCCAGGACAAATAAGGAAAATCACACCAGGTTTTGTGAGTAGAAATACATGTATTGAAGAGAAAAGAAATAAAACCCTGACTGCCTTCTCATACTTAACTTGGGTTTGTTTTTTTAACAACCTGTGCTGTTAAAAAACACCTGGATCCTCACACCAGCTGAAGCTGTCTCAGCTTTCACCAGCCAATCCCAAACTCAAGCACAAGAATGCCACTACTGCTAATTAAACTGCCCAGTGCATTGACTTGCAGTAGACTCAAATGCCAGCACACAGGGTAAACCTCAAAAAGGTTAACTTTTTTTGAATCTTCAGAAATTAGGGAGTTCTTACTCCTGAGATGAGTTTAATTCCCCTCACCATTACTAGAGATTTCTCATTTGCTTAAGTCATAAAACTCCTACTAGAAAACTAGGTTTCTGGAATAGGGTTGTAGCCATTCTTAAACTGAATTTAGGCAATATTCTTCACTAAATAGGAAATAAACATGTTTTATTACCTAACTTTTAATTGTTTGTTTGTTGGGGTTTTTTGTTGCTTGGTTGTTTTGGTTGGGTTTTTTTATTTTAATAATGGGCAAGAACCAAAAACTGAATACAGCAGAATGCCGCAGATGAGAAATCTCAGTCTTCTGCAAAATCTGTTAGAAAATATGATTAAAATATTATTATCCATTTTAAAGATTAATTCAGTATGTTCTTCTCTTCCACTGCAGAAAGCTGGGTCACACTCATCATGAGCCTTAATAGACTTTTCAGTTGTCAAAGCTACTCCATCTGAAACATCATTTTTAGCCAGAGGCACCCAGCTATTCCTAGATGTTATTTAAATCCACATGACTGGAGGGCTTTCTGTGAGACTGTCTAAAGTAATTTGTTTTGTAACTGTCCTCCCTTCCCAACACATACCCTCACAATTTTTAACACATGTACAAGAACAGTGTGTTATTCCCAAGCATGTGCACATTTATAGTTAATTCTATTACTCTGAAGATTTTTAGTGTCACAGTATTAGCTCAGTGAGTGTGCTATTTGCAGAAATCTCTGAACCATTCTCAGTTCTAATGAAATCCAGGTTATTAAGAACCATCTAACAAAAACATTCTATTCTTTTTCTGGTTTATAGCATTACATGACCATGCTATTACATCACTTTATTTCACAAGATTTGGAAGGCAGTATTTGTGTTAAATACAATGTAAAAAAACCCAAACCAAATCGAAAAATTAACAAAAAAAAAAAAAAAACTGAGCAAAAGTAGGATTTCCCTAATAACTTACTTTTCATTTAAGCAAGTGTTACAATGCTTAGACCTTTCTATGGTTTTCTCTCACTGCTCAAGAGAATTTTCAACATAGATTATTTTTCTTCAAAGTAGTTTTGTGGTCTGAGCGTTCTTTCTAATTCATTTGTTTTAAGTACTTTATAATCAGCTTCAGCAAGATCTCTGAGAGACTAATCTTCAATCATGCTTAATTACTCACAAGTATAACATCTTCAAATATATACTTACATAAACTAGCTACATCTTCTGTTGAAATATTTAATATCTATTCCACAGAATTTAAAGTTAAAAGCCAAGGATTCTGAATCTAAGAGTCAATTCCTCATTTTCTTCTGTTAACCTTATATTTGCTGCCAGTCAAGATTTATTAGTTTCAAGAAGGAATTAAAAAGTACATTCCACCCAAATGGATCATAAGAAATAACTTTCAAGGAAATTTTCTAACATGAATATGTGATCACTTTCAAATCACAAATACAAACCAAAGGCTATGTTACATTTTGGAAGTGGCTAATATAACAGAACTCGGACTTTATTTAGAATCACTAGAATAACATGCATTATTAAACAAATACTAGAACCCACTCCTTTATGCCTCCTAATGTACCTCAGGTGATGGTTCTGGATTATCTTTGTGACTTATTCTAATTGGATTAAAGACAATTTGCTATTTAATTCAAATCCTAACTCAATCTATTTGTGTGAAACACAATTTCTTCCAAGTCAAAACTTCCTGCACAGCAGAAGTCATAGAATAAAGTACTCATGACATTATTCCCTAAATTATTTCAATTACACATACTGAAGTAATAATTGCTTCTGGTAGAACCTGGTCTATCAGATTTTAAGATTTCTAATAAATCCAATAACTAATCAAAAGCTAAACAGTTTTTAAAACCAAAAGGTATGGATTATATTGTTACATTGAGGCATGTCACAAAATTTATCTAACACATCAGACTGACATAGGAGAATTCTTAAAGCTAACTCAACTCCTCAGTGATTCAGATGCACATTCTTCTACTGACACAAAACAGCTTAGGATGTAACTTCATAATTTTCATGTAAATATTTTCTCACAACTATTATGAAAGCACTACCTATTAAGGTTACTCCTTTCTAAGTGGAAGTGACTCGAGACACTGATTTTTGTACTGATAAAACAATAATGGAGAAACGTGCTTTTTCATATATTTATGCACACAGTTTTGTGTGAAACAGTTTTTTTAATGGTCACACCTTATTATGTAGTATTGAACAAATAGCAGGGAAGACATACATAACAACATCCATATGACAAATGCCCTAGTTTTTTTAAGTGAATATGAGAATAAATAGTATAAGATACATCCTCAGTCTACCAAGTGTCCCTAGGCCTGTCACTTCCCTACAGATTTCTATTTTCACCACGAAATTAATAAATACCAGAACACAATTCTGGTGAAACTGTATCACCCTCAAAGATACCACAAAACACTGCTGAAACTTTTGTTTTTCAACACTTGTTTATATAATGACTTTGGAGGGTACTAAAAATAGACTGCAGCTTCTCAGTGAAGATTTCTCGTTTTTCCTATACAGGTTTTCTTTATCACAGCAAAATCACAGATACTATTCTGCAGCCCTGCATAAAGCCTTTGCTCAATTCAGCAAAGCCACCTTCGACATCTGTATAGCTACACACATCCATTTTTCATGTCCTTGAGTACATTTTTTTTTCTCTTCATAATCAGAAATTATACAAAAATGTAAGGTTGCATAGATAACAAAGAGCAATATCTGAGTCCTCTGGTGGTTAATACCTCACATTAAACGCCTGATAGAACACATCTTCAGGAAGAGGGGAAGTTTGTTTTTTTTTAGGTCACTCACCTTAGGTAACTCCCACTCTGATCTGGAACCATCAGCACTGTAGTAGTATGGTCTTCCTTGTTCATCTGCATGTTTTATCCACTGCAGAAAGAAATGTGATGATAGAAAATGTAATCAGAGTGACAGCCACAACAGTAAATCTCTGAGACCTGAGATTTAAAGTTAATTTTTAATTAAATGCCTTCCACTTCAGCCATGTGTAATGCACAACCTCCATTAACTAACCAACGTTAGATTGCAATGAGAGCAACAGTTTTCAGCATGCTGATTTTTTTCTTCTGTAACTCCTCAGAAGAAAGTCCTGCAATATCACACAGGAGATTGTGATAAATGGATTTTTTTTTAAGATGCTGTGTCTCATTCTTATCAACACGATGTTGTCAGTTTAGGGAGGCACAATTTTTCCATCAGATCTGCATCAGGATCTTACACATAAAATTACAAGAAAGCAGCTCAACCAGCAACTGCTGGTAATTTGAGAGATCTATGCACTTGTTGAACAACTTTTTTAAAACAATAATGGAGACTTGAGATGCAGTCCCCAGAGAAATCATGAAGAAGACAATAGAATTTCTGTAACCTCTACAAGCACCTTCCACAATCAAAGAAGTAAACCCATGACAACTGGGACTGGTCATGCAGAAAGAAAGGAATTGTAGTGAGCAAAAACCAACAAGATGATTGCAGAAAAATACAGAACCACTCACAGCAAGGCTCTTGACTCAAGCAGGTTTCACAAGATTGCCTTTCTATAACTGTTCGTGGTAGGAAAGGCTGGGTTTTAGCAATCCCAGTGCAATTAAAAAAGAAAGCTGCATATTTGCTAAAACATAGGAATGTGCTTTACAGATATTTGTCAGAAACAGATTAAAGAGGATAAAATTCTAAAACTGACAAAAAACCCAACTATTTAGAAAATTCTTGAAAATAAAACTTGCCTAATTCAACTCAAGAACAGGTGGTGCTACCATATGATAAAAAAGGTACTGTGTCAGTGAACACTTTAGAAGTTAAAAAAACCTCAAAATGCAACTTCAGTGAACAATTAGAAAAATGGACTATATTTGCTTTACAAATATAAACAAATACTGAAATTTATCCTAAATGGGAGAAATTTTTATGGCATGGCCAGAATCACAGTAAGTTGTCAGTAGCAATTAGATAGTAAGAACAGGGCATAAATCTGCTGATATGGCTGTAGTTTAATTAAGAAGTTTGCCTACATCTGAAAGCAGGAGTGAAAATTTCCAATAAAGGAAATTATGAAAGTCATAAAGCAGCATTACATTCAGTTTAAAAACATCTGAACTAGAAGGTCTATGTAGACAAGAGCAGCTCCTAAAAGACAGTAAGAAAATTATTGGTATGAAGTTCATCCCTGAAGTAAAACCAAGAGGAAAAGGGAGGGCAGGAACTAAAAACTATACATGGTATGTTCATTTAATATCATCTGATACACAACTGGAAATAAGACTTCTTGTAAATAACAAAAACATACATAAGAAAAAAAGTCAGTTCACTTGTTAAAGCTTCATGCATATTTTAAAAAAAAAAACAAAAGGAGCTACACCTGAGGTATGCTCTTCACTTTTGGAAATGCAGGTTTCATTTCTAGAAGTGAATTAGTGGAAAAGGTTTAGAATACACGAAGAGAAGAAGGAAAAAGTACCTTTTCATTAGTATAGTCATTGGTATATAAGGTCTGACCATGTTCATCCAACTCTTCTGACCAACCTTTTGGAGGAGAACCATACTGACTATCTGACTGGCTGTAACAAGAACTGTGGTCGTTTTCTTCTGATGAAAGATGCTACAAGTAGTCAGAAACATACAAGGCAGTTTTGAGAATGAAAGCACTTTAAAATCTGAAAGATCAAAGATTATTTGACTAGAAAGAGAATAGTAATGAAATCAGGGAGTTGACATTTTTATATCTTATGAGAGAATGAGATGCATTTTTACAGTGCAGACAATTCAAAGTATTTTCAGAACTAGCTTTTACTGATACTTTTTTTTTAATTTCTACTGTATCACATTTCACTACCCAAATTTAAACTCCAGGGGTTTTGTCTATCCAAATTTTATTCCTACAAATTTACATTACTGATGAAGAGAGTTAGCTTTAGTAAACTGCACTGCCTTAAAAAAAAACCTGGGAGCCCTGCTACCTTGGTTTTCTACCACCATCCCAAAATTCACACCTAAATCCTTCTCCTTTTCTCAAATAGATCTGGAAACACAGGAGTGATTAAGGACAAATTGAAACTCCAGTTCCACCTTCTTAGATGCCAGCATTTTACAGCATTTGTCCATTGTGTCTTAAAATATTATGAATTTCCACTCTCTTCCCAACTCTGATGTACATGACAGAGAGCATTGCAAAAGCAAGGCTTTCCACCAGGCACAGCTAGCTGAGGTGAAAAATTGTTTCCTGGTAGAAGTAAATCTTTATGCTAGGAGCAAGTCTGATGTGTAACGCAGAGAAAATATTTTACAAACACATCAAACAATTTCTGTTGTCCCAGAAACCTTATTCATCATCCCCTTGCTAACACACTGTAGTCTTATTCTAAGCATCCACTCCATGCATCAAAAAAAAAATCTCCCTTCTTTCATCTTCCACAACATCTCTATGCTGTGGTCTCCTGAGGAACTCTATGCAGATTTCTTTTTACAGTGTCTTGGATCCCCAGCTAGCAGAAGGCAAAACATTTAAGACACCCTGCTACTCAGAAACTACAGGAATAAAATACTATGGCTCAATAACACTGGCATAAGGGCTTTGAGAAAAACTCTAAGGCAGGAGAGACACACAATTTCAATTTTAAATAGGAAAAAACTCTCCCCAAAAAATCAAGTCTTACAAAAATATTCAATTATCAGAGACTCTCCAGCTTTTAAAAGTCAGTGGGTTTAAAGATTCTATGTTTTAGTGACATATCCAAATGATTCCTATGTAGGTTTTTGGTGTTAGTTTTCTGAGTACCTTACCACTTGTGTGACACAAACTCCTTTAATTGACGTGACCCAGTTTACCAAGCACAGGAAAACCCCCAGGAAATTTTCAGGCCATTAATTAAGGAACATGAAAAAATGCAAATGTCCTCTACAGCTTACAGAATGTGAGCATGTAAACTATGGATTAACCAATGCTACCTCTCTTGCACATGGGGCAATGTGAAATTCTCATGTGCCAATTCCTAACCACTGTGGGGAGGGGAGGAGAGCAGAGGGAACAGGGTGGGGGGAAGTCTTCAGTCCCATTTTACATTTGCAGAATTAAGACTGAAGAGTTGCCAAGGGTGCTACTGGCCTCATTTGAACTACTGTTTCATAGGATAACTATATTGTACACATGTTTACATGGTTTTAATAGTTAAATATTAATTGCATTGGCATATGGCAAATCAGTGTAGAAGACTTTGGACATTTTTATTATTACTATCTACAGAGATTATGACCTAATAATAGAATACATTGGTACTTGCCTCTTCCAACTCCTGATACTGAAGAAACACCCTACACAGGTAAAACTAAACAGAGGACCTAAAAATGAAAATTCTCCTAGAAAAACCACTGTTGTATAGTAGGAATGACTGTTAATGTGTCTGTCTGCATGGCAGGCATCCATACAATAATAGTTTAGATGCTGCAAGGCTTAACTCATATCCTGTACATTTGCAGACCTAAACTTCAGCAAAATTCCTGAGTTGTTACAAATTTTACCAAGCCAAGGCACTCCTTGTCCCTCAGCTGTCAGGAACAGCTGCTAAAGCTGCATCAACAGAGTTTAGAGAGCACTGGCTAAACCACATTCCACAGCTTTCAATTTCACTTTCAACACTTTTCCAGCATTGATTGCCTATATGTTTTTTCATATTGTCCATGCTTTATCCCAAGTTTCATCCCCAGTTACACTCTCCCACACTTAAATAAAGCCATCTTAAGCAGACAGCTGCCCAACCATACACCTTTTAAGAACTTTGCTGTGACATTAAAGAGAATTACAGAAAAGGTACCGCACATCATTGCTTCTATTGTCATTCTTGCCTTTTTCCTATTTACACAGAAAGTTCCTGGGGCAGAGACCAGTTCATCACCATGCATTTACTAGGAACAGCCATCTCTCTCCCTTCTACCATTAGCCTTTCTAGCTTTTAAGGTTACTACTACTTGTGAAAGTGAAAATAATCAGGAAGAATACTAATTAAGGAAGCTACCATCCCTTCATTACCATTTGTTTATACTGAAACAAAAAACATGGAATGAAATCACATTCTGGACACAATTTAAATCTAGATTTGAAATTCCATTAAAACCCACTGCTTTTCTACAGCTGTTGGGTAATTGTGGATGTCTACTTCACCTTATGATGTCCTATCTAGGTATTAAGGGTTTGTCTTGTCTGATATTGTGACATCTCCTTCTTTTTATAGTTCAACTTAATTAAATCACTTCATTTGACAAATTCCTCCTAGTTACTGTTAAGCACTCCTTCCTCAGATATATCAACAAATCACTGCCTCTAATACATTTTATCTGTAGTTTCAAAATCATTTTCTCACAGGCCCTGTCTGTAGGACTTCACTGCTTCCCCATATCCCATCCATTGTAACATTTAACATCCATTTAACTGTCATGACCTACAATCTTTTCTTTGTGCCATGTCTGTGACCAGCTACTTTGGCAAATAAGGTACAATTCTGCCCCTTTTTAATTATCCAATAAAATTTTATTTCCTAATCACAAAGTTCAAAGACCAAATATAAACTATGTCATGCTTCATATATTATTTATATATTGCAATATCTGCTCTCAGTTCTCATTTTTATCTCACCTTCCATTTTGCTACCTAATATGACACAAGCTTCTCTGAGGAAAAATCATTAGAAACTAGCATTTAATCCTTCTGCATGTACTCTTTTATTATTAAAAGAGCATAACTCAGTCTAGCATAAAAGCCAACTTATAATTATTAAGATATGTTAGCTCTAACTTTTCCTAATGAGACAAAATTTGAGATGCCCTACATTTTCCTGTAGCTTGGGCTTGGATCTCAGTCTTTACTTTATACTGGATTAAGTACCCAGAGGTTCCAAAAAGGAACATGAACAGTGGAGTGTGAAGCATGTTCCCAAACGCAGAACAGAAAAGGAAAGAAAGGAAAGAGGGATGGGGGGAAAGGCAGCTTCAAAATGAACACATGACTGCTGGTAAGTGGATTGACATGACCATGCAACATGTTTCTCTCCCTAGGCTCATATTTTGATACCCCAGTCAAGACACAAATTACCTAAGAAGCTTATGCTACTAGAAATACAGACTTAGTGTCTAGTTAAAAATCAAAACATGTATCATTCACTGGTCTCACAAAGACTGAAAAATTGATAGACATAACTGTCTGATGGCCAACTGATACCTGAAGCATCACAAATAAACAGAAGAACTGAGATGAAGGAAGTTATGTGCACTTAAAAATAAATTAAAAAATCAAGCATTCCAAAGTTGCAACCATGTGGTGAAGTGATGGTACAGATGTATGAGAAAGAGTCAGGATTGCTTGCAGATGGGCAGGGAGAAAGAACTCTTGCAAGTCCTTCCATGAGAAGAAGGAAGAACTACAACAATGATAAAACCATTACTACGACAAGGAGAATCACTACTCAAAAAAGCAATCAGCTTATCCAGACTAAAACCAGTCTTATCCAGCAAAAGGACAGTCAGTGATAAATTAAGAGACCATCACCAGAGATACCAAAGGGACAGGCATAAACATTCCATCTGTTTGCCTGTTGCTGCCATTCACCTGAGGCAAGAAAATTTGGCATTTAAATGCTTGTGGATGTCACAGTTGCTGTGAAGGCCGGTGCCAAAGCAAATGAAAGGTTTCCATTTCCCTTTCTTTCCTGTTCCTGTTACTGCCTTTCCAGAGGTAGACTTCTGTGACAGGCTTCCAACAACCAAAATTTTTGAGCAGTCCACAATTCAATTTTAAAATTAAACTCTGGTTTTATAGCTCAGATATATATATATATATATATA